>OX393551.1:69540726-69761382 GCA_947650365.1 Chamaelirium japonicum | reverse complement strand
CAGAGTATGATCGGTGGTGTTAGATATTTAAATGCCGCTAGTGAGATTAAACCACCACTCATATGTTGCCACATCAATTGGGCTGAGTAGAATCGGAAAAACATTCGGGCAGAATAGTATTTCTTAATTACCAAATAGAAAATTTTGTAGTCGACTAAAGGTGGTATTGTGCTAACATTTAAAGCTATAGGGACCGATCTGGAACCAAAAAGTTGAGGGGCTTAAGCAAATTTAGTCTAAACTTCAGGGCGGTAAAGTGAATCGTACTCAGCCCAACTGACAGGTCTATGGACCGCTGTGATTGGGTGCCACGTCAAGTTGGCAATAAAAAGTTGTCAAAGAAATTGGCTCTCTCAAATACGTGGGCCCCACCCCATATATCTTTACAGCAAGCGACGTCGTCCAGCTAAAAAAAAATCAAGCGTGTACCCGCCTTTCTCGTGGGGGCCACTCGCTCGCTGCCGGCGCGGCTTCCGGCTAGTGACCGTTATTGATCAAATTCTCCATCATTCACTCTTTTCCTAATTCGAACGTTTGAATCCCTGAGATCATCGGATTGTAGGGCTGTGCAAAAACCAACCCGAACCACCTAGCCGAACCGAAACCGACCAAAATTTAACCGAAATAACCGAACCGAACATCAAACCGAACCGAAAACAAACCGAACCGACAAAACCGATTAAATCGGTTTCGGTTCCCGGGTATGAAACACCGAACCGAAATCGAAAAAAACCGACCCGACTTCTTAAATCATAAACACAACAGCCATAATACTTTTGTTTCAAGTAAGTGCAAGTACGAAGTAATTATGTTACATCTACAATGCTTCAAAAGAGTGAACGTCGGTTGATTTTGCTTTGAACTTTCATTTTGGCACTATGTAAGAACATAATTATCCACTTATTTGTGATGAACTGACGATTAAGATTTAAGAGCCAAGGGTTCTAGCATAACTCATATTAACCGAAACCGAACCGAAACCGAACCGAAAACCAATCACACCGAACCGACAAAAACCGACCATTTCGGTTTCGGTTTCGGTTTTGATTTTTCGAAAATCGAAAAAAAATAAAACCGACAAAACCGACACCGAAATCGACCGACAAAACCGACGCTCACCCCTATCGGATTGGAATCTCGGGCTTACATAACGATCATATTTCCCTCCACCAGCACTCAACTTAACGGTCACATCCTCATCTTCTTCCATCCACGGCCTCAAAATTCAGAGAGAAGAAAGGGCCGGGGCGCTCAGCAGAGGAGAGGCTCCATCAAGAACATCATCGATTTGCATCCAGGAAGGAGATGACCACGATCGATGCCAAGCGGAAGGCGACGGCAGCGGCCTCGACCTCGGCCAGCGACAGCAGGGCACACCCCTACAAGAAGCTCCGGCCCGCCGACGGCAGCGGTCCCCCACCATCCAGAGGATGGTTGGAAACGATGGCCCAAATGGAGGGGAGCCCACCGGCGATCCTGATCTCCAAGGTGTTGATGCTTAGCAACACCAAGGCGAACCAGAGCCGCCGCCTCCAGGGCCGGCTTGATACAAGTTGAGGCCTAACGCGAAAATGTTAAATATGACTTTTTTGATATTAATATAGTAATATAAATAAAACTAAATTTTCAAGTAGCATGAAGATTTTATCTTATATGTAGTCTTAGGTTTTTATTTTGCAACATTGGGGCCTTCTTTTCATATGAAGCCTTTGGTTATTTAGGTGGCTTCATGTTTTGGGGGCCTTTCTTTCATAAGGGCCTTTGGGCGACTGCCTTAATTGCCTTATGGTTGAGCCGGCCCTGGCCGCCTCCTCCCCGTGCGGCGACATGGAGAGCTCGGAGCTGGGCAGCATCCTAACGAGCGCCGAGAAGGGGGAGATGAAGGACAAGGAGCGGGGGGCTGGCGGTGCGGGTCCTCGACCTGGAGAGACGGGCCTTCCGTGCCCCACGCAGGGGTGCGGCGGTGAGGTATCACCAGGAAGAGGCCGCCGCCGAGCCCCTCGAGCTGTGGCTTGCCATCACGGTGCTCCAGATCGAAAGCTTCGTCATGGTGTCGGCGATGGAGATGAGGGCGTGGGATTCAATCTCGCTCCAGTGCCTGAAGAGGAATTGGAAAGTAAAGCTATGAGCACTAGTCAATCAGATTTTCTATTGGAATCCTTTTTCTTAACTCGATTCCTTCTGTAATTGTTTGATTAACAGATTTTACTTAGGAAAAGATGAAATGGTTGCAGGATTCTTCTGATATATACTCTATTTCTTGTTCTTGTTCTTCTCCGGGCTTGACATCTCTAGGCCCGACCCTATCCGCCTGAGGTATTTTAGGGGGTGTTTGGCATGAGGAATAGTTATTTCGCTTAAATCTCATTCGGAATAGGGCATTCCCATCAATTAGCAATTTTAGTGTTAGTTCAGTGGTTCAATGTCCGATTGACACAAAAACGCATGGAACAATTAAATCCCCTTCCCATCTCTTCATTCCGACTGCCAACCCAGCAGAAACAAACACAAACCACCCCATCGGCGGCACAACAAGAAATAGGGAGCAATGTTGTGATCCCGAAGCACGATCGATGGCTAGAGGGCGATCCCGAGGTGCTTCGAGATCCAGGGAGATCCGGGGTAGATCCAGGGGGGCATCTTCGAGATCGGGTATCCGTCGACCTGGGAAAATCGACGTCTCGCGTTCCCGAGGAGCTTCGAGGGATGGGGCTGCGCCTCTTGGGAAGGGGGTTTCGACAAGGGGGGAGGAGAGGAGTCGTTCCCGGGATAGGCGTCCCGGGGGCTCTTCAAATCAACCTAGGTCGAGCCACCTCCAGAGGGTTTCCTTTGCAAACGTTGTACGTCGCCCCGCCCGTGCTCCCCCGGCGGCGAGATCGGGGGTTTCGGCGACGAGATCAGGTGGCCCTTCAGATCGGGGGTCTCGGCGACAAGATCGTGGGTTTCGGTGCTGCTTCAGGTGCGGCGAGAGGGATCACGCCGTCGCCACCTGCCGAAACCCTACCGTGTGCTTCTCCTGTGGGAAGGTAGGCCACACCTCCCACAGGTGCAGGATGGTCCGGTCTGCCGGATCTACCGGTTCTTCAGCAGCAGGGGCGGGCACCTCTTTGGATCTACCACGGGATCCACGACGGGAGGAGATGTTAGAGGTGCTGAACAGATCGGGAGTCTGCCGGGTCTTCCGGCGATCGGTGACGGCAGCGGAGCTGTCCGGCCATCTCAGACATGCGTGGCAGGGCTCCTGGGCATGGCCGTCGCAGGAGATCGGTAATGGTGAGTTTTTGGTCGAGTTCCCCTTCCGCCAATTCCTAGAGATTGAGGTCGGTCGAGGAGTTCGCGACCTGGGGGCAGTCTCAGTCTCCTTCCGGCCTTGGGAGGAGTTGTCTGGTGCAGTGGCTCAGCGGAGGCGGACGGCAGTGAGAGTGACGGTCTTCGGGCTTCCGTTCGACGCTTGGGGGGAGGGATCTCTTCGTACCCTGTTGGAGCCATATGGCGAGATCAGGGAGTGCCACAAACGTCTTCCCCTCTATCTCCCACAGGCGATTTTGTCAAGCAACGATCCTCTGCTATGAGCCCATTTTGATCCCCTCAACGGTGCAATTCTCTCTGGGATGTGGGATTTTTAGGGTGCGTCTCACCTTCCAGGTTCTGGGGAGACTGCACCTCCCTGCCCCCTCCACCCCTCGGGCATTTGCCTCCTTTGGAGCACGGTACCGGCGGAGGGCCTTCGTTCGGCGACAGAATGCAGTTCGGTGAGCCGGTGATCCCACCGGTCTTTGGTCCGCCGATCGCCTCGCCTCAACCAACTCGGTTCCGGCAGCCGTGTGTCAGACCTCCACGATTCCCTGCTCCTGCCCAGGATCCGGGGCCAAGCCAGGCGACCGGCGAGACGGGCAGTAGTCATGAACCAGGTACACCTTCTCTCCAGCAATTCTCGCAGGATTCAGGTTTTGTTTTGAATCTTGGGGCGGGGGAGAATGGTGACGTCCCTTGTGTTCCTGTTGATTTTCCACACGTTGGGTGTGAGGCCTCCCACTTTAATCCCTTCGTGGATATGCACGAGGGCTTCCCTGGGGTTTCCGATGAGGGGGGACCCCCCTTGGACCCCCCCGTTGAACATGTGCCTTTTGAGAGGGCTAGCCCCATAGTGGGGGATTCTCTTGCTTCTAACCTTGATGTCGACAGGAACGCTGAGTTAGGGCAGGGGGTTGGGACGTCGCGGGACTTGGCTGTTCGGAGCGCCGTCCAGGAGAGACCGGTTGCATCGGAGGACATGACAGGACCTTCCCAGCTGCACTCGGCGAGGAGGAGTTTCCGGCAGATTTTGCAGCGCTCCTCGGATGATCCAATGCTGGCGCAGGCTCTCGTTCGGTCGAAGATGCGCCTTTTGGAGTTGGATCAGGCGGATCCTTCAGCGTCCCTCCCCCTCTCTCTTTTGGATGATGATGTTATTTTGGATATTGCTAAGAAGTGTGGTTTTATTACCCCTCCAGAGATGGATAGTGTTCGTTTCTTTCTTGACTCTATCAGGGCACTGGAGGAGAAGAGAGCGAGGATGGCCTCGTCTTGACTGGGTGGTTGGATGGCTTCGGAGGAGTTTAGGGAGTCGATATCTTTGTGTTTCTATGAAGATTTTGTCATGGAATGTAAGGGGTTTAGGGAAGTCAGAGAAGAGAAGGGCGGCTAGTTCGTTTGCCTCTATTCATGATGTCGATATTATCTGCATTCAGGAGTCCAAGCGAGAGAACCCGATGAACCATTTCTTCTGCTCTCTCAGCACGAGGAAGATTGCGAGGTGGGAGGCTAAAGATGCTACAGGGGCGTCGGGTGGAATTCTAATAGGGTACAGCGACGACCTATTTTTGTTGAAGAGTTCCAACGTTGGAGTTTTCTCCCTCACCCTGGTCCTCCAGAATAGACTCGATGGGGTGGAGTGGATGCTATCATCCGTCTACGGGCCGACTGACCACAGTAGAGGTGACGACTTCTGGACGGAGCTATCTTTGCTCAGGACGAACTTTCCGGGGCCTTGGGTAATCGCGGGTGACTTCAACGTCACTCGAGGGTCAGAGGAGCGACTACGCAGTGATGGGGATGCTTCGGCGATGAGAGCTTTCTCCCAGTTCATCCGACACCAGGAGTTGATTGATCTACCTTTGTCCGGGCGTACCTTCACGTGGAGTAACAAGAGAGAAGACCCGATATTAGCTAGGCTGGATCGGTTCTTGATCTCAGTGGACTGGGACTTGCGTTTTCCTGGCTCCATTCAGGCAGGTCTGGCCTCCTGCGTTTCCGATCATGCACCGATCCTACTCTCTACGGATTCGATCTCACTTAACCGGCCACCATTTCGGTTTGAGTCGATGTGGACCATGGAGGAGGGATTCGAGGAACTGATTGCCAGGTGGTGGGCCGAGGCTGGGTCTGTAGATAACTCGGCTCTGAACATGGCTAGGAAGCTCAGATTCATCAAGAAGAAGCTCCAAGCATGGAGCAGGGCCCACTTCGGAAATGTTATTCGCCAAAAGGTGTCGGCTTTGGCCGAGATTCGGGTGCTGGAGGCCAGAGGCGAACTCTCCACCCTCACTTCCCCGGAGACCGCGAGATTGAAGGAGCTTAACCAGGAGCTAGTACTGCTCTTGCGGAAGGAGGAAGGGATGTGGCGGCAGCGTTCGAAGGAGCAGTGGGTGAAGTTAGGCGATGCGAACACTTCCTACTTCCATAGAGTTGCCAATGCTCGGAGACGGAAGAACTTTTTGGCCTCCTTGTGGCACGAAGACCGCGAGCTGACGTCCACGTCTGACATTCTTGATGCTGCCACTTCCTTCTTCAAGACCTCCTTCCGGGAGGGCGAGCTTTCGACGGGGCTCTCTTTTGACTGGGCCGGTGCGGATTTCCCGAGGATTCCTAGCGGATCGGGATTGGAGGCGGAGTTTACAGTGGAGGAGTTTCGCAAGGCAGTGTTCCAGTCGAAGAGTGATGTGGCACCGGGTCCTGATGGGTTTCCCATGGAGTTTTTTCAGAAATTCTGGGTCATCTTAAAGGAGGATCTTTGCCGGCTACTTCATGATTTTTTCTTAGGCAAGGTGCGTCTTCACTGCCTCAACCACTCGTGGATCATTCTCTTGCCTAAAAAATCTGCTGCAGAGACAATCAGAGACTACAGGCCGATCTCCTTGTCAAATTGCCTCTACAAGATCATTACGAAGGTCTTGGCAAATCGGCTAGCGGAGAACATCTCTCTCTTGGTCTCTCCTTCCCAGACCGCTTTTATCAAGGGGAGGCTCATACTTGATAGCGTGGCGGCGGCTCATGAGACGATCTTCCACCTGCGTGAGTCGGGAAAGGAAGGAGTGCTCCTGAAGATTGATTTCGAGAGAGCTTTCGACCAGATAAGATGGGACTTTTTGCTTGATCTTTTGAAGGCGAAAGGATTTTCTGATGGTTGGATTGGCTGGATTAGAGAGATCCTGGTGTCCTCGAAGCTTTCCTGCCTTATTAACGGGGAACAGGGCAAGGACTTCAAGGTTTATAAGGGTCTGAAGCAAGGTTGCCCACTGTCCCCATACCTCTTTATCCTGGTGGTTGATGCCTTCGATGCAGCTGTCCGGAAGGCAAATGCTGAGGGCTTGGTCCGGGGGGTTGGAGGTAGTGGCTGGACAACTTCGAACTTGCACTACGCAGATGATTCTCTCTTATTCGTAGCTGCCTGCCTGTTCCAGTTAGTCTCACTCAAGGTCCTCCTCTATGGGTTGGAGCTGACCTCGGGCCTTAGAATCAACTTCCAGAAGACCTGTCTGTACTACATCGGGCCGGGAGACGCAGGGGGCGGTTTGGCCAGGCTTTTGAATTGCAAAGAGGCGAGACTATCGATGAAGTATCTTGGGCTCCCTATCAGTGATAAAGCGCTTCGGCGGGAGGATTGGGAGTAGCTTATCTTTAAGGTCGAGCGGAGATTGGAGGGATAGAAGGGCCGGTTTCTTTCTACAGGAGGTAGGCTCGTGCTGGTCAACTCGGTGCTATCTTCGATCCCCTCGTACTACCTGTCCTTTTACTACCTGCCGTCCTGGGTGGTGGAGAGGATAGATAAGATTCGACGTTCCTTCCTCTGGCACGGTGTGGGGGAGAATGCGGGTGGCTACAATTTGATGAGATGGGATCAGGTTTGTCTTCCAAAGAAGATGGGCGGCTTGGGGGTTCTGGATTTGTGCAGATTCAATATCTCGATGCTAGGAAAATGGTGGTGGCGACTTCAACAGAATTCTGGAGGGTCCTGGAGGGACGTCATCCTAGCAAGATATTTTAAGAGATTCTCGCCACTGCAGGCCCGGGGTAGATCTTCAGGCAAGATCTCTTGCTTCTGGAGGGGCATTCTAAAGGTTAGAGATCTCTATAGGGGGGGCAACTTCGCTTGTTCTCGGTGACGGGCGGTCAATCAGATTCTGGAGAGACCCTTGGATCTCTGACAGACCGTTGGAGCAACTCTTTCCAAGCCTCTACTCCCTGGCCAGGAACAAGGGAGCTTCGGTGCGCTCTCAGACATTTCGGAGACGGGGAAGCATCAGGTGGCGGGTGAAACTTGGTGCTCCGTTGGACCAGGATGGTCGGCGGGAGTGGCTTGACCTTCTTCCTATTCTGCGGTCTGCCACCTTCAGAATATCCCGGGATGAGGTCCATTAGAGTGCCTCGTCTTCGGGAGTCTTCTCCGTCAGCTCCTTCTACAGCCACCTTATCCCTACGGGCCAGCGCCACGGACCTTCAAGAGCTATCTGGAAGTCGAAGGCCCCCTTAAAGGTGCAGATCTTTTCTCTACTTGCCTCCCGGAACAAAATTCTCACCAAGTCGGCTCTATTGCGTAGACATCACCCACGTGTGTCGGATGCCTTGTGCACTTTCTGCGGCTCGGAGGAGGAGACAGCCTCGCACTTGTTACTAGGGTGCTCCTTTGTCAGGCCTTTGTGGGACCTTTTTGAGAGTAGATCGGGTCTCTCTTCTCACCCGAGGACGCTCAGGGGCCTTTGGACTACTTGGAGGAGGAGGCATATTCCGATGTCGATCCGGAAACCGTGGGACGTTCTGGTCATGGCTATTGTGTGGGTCATCTGGCTAGAACGGAACAATCGGGTATTCAATGCCAAGTCAGTAGGGCAGGATAAGTTGAAGCAGTCTATCATCTCCCTATTCAATGCTTGGATTGTACCTTGGCGTGATAAGTTAGGGGTGGAGGCAAACATCTTCTGTAACACTTTACTTTCTTAGTTCCTAATAGCTTCTGGTTGGGGTCCGCCAAACCCTCCCTCCATTGAGGAGGGGTTCTCAAAAAAAAAAAAAAATCTCTTCATTCCACCGGACCGAATACTAGCCGTTAATTTTAAAGCGGAATAGAAACGGCAAGTTCAGCATGATGGCAATGGACTCCTGACTCAAAACATCATGTATGGGTACAGAGTTCGACCCCAAACTCATTGTCATATATCCAAATTCTAAACACTCATATCCTATCCAAACTTATACAATATACTCTAATAAAACCATTGTAATAAGAAACCGAAAGAACTTCTTAGTATTGCATTGTGATACCTTGATTTTCCCCCCCAAATAATTGCATATATGATGGAGAAAAAGAGAAATATATCCAATTCAGAACCAAAACCTGAACCAAAACTTGAAACCCGATTGGATACGGATCCTCTTCTACCAGAATGGGTATGGGTCAGGTATGGACCCTGACATACACGAATGGGTATGGGTATGGATATGGGTTTGGCCCGAACCTGACCGATTGCCACCCCTAATCCGAATCTTCGACATTCATAGCACTTCGGAATTCAATTGTTTCGGGGCTATATGAGAACTTAAAAGTCAAACTTTATTATTTAAAGTATTATTTTAAAAATTGAATATGTAATTGAAGGAGCACCACTCTTGTTCGGATGTTACTTTCTCTTTCCCATGTTGGAGAGACCTCTGTTGCACAATTGGCAGTAATGATACCAATTATGTCTCACACAATTCAACGATCCGTTGAGTCTAACCAGAAGCGTCATGCTTAGGATCGAGAATTGGAGTCCAGTAGAGATCACACCCAAACACAGACACAAATGATTTGATGAATCCATGCACAATAGAACAAACAACAAAAATACCAGCGATAGAGGATTTGGATTAACACTTATCTAAAGATTTCAACCAAGCATTCACTGTTTGTCAGAATCCCGCAACCTTCTCTTGATGTTTCTCCTCTCAGAAAACACACACACACACACACACACACACACATACACACACAATAGAGATCAATTCAACTGTTGAAGAAATGCAAAGATTTACCGAAGGATTCCAGTGGATAAAAGCTCCGAAGTAGAAGCCGAGGTAGAGGCGTCCCATCCTTGAGGTGCCCGGGAAAGATCCTATGTGCCCGGGCGAACTTGGTATGTGTTGTCCCTACCTTCCAGCACCCGGGTGAAACTATCGGGCGCTCAGGTGAATCTTCCATATGATCTACCCTCGGGTCAGGTTTTTACAATCCTACTTACCAACAAATCTTCACCTTGGCTTTTAAAAACCGACACCATAAAATCCTCCGCCATCGCTCATCGCCAACGTTCTGAGAGCCTTGTGATAATCCAATGACATCCTTGCCGCCATAGTTGCACCCACCCCGATCATTTGGACTGATGATCGACCAAGTCCAATTTGTTTTTGGACTTGACTGGAACCCACTTCTTCATCATTTTCCTCACACCCGGGTTTGCTCCACCTACTAATTTGTTCTTTATCGAACCCACTGCCTTCGAAGGTATAGCCGCGGTGACTTATTACAAGCTTCCACTGCATAGTTCCTTGTTGATTAAAGAAGTGTCATCGAAAACCTTTGACCCCACCATGACCAATGATCTTATACCCGAGAAAACATAATTTGGAAAGATAAATTAGATTACCTCTCAAACCCGAAACATGACGAACATTACTAAATATCCGAATTGAATCATCAGACATCCTCAAGCAAATATTTTTGACTCCCCTGGTCAGTATCTTGGAGCCATCGCTGAAGGTCATACAATTACCCTCACAACTCGCATAGCTGTTGAACCATGCCTTGTGTGAATTATGACATTCTCAAATAGGGACTCATCCATTCTTTCATAGACGAGAAAGAGATCCTTCTTATCTCTTTAAACCTTGCAGTGTATCCCTTTGATTTTGGGATAAAGTGGCTTCATCTTTAGGTTTTGGGTTTCTTTTGTCAAGTATGATTTGTATGACTGAGCATTGAAGATTGTTACCGCATCCCCACTAGTAATGTGACACCCTTGCTCTGACACGACGATCACTATCTTTGGCCCTCCAAGTTGCTCTAAAGCTGAGTAGAGTGCATCCATTATTGATTCAAAGAGATATTGGTATTAAGTTGTCCATCCCATTCGATGGTCCCTAAGGCAGTGAACACGGCTTACGAAAGGAAGATCGAGCTCAATCGGGTTGGAGGCGTAATTTAAGTAGGGTACACATTTGCTAGCAGGGGCGATCCATTGTCGATCAGAAACTGCACGATCAACCCCAATAATGTTTGAGCAATAGACGGGAATGCCCCAACGGAGGGAGGATATGAGGTCTTGAGTACTCTCATGGAAATTATGTACGTTCATTATAGGCTTGCTGATGATAGAGACTTTAGAGAGGTTTGTATGTTCAACATGGTTGGGACCAGGTAATGCACCTGATCACCATGGATGAAGTCATGATATTCATCCAAATGTCTACTTGGCACTACCTTTACTTTACAGAAAAAAAAGGATGAATGTTTTTTTCCTTTTTTCTTTGATTAGACAACCCGATATTGGTTTATACCCCATATCAATATTTGGGGGGGGGGGGGGGGGGTTAGATATAGTCATAGTTTAGCCCCAAATGGTCTATGATATGTCTTGTCACGCTTGCGGTGACAAGCTACAACCCTTTGATCGATTTCAACAACGGAAGATACCGTCGGATGTGTTGGAAATAATTCCATGGCAGAGGCCCGCAACGGAAGCAAAGAATAGGTCCGAGGACCGAGAGCGGTGTGCGTTACATATCAAAAATTTCATCAAAACGATCTACATATGCGTGTATGAAACTAGCATGGCAACTACTGTGGGGGGAAATTTCCGAGCCGCCTTGATCGGGAACCCCACCCCACAGCCTTGATTGAATGTGGACGATTTGTAGAGTTAGAGAGATGGGAGAATAGATAGAGAGAGTAAAGAGTGATGACACCAGGATTGGTGACGGAGTTCGGTCTTACGACCTACGTCTCCGGGCGAGAGGTGCCACCTGATCTTCACTATAATTCAAGTCAATAAGGGGTGAGCGTTCTCTTGATAGGCCAAGAGAAGCTTCGTACAGTGGGGTTGCACGGAGCAACTAGAAGAGAATAAGAAGGGGATAATTGAGCTCTAGCACTTGCTCTGGGATCCTCCTCCTCTGATTGAATGGCCAACCCCCTCCCTGGATGCCTTGGGGGTCCTTTTGTAGCGTAGGCACGTGCCCGATATGGCAGTGGTGACGTGGCGATGATGACGTGGCACTGGTTCTGGGCCTCCTTGCTGGGCCCTTATTGGGCCGTTGTTCGGGCCCAATAAGGAGGAGGGCTTGATCTGCGAGCCTCGTAGAGTGGGCCCATGCACCCGGGCGGGCTTACTCACTTGGGCCGTTGCGCGGGCCCATGCTGCTCTGATCTGGTCCGGTACAATTTTTGCACCCACAGTTACCCCCTCCCAGTCGGGTCAGGACCCCCTGGGTCGGCTGGGATTCCAAGGTGCAAACGCTTTAGGATCCTGGCGCGGTTGGCGAGGGTTGTCGATGCCCGCGGTTCGTATTAGCAGAGCCTTCTTCCGCCGATGCCGAGACCCTTTTTGGCGTGAGCCAAAAAGTCTCGGTTTTGCGAGGGGGTGTTTCCGAAAACACAGTGCATTTTCCGACCGAGTGGATACCGAGAGGGTACCGAGTGCATACCGAGTGGGTACCGAGAGCATACCGGGTGGGTACCGAGACCCTTTTGGTGCAAGCCAAAAAGTCTCGGTTTTGCAAGGGGGTGTTTCCGAAAACACAGTGCGTTTTCCGACCGAGTGGATACCGAGAGGGTACCGAGTGCATACCGAGTGGGTACCGAGAGCATACCGAGAGGGTACCGAGAGCATACCGAGAGCATACCGAGAGGGTACCGAGACCCTTTTGGTGAAAGAACAGCTTTTTCTCTCTTTCTCTCTTTCCTTTCTTTGCTTCTCTCTTTCCTTTCTTTGCTTCTCTCTTTCCTTTCTTTAGCTTTCATTCAAGTGAGTGCAGCGAACCCGCTCTCTCTTTCCTTTCTCTCTCTCTTTCCTCTTTGGCTTACATTCACGTGAGTGCAGCGAACCCTTTTTTTTTTTTTTTGTCGGATCAAGTGGTGGGGCGTTCCTCCGGTGGATCTGAAGAGGCCGAGCGATAGGAGGGTACGATCATCGTCGTCTTCCTGCAGATCCCTGCAGCCATCGTCACTGAGGAGAACAAGCATGCGCTGGCCGAACTCGTCGTTGCCGATGGACAACAGGGACTGGACCGTGGCCTTCAGGAAGCGGATCATGTCCATTGGTTCCACTTCCACGTATTGCTGCCGCTGATATCGATTGTTCCAACCGTTCTGAACGTGGATCCTCATAGTTGGTTGGGTGGGAGCAAAGGTGAAAGAAGGATAGGGGTGAAGTAGGAGAAGAAGAAGGGCTGTTTCTTCTTCTTTTTTTTTTTTTTGCTCTGTCTGGTTCGCGCGACACGGCAGCTCACATAGGGAGCACGGCGGGCGGCGGCGTCAGTGCTTGGTCGAGGCCGGGTTGCGCGGGTCAGCGCAGCAGGAGGCACGGCGGGCGGCGCTGTCGGTGCGAGGTCGAGGCCAGATCGCGCGGGCCAGCGCAGGAGCGGTGGAGGTCGGGCTGGTGCGGCTGGTGGTGATGGCTGCGGGGAGCCAGCGGGGCGCGGGCTGGGCCGTCGGGCTTGGCGTCAGGCGGCCGCGGGCTGGGATGCGGCGCGATGACGGCGGCCGGGCTCGGGATCGGGTGCGGAGGCCGGCGGTGGTGCGCAGGAGGCTGGGTCGCAGCGGGCGCCGGTGGCCGTGGGAGAGAGCAGTCTTCTCTCTCTCTGACTCTGCTTCTTTCCTTCTTTGTTTATTATTTTCTTCTTTCAGCCCTTTCTTTTATTTCTTTTCTTCTTTCAGTCCTTCTTTCGTCACACGTGATGGCTGGACTCGTCTCTTTATTTGGACAGCATCCGGACTCGTCTCTTTATTTGCCTTTCTTTGTTTCTTTCTTTCTGGGATCTCCACCAGCAAGGGTTGTGCACGCGTGATGGAGCACACAGATTGCTCGTGTGAAGAATTCGGTGTCGCACAACGTGTAGAGAGCCATGGTCCTCTCACGTGGTGGAGTCGGCATCGCACGACGTGATAGAGCGCACGGGTCGCTCACATGAAGAAGTCGGCATCGCATGGCATGGAAAAGGCCACGGGCTGCTCGCGTGGAGGAGTCGGTGTCACTGAATATCCGTCCGGTCATCCCAGGATAAGGCTCTAAATTCTTTCAGCCACTGTGTCCTTTCATGGGATCGTTGACTCGATGCATGTAAGCTAGCACTGTCTCGGTATCAAAAAATCGGTCAAAGTGGACGTGAAACAATGTTCGCCTTGACGAGTAACTTTTCCGTTGCTCAGCTTCGGAGATAAGGCATTCGAAAACCTCTGACAGCCCTAACTTTTCATACACGTGTCAGATGAATGTGTATAAGGTGTCGTTGTGTAGGCGCTGAAAAACCGGTCAAAGTGGACGTGAAACATCATATACCTTGATGAGTAACTTTTCCGGTAATCACCTTCATAAAGAGATGACTCTAAAGAACGCGTTGGCCGAGTGTCCTACGTGCGTCTTGAAGAGGCATCGATACGTGGTAACGTACTCCTCCGTCTCTGTTCGACACCCAACTGCACCTAGTTACTGTATTCACTAGGGACTGCAGTCGGGCCCTAGTGATGACGCGGCGGTTACCATGAGTCCACCCCCAGATAAGAAGGAGGAATTTTGCTTGTGAAGTTTGTACGGCCAACTCAATAGGTTAGGTTGAGATGTTATTCAACCAACCCAATGGAAGATAACTCTTCGTCTTTGGCTGGTCCTTGTGTGTGGATGACACCTGAATCGGGTTGACTAATAGGTTTCAATGACGCCGGGCACCCCTCCTCTCGGTTTTCTGACGAAACCGAGGGGTGTGCTGCTGATGGTGTGCCGTCCCCCCCCTCCCCACTCGGTTTTTGTGCAAAACCGAGGGGGGGGGGTTGCTTGTTGATGCCGACACACACCCCCTCTCGGTTTTCTGACGAAACCGAGGGGTGTGCTGATGGTGTGCCTTCACCCCCTCCCTACTCGGTTTTTATGCGAAACCGAGGGGGGGCTGCTTGTTGGTGCCGACACCCCATTATTGGGGCTGCTAGAAGAGGCCAAAAAGTGTCGGTATTGAAAATAGTGTATTTTTCGAATTTCAGCCCCCTTTGAAACCGACACTTTTTCGGTAAAACATTGGTGTGCGAGGATATCGGCGAGGGACAATGCTACATTCGAGGGGGTTTCTTAGAGATAATCTAGGATGACGCCGCATGATGGCCAACCGGTCTTCACCCAATGTATTACCGTACCTGGTTACTGTATCCACCAGGTACTACGGTCACGCGAGGGTGTTGACTTGGCCAGGATCAAGGAAGCACCATTTTATCCCGTGTTACCCACCGTCGACTGCACTAGTGTGGAGACACGCACTGACAGAGTCAGACCAACCACCCCCTGACCGGCTTGGAACCGTTAGTCGTCGAGAAAAGGTGATGGCCATTGACAATCTAATGCTTGGACCTGAGTGACAAGACTAAGCTTGGACTTTTGATCGAATGCCAATATGTCGGCGACGACGTCTCGGACTTTATCTTTATGTGTCAAGGGTAGGGCCTTGGGATTATAGAGTGCCGAGGTGTTAGTCGCCTCGGACTTTGTCTTCGAGTGCCAAGGGCTGGGCCTTAGGCTTGTAGAGTGCCGATGCGTTGGTCGCCTCGGACTTTGTCTCCGAATGCCAAGGGATGAGCCTTGGGCTTGTAGAGTGCCAAGGCGTTGGTCACCTCGGACTTTGTTTTCGAGTGCCAAGGGCTGGGCCTTGGGCTTGTAGAGTGCCGAGGCGCTGGTCGCCTCGGACTTTATCTTTAAGTGCCAAGGGCTGGGCCTTGGGCTTGTAGAGTGCCGAGGCGCTGGTCGCCTCGGACTTTGTCTTCGAGTGCCAAGGGCTGGGCCTTGGGCTTGTAGAGTGCCGAGGCATTGGTCACCTCGGACTTTGTTTTCGAGTGCCAAGGGCTGGGCCTTGGGCTTATAGAGTGCCGAGGCGCTGGTCGCCTCGGACTTTGTCTTTAAGTGCCAAGGGCTGGGCCCTGGGCTTGTAGAGTGCCGAGGCGCTGGTCGCCTCGGACTTTGTCTTCGAGTGCCAAGGGCTGGGCCTTGGGCTTGTAGAGTGCCGAGGCATTGGTCACCTCGGACTTTTTCTTCGCGTGTCAAGGGCTGGGCCTTGGGCTTGTAAAGTGCCGAGGCACTGGTCGCCTCGGACTTTGTCTTCGAGTGCCAAGGATGTCTCCTTAAACTTGGTGCATGTCAAAGCGGCGACGTTTGCCTTGGACTTATTCTCTTCGCCTCGGATAAGTATAGTTGATAGTTTAGCTTGACCTGGATTGTCAGGAGTATTTTTATTTGACTTTTGCCTTGAAAGGGCGTAGCCGAATTGCCTTCGAGCTTCCGACTTGAATGGGCGGAATCGAAGGTCTTTGGTTGACCTGGGTTGCCAGGAGCCTTTTATCGGACTTTAGCCTCGAGAGGGCGTAGCCGGATTGCCTTCGAGCTTCCGACTTGAACGGGCGGAATCGAAGGTCTTTGGTTGACCTGGGTTACCAGGAGCCTTTTTATCGGACTTTAGCCTCGAGAGGGCGTAGCCGAATTGCCTTCGAGCTTCCGACTTGAATGGGCGGAATCGAAGGTCTTTGGTTGACCTGGGTTGCCAGGAGCCTTTTTATCGGGCTTTAGCCTCGAGAGGGCGTAGCCGAATTGCCTTCGAGCTTCCGACTTGAATGGGCGAAATCGAGGGTCTTTAGTTGACCTGGGTTGCCAGGAGCCTTTTTATCGAGCTTTAGCCTCGAGAGGGCGTAGCCGAATTGCCTTCGAGCTTCCGACTTAAATGGGCGGAATCGAAGGTCTTTGGTTGACCTGGGTTGCCAGGAGCCTTTTTATCGGACTTTAGCCTCGAGAGGGCGTAGCCGAATTGCCTTCGAGCTTCTGACTTGAATGGGCGGAATCGAGGGTCTTTGGTTGACCTGGGTTGCCAGGAGCCTTTTTATCGGACTTTAGCCTCGAGAGGGCGTAGCCGAATTGCCTTCGAGCTTCCGACTTGAATGGGCGGAATCGAGGGTCTTTGGTTGACCTGGGTTGCCAGGAGCCTTTTTATCGGGTTTTAGCCTCGAGAGGGCGTAGCCGAATTGCCTTCGAGCTTCCGACTTGAATGGGTGGAATCGAAGGTCTTTGGTTGACCTGGGTAGCCAGGAGCCTTTTTATCGGACTTTAGCCTCGAGAGGGCGTAGCCGAATTGCCTTCGAGCTTCCGACTTGAATGGGCGGAATCGAAGGTCTTTGGTTGGTCCTCATCAGCAGTTGGAGAGTTGTGGGCCACAACCCCCGCTCTTTCAGCTACCTTCTTTAGGGAATCCCTCTCTTGCTCGAGGGCTGCGTTCCTCTTGAGAAGGTTCAACAGCTGGAAATCAGCAGCCGAAATTTGGTATGTAGTTAGATCGTTGTCCCCTTGGGTGGCGTGCTCTTTGCCAGATTGTTGCCTCGGGAATGGTGGGTCCTGCCGATTGCTGTGGCTTCCCGGATGACTTCCTTGTGGCCCCAGTCGCTTATAAACATTTCTTCGATTGGTTGCAACCGAGACTTCTTGTTCTTCTTCGATTAGCACGTCGATTGTCCGATCAGCACCCGCCTTTGGTGGGTTGGTGCTGGCCTTCACCATTGAGCGTGTTGATGTCGGCGTGGTGAAGGCTTTGAGGTTGATTTGGAGGAGGACTTGTGGCTCGTCACCATAAGCTGAATAGGAGTCGGTAGAGGTGTGGGTAAGACCTCTATCGATATCCCACAGACGGCGCCAAAGATTGTGGGGGGAAATTTCCGAGCCGCCTTGATCGGGAATCCCGCCCCACAGCCTTGATTGAATGTGGATGGTTTGTAGAGTTAAAGAGATGGAAGAATAGATAGAGAGAATAAAGAGCGATGACACAAGGATTGGTGACGGAGTTCGGCCTTACGACCTACGTCTCCGGGCGAGAGGTGCCACCTGATCTTCACTATAATTTGAATATAAAGGGTTGAGCGTTCTCTCGACAGGCCGAGAGAAGCTTCGTACAGTGGGGTTGCACGGAGCAACTAGAAGAGAACAAAGTGGGGAGAATAGAGCTTTAGCACTTGCTCTGGGATCCTCCTCCTCTGATTGAATGGCCAACCCCCTTCCTGGATGCCTTGGGGGTCCTTTTATAGCGTAGGCATGTGCCCGATATGGCAGTGATGACGTGGCGCTGATGACGTGGCACTGGTCCTGGGCCTCCTTGCTGGGCCCTTATTGGGCCGTTGCTCGGGCCCAATAAGGGGTAGGGCTTGATCTGCGAGCCTCGTAGAGTGGGCCCATGTGAGCCCAGGCGGGCTTACCCATTTGGGCCGTTGCGCGGGCCCATGCTGCTCTGATCTGGTCCGGTACAATTTTTGCACCCACAACTACTCGAACCCCTAACGACGATCTAACGCAAAAGAACAATCTAGCATGAATGAATGTTCTAATTATGTTAGATCTACTTGTTAGAGATCATACCTGCGTGCGGAATCTTTCACCGCGACAAATTTCTTCTTTGTCGATGGAGACGGGCTACGGATCTACTCGACATAGCTTCGGTACGACGGCCATAAATTTCTGCTCCGAACTCCGATTGGGCTGAAATTTTGACTGCAAGTAGCCAACTTCGAGACGCAACTTTTCCAACAAGTTTCACCGATCTGTGCACCGTGTTGGTTCCGTTCGGCCACAGACACTGTGCCTGGTAATGACCGTGGTGGAGACACCCACGCTCTGTCATCCCAACAGCTTATCCTGATAGGGCGACCAACCCTTATCAGAGCTGCGAACGTATTTAGGTTACATGGGACCAGTCCCTTGAGTCTCCCACTCAAGTGGATTACCATGTAACCATGACTCTCTGTTCTGTAATCAGAACACGTACTAAGGTACGTACCAATATGCATTCCTATACTATCAACCATACATAGCTAAACTATAGTTTTTTACGAGCTATAGACCTCACCAATTCTAACAATCTCCCACTAGGTCTAACGAGAAATAACGGTGTTGAGCTCTGTAGCTTCTACATGCTGCCCAAAAGCCTTTGCAGGAATTCCCTAAAGGAATTGGCAACATTGTCTGTAGATTCCACCTCAGTACCGCTACTTGCATTTCCTCCTATAACTGTCAGATCAAGTGGAGTTTGTACTTGATGGGTTTCCCCTTACGGCGGTGCCTAGTCTCCTTGGACCTTGCTTACCGCTCTTCTGTTGTAACAACAGATAACTGAGCCTCTGGTATGCGTCCCAAGTTCTCTAAGAACTTCCTAAGCCTTACCACCTGATATACTACCTCACACGCAACAACGTGCTAAGCCTCTATGGTAGAGTCTGTGATGCACTCTTGCTTCACACTCTACCATCTACCGCTTCTAATCCCAAGATAAAAATAATCCCTGAAATCGATTCTCTGGAACACACATCTGACACTAAAGTCAAATCCTGTGTGTCCAATCGATATCAGGACCTGTGAAGTGCAAGCTAACTCACAATCCTTACTTAACGAGGATTTCTGAGTATACCCTTCACATCGGTCCAAAGATCTGGACCCGGGTTTGACTGAAACCGACCCATCTTCCTGCTGCGCAATAGATATCTAGGCTCGTAAAACGAATCTGGCTAGAATCTTATCTTCATGCGTAGCCTGTGACAGCAAGAGAATCTTGCTCTGGTTGTCTCGAGTTACCTTGATTCCCAGAGCATAACTCGCCTCACTAGGGTCTTTCACATCGAATTGTGATGACTACAAACCTTTACCGTAAACAATATTCTTACATCATTTTCAATCAGTAGAATATCGTTAACGTAAAGTACTAAATACACCCTTGTAGCTATTTTACCTTTCTTGTACCAACTTGGTTTATCCTCATTCTGATCAAATCCGTGTGAGCGGATTCCCTTGATCAAAATAGATATTCCAACCTGGATGCTTGCATCAGTCCATAAAGCCTGGGGCTACATCATCCATATGTCCTTTCCAAATTCCCGTTAGGGAATAACTGTCTTGACATCCATCAACCAGATCTCCCAACTATAATGGGCTGTGATGGATTAAGAGGATCCGTTATAGACTTAGGCATAGCTACCAGTGAGATGGTTTTGACATAGTCAATCCCTTCTCCTTTGATAACTAATCTAGCTACTTAAGTCTTAACCGGGTGCTCTTCTTATACACCTCCTACACCCCGAAGGATGATAGTGCTATAAGTGTCAAGACTGTTCCAAGGAACATTGATGCAAGCTTGCCTCCATGGTCTTTTGTCAGTCAGAGCTGTCGAAAGCTCCCACTACTTCTTCGTAGCTCTAGGGATCATCCTCCTGAAACTCTGGATTAACTATCAAAGTTTCTCCATAGTATCTTTCAGGAGCTCTGATAGTCCCACAACGACGAGGTGGTGGTGGTACAAAGGAAGCTCCCACTACTTCTTCGTAGCTCTAGGGATCATCCTCCTGAAACTCTGGATTAACTATCGAAGTTTCTCCATAGTATCTTTCAGGAGCTCTGATGGTCCCACAACGACGAGGTGGTGGTGGTACAAAAGTAAATTATTTCTACAGTACCTGGTATACTAGTTTCTTGTAACATCTACTCCCACTACGTTTTCAGATGCGCACTCTCTACCAGTACCCAGTAGTTCACCCAGAACTACCTTACTGATAAACTTATGGTCTATAATATAATCCTGGTCTAGGTAAATGGTATTCGTAGAAACGATTACCTTCCAAACCTCAAGATCATAGAACAGTCCACCTTATGCCTCCTAAGGGTAACCTACAAACAGATATACCTGGAACTACATCTCCATCTCATCCCTCTTGTCCTTTTGCACAAGTGCAGGACAACCCTATATCTCGAGACTCTATAGTGTCAGCTTTCGCTTAGACCATAGCTCTCTATAGGTCTGAGGCACTGATCTAGATGAGAGAGAGTTTCAGATATAAGCTACTGTTTTAAGGTACAACCCCACCAAAGGGTGGGTAGTACATTTGGCAATGTTCATCAGACTACGGACCATGTCAAACAGGGTCCGATTCCTTCTCTCGGAGACTTTATTCTGACGTGTCATCCTTGGAGCATTTAACTGGGAGCTAATCCCATGCTCCATCAGGATCCTATGGAACCCATCCGATAGGTTCTTGTTTCCTCGATAAGTCGAAGAGACTCCTATCGTCTGGACGCTCTTGGAACCATAGACGTCAAAATTAACTAACTCCCATACCTTCATGGCCCTTTTAGTTATTCTGCCTTCCAGATTACACTCATAGGTTAGAAGGATCTCCGATGATTCTGTGAACATAAACTCAGCCTTCTTTTACCTTTGAATTTATCTGAGGAAGAATATCTAAATCAGAGGGGTCACAAATGGGATAGCTTCTCCAAAGGATTTAGATGAATTTCAATTAGACGCTGCAGCTGTCATGAAATCTATTTCCGAATTCAGATTAAATACAAAGAGATTTTTCTGATCTATTCCTCTAACTATGAAGCTATCAATTTAGTCTAGGATACACACCTACGGTGCTATCTAAAACTAAAGAACTTCATTTACTAAGGAAGAAACAGAACTACATCTCTAAAAAACAAAATCTGTATTTTGGAAAAACTAAGACAATCATATCTAACAGCTTCCACAGCGGCTTATGACATCAGTACCTATGTTAGGATTACTTCACTATAAAGTAGCCTTCTGCTTTCCTTGAATCTCTGTAGACCCGAAGTCTACATTCTAAGAAGCATAAGAACTGCTACTAGATAGCGACTCAAATCCTAACATCCTGAGGCCATACTCAATCTTCAAATACCCCCTACACTCGCCAAAACGGAAACACTTCCGTCCTTAGCGTTACCAGACTTAGGAGTCCACACTAGTTTCTGCACTAGAATAGTTTTCGATCTCTTATAAGTTACTCCCTTAGGTTCTTCTAAAGAAGACCTAGGTTAAGCACTAAAGGCTTTGCCTTTAATCTTGATCCCATCCTTTGTCTCTTAGAAATCTCCTTAGAAGTTCTGCGTTTGTCATCTCTAGCTTGTTAAAGCTAAAGTCTCTGACAACGCCTTCGAGGTTCCAGACAAGGATGCAAGACAGACGTCTTCCACCACCTCGTCATCTGGTACTATGTCTTTGGAATCTAGTTCGATCTGGAACTCAAGTATATATTCCCGAACAAACATACCCTCAGATATCTCGGTACCGACAAGTATCTTGGTGGATAAGCGATGAGTCTACCGACTTCGCCTAGCAGACATCTTATGTAAGTAAAACTTTATTAGAGAAGACCCGACATATCTCTGACTCGCTTCTAAAGAGTTGTCCGCAAGTCTGCTGTAACATAGCACTTGCACATCTCCTTAAACTCTTGCTAGTCGTCATATGCCCTAGTTAGTGCCCTAGTGATATCTGGACCCGTTAGGTCTAGTACAGGGATATTTAGATTGGATGCCAATGTACGTTTACTACCCTAAGCATAAGCTAAAGATAACGCTTCCGTTCTACATAGCTAGAGACCCGATAACTGGTTCTCTTATGAGATAACGGATAGGGGAACTATTTGGTTGAATGAAAATGAATGCAGGAAAACTTATTTTATGGATTTTGAAAATAAGCTAATTATATCCAAATGTCAGCGCTACCCTCACAGCGAAGACACCTCTATGGATTAATTTAACCATGTATGTAAGATCTCGGAATAGGCTGCACCTGTCCGAGGGGGCAGTGTGCAGGTCATCCGCTTACACGGGTCTTTCCCTTGACCCTATCCAAATCTGCCAACTAAGGGCTTTGATGAACCATGGTTATCTTTTGGCCAGTACCACATGATCACCATTGTCTTCGCAACGAATACCTCACGTGTACTTCGGATGCTTAACCACGAGCCTAGGCAATTACGGAACGGAAGTTCTAACGGCCCCCACGAGGGTGAGTAAAAGCCTGAACCCTTGGCGCCGTAATCGCCATATCCCAAGGGAGATCACTAAGTAGCTTGGCATGGAAAAACACAGCTCTCACCCGAGGGGGTTGTTGAGTTATGCCCTCCCACCCGAGCACGAAGTGATTGGCCGTGGAGGCCAGAGGATCTCTAAAAGTCCTCTCTTGCATCCCTTATTAAATTTGAGGGTTATTTAATGCAAGTATGAGTGTATACTAAGGTCACGACAACCTATACACTAGACCCTGGTCATACCATGCTCCCACTAGCGTTTCAAGCCTTTCGCGAAGCATTAATCGATCTCGGAATATCATAGTCCCTGCCTCAAGTGGATTTCTCCACTCAAGGGTCACATTACATATCCCAAGAACATCGATGCTTTGCAAACTTGGCTATTACGCTAATGCCCTGGAGCCTAGCCTAAGGTCAGACTGACAGGAAAGGTCTTCCACTACCATGGCGCCTCGCTTATAAATTTGACGAATGATGTCATAGTAGAATTCCAACTCATTCTAGGTTTCGATGCTTGCCAAATAGGCACACCCGACTAATCGGGTGTTGACCTAATGGGGGCATAACCAAATGTGAGGAATTCATGCTATCATCAAGGGTCAATTAAATAATAGGCGTCACTAGTGGAATCCTATCCTAATAAGGTTGCTAGGACCCGAGGGGAAAGGGCATCCCTCTAACACAGATAATCAAATTATCGCATCGGGGTTCTCTACAGAAATATAAAGAACTACTGAAAGAAACAAGCACACAACTGAATCAAGTTCAGGGTCCGACCCCTGAACCTGACTGGCACAGCGCAGGCTCTCTGTCTCCTTCGCAAGGCTCCTCGATCCGGTGCAAGCCTCTGTATACGATCTCCTGACGCTTTCTGCCCTTTGCCGTCAACGTGTACGCTTCGCCGGATCGTCATCGTCCTCCAAGGTTCCGCTCATCTTCCCGGTAGTGGATCTCCACGGCAAGTCCTCCTCTTCAATCTGTAACCGAAAAAGATCTAGTACGCTTCGAGCAAGTGCTCGCTCGTACACAATTTCCTAGAACAAAAAGGAAAACAAACCTAGCTAAAAGCCTGGGAATCAAGGGTGGTAAATCTTCACCTCTTGCCCGACTATGGCTCTAAAATCTATCCACACACAGAAGAAAAAATATCCAGACAAAATCGCTAACACGGGGTCCGACCCCCGGTAGCAAGCAATCACATATCCAGAATAATTTTAGAAGCGGCGCCCTGCAAGAACGATTCATAGAACACACAAAAAATATAATATGCATGATCTACTCGTAGAACCCCGATGGCGGCATATACTATTCATGCGCGCACAAGACGGTTTCATGAAAAAAAACATGAAACGCACACCACTAACCTGGCTCTGATACCAATTGTTGGAAATAATTCCATGGCAGAGGCCCGCAACGGAAGCAAAGAATAGGTCCGAGGACCGAGAGCGGTGTGCGTTACATATCAAAAATTTCATCAAAACGATCTACATATGCGTGTATGAAACTAGCATGGCAACTACTCGAACCCCTAACGACGATCTAACGCAAAAGAACAATCTAGCATGAATGAATGTTCTAATTATGTTAGATCTACTTGTTAGAGATCATACCTGCGTGCGGAATCTTTCACCGCGATAAATTTCTTCTTTGTCGATGGAGACGGGCTACGGATCTGCTCGACATAGCTTCGGTACGACGGCCATAACTTTCTACTCCGAACTCCGATTAGGCTGAAATTTGGACTGCAAGTAGCCAACTTCGAGACGCAACTTTTCCAACAAGTTTCACGTCGTTTGGACTTTTGTAGCTCCCGGAATCGCAAAAACAACGTTGATTTTCTGTGCAGATTCTGGACAGCAAAAGGTTGCGGGAGACTCCTTCTAGTTCACCCGATCTCACACGATGCACGGCACCTCGTCGATGGATCTCTGAGTGCCTCCATACGACGAGCCTTCTCCTTCTACGAAATACCATGCGAGGAAGACGAGTCGCCATCCAATGGCGCAAGCGAGGGAGAGAGAGACGAGAGAGGAGATGCGAAGAGAGGAGAGGGGGCGGCTAGGGTTTCCCCATGCCATGGCCGGCCCTAGGGCTTGCATGGCTCTATTATTTTCGTGCACCCTCTCTCTCCTTCTCATATATATAGCCGGCCTATCCATATGGATAAGGACAGTATGGATAAGGATGATTGATTCAAACCTTATCCCTATATATCTCTTCTTTATCTCTATCCTTTCTTTGTTTTCAAAAACGGTCAAAACCAGCCCGTTTTCTGCGCCTCATAACCGGCCCTTCATTGGAGGCAACAACCTCCCGAAACTAATGGGGCCGGCCTTGACCAGTCTCTCAACACTTAGGGTCGGCCCCCTTAGTGCATAGTGGCGCATGGTATGACCAAAACGCCCTTATGCCACTAGTTGGCCGTTCCTCGTGTATGAGACTTTGCAAGGCACACATAAGTGAAGTGCACCAGTGATTTCACTATTCTCTGAGGTTCCCGTAGGGTGCCCCTAGTGAAGTCAACTAGTCAACTCGCAACATGTCCCGATGCATCGCACCCATGTGGCAAAGTCCACTTATGGCAAGGAATTGCTACATGCGTCTCTGCACTAACCTAGGTTTTTCCCTTAGTGCACACACGTAGCTACGCATCTACTGTGCACTAGTGTGAAGCACTCACGGAGCGTATGCTTGGACTTCTCGCTTCCTCTAACTATGTTCTGTGTTTCGAGGAGATGGTATAAGAACCGTACATAATGTCGATAAGGTGGAACCTTCAGGGACCAGGGTTCATGGCTTCCAACTCAGACTCGATCGACACACTACCCGAGTGTACCATCGATCCTCTGATTCCGAGTTAACCTGCGTAGCCACCCAGAGTGCGACGCAGGCTGCACTCCAATTCCCCCGGACTTACTATGTTCTCCCTCATACCCCTGCTCTCCGCTTAGTATGGTAAACTCGCTGTCCCTCCACTGGTGCCATGACGCAACTCGAGCGGTGGAGAATACCGTCAGACTCGAGTGCTCATATGACTCGGTTCCTTCCAGGTTGACCACGTACATCGTACCTCCGATTACTCTTCCGAGCAACCGGATCCGTCACCAGTCCAACTGATGACCACCTGGCCAGGGTTTAATATGACGTAGGTCAGACCAAGGAACACACCTCCCGTTAGGGGTATGGATAGCCTGCAGGAGTGACATGCTGATGCAACGCCAGCCGGGTAACTCAGTACACCGTGGTTTTGGATCACTGCATCCGGATCCTCACACATTGGTGCGCCAAAGCACCACACAACTGGTTAGTCCACCAGACATGGTTCCTCAGGATTTAGGACCATTTTACCCTAAGCAGAAACACGGTTTAGTGCACCGGTGTCTGCTCACCGATCTGTGCACCGTGTTGGTTCCGTTCGGCCACAGACACTGTGCCTGGTAATGACCGTGGTGGAGACACCCACGCTCTGTCATCCCAACAGCTTATCCTGATAGGGCGACCAACCCTTATCAGAGCTGCGAACGTATTTAGGTTACATGGGACCAGTCCCTTGAGTCTCCCACTCAAGTGGATTACCATGTAACCATGGCTCTCTGTTCTGTAATCAGAACACGTACTAAGGTACGTACCAATATGCATTCCTATACTATCAACCATACATAGCTAAACTATAGTTTTTTACGAGCTATAGACCTCACCAATTCTAACAGGATGACCCACAGCTCGTGCTGGTTGGGCCCACGTTTGATAACCTAAGTGTCAGATTCGGAGGAAGGTGGAGAACTACATAGTTTGGAACAATAGTTCTACGTGTGCTTAGCTTTCGAGATGCGGTGACTTTTCTTGAAGGTGATGGATGGTGAGATTGACACTAGCAGTAGCTACTGGGTTGAAGGTCTTAAAAACCCATTGTCTGTTTTGGAGATCCACTTATTTATTATTATTATTTTTTTAAAAAAAATTGGCTACTTGACTGGCCAGCTATGTCAAGTTTTTTCCAACTTCTCCTTCATATAGCTTACTTCCAACTTTTTTTATGAATCCAAATAATTTATGAATTATTTGTTTAATTCAGGAATAATTGGATACTTTTTGAATCATTGGCAAATTAATTCTGAATAATTCCTGAATTATCCGGATAATTCATGAATAATTGGGGAAAAATAAACGAATTTTTCTTGAATTATTCGCAATTATTTCCTGAATTATTTGGGAATATTTTCTGATTTATTCACATATATTTTTAAAATTATTTCTGATTTTTTTATGAATCATTCGCAATTATTTTCCGAATTATTTGAGAATATTTTCTGAATTATTCATGTATATTTTCCAAATTATTTTTGAATATTTTATGAATTTTTTCTAAATTATTTGTGAATTTTTTCTAAATAATTCGTGAATAAATCTTTTCAGATTTTTTCAGGATTTTCTCCCGATGTTTTCACGAATTTTTTAATTTTCTTCTCGATTCTTTATCGATTTTTTTGTGATTTTTTCTCGATTCTTTCATGATGTGTCTAATTTTATCCCATTTTTTTCACGATTTTTTTGATTTTTTCATGAATTTCCTTGATTATACTTGATTTTTTTCACGATTTTTTGATTTTTACCATATTTTTTCACGATTTTTTCCAGATTTTTAAAGATTTTTTCATGTTTTTTAATCATTTTTTCCTGATTTTTTGGCCGATTTAATTGCCCATTTTTTTCCGATTAATTGCCAAACTTTTCTCGATTATGTCGAATTTTTCAATGTGTTGATTTTTTTGATTAATTGCCGATTATTTTCCCCATTAATTATCAATATTTTTTCCTTTTTTCTTGATTAATTGCTTTTTTCCAATTAACTGCCGATTATTTGACAATTTTACCAATTAATTACCGATTTTTACAATTTCGAATTAATTAACGATTTTTCCAGATTAATGGCCGATTTATTCCAGATTTTTCCCTATTATTTACCATTTTATTACCGATTTTCCGGATTAATTGCCGATTATTCCCTAATTTTCGGATTAATTGCAATTTCGCGATTAAGTGCAATAAATCGGCAATAAATCGGCGATTAATAGGCAATAAGTCGGCGATTGATATGAACAGAGCGGCAATAAATCGGTGATTAATCGGTAATAAATCGGCGATTAATATGAATAAATCGGCGAATAGTCGGAAATCAATCGGCGATTAATCGGAAATAATCGGCGATTAATTGAATTATGCCGGCGATTAATCGGGGATAATCGGCAATTAATCGGAAATAAATCGGGAATAAATCGGAATTAAGTCGGCGATTAATAGGCAATAAGTCGGCGATTGATATTAACAGACCGGCAATAAATCGGCGATTAATCGGTAATAAATCGGCGATTAATATGAATAAATCGGCTAATAGTCGGAAATCAATCGGCGATTAATCGGAAATAATCGGCGATTAATTGAATTATACCGGCGATTAATCGGGGATAATCGGCAATTAATCGGAAATAAATCGGGAATAAATCGGAATAAGTCGGCGATGAATAGGCAATAAGTCGGCGATTGATAATAACAGACCGGCAATAAATCGGCGATTAATCGGTAATAAATCGGCGATTAATCGGAAATAAATCGGCGATTAATCGGAAATAAATCGTCGATTAATCGGAAATAAATCTGCGATTAATCGGAAATAATCGGCGTTTAATCGGAATTATACCGGCGATTAATCGGGGATAATCGGCAATTAATCGGCAATAAATTGGCGAGTAATCGGAAATAAATCGGCGATTAATCGGGGATGATCGGCAATAAATCGGCGATCAATTGGAAATTAATCGGTAATTAAGCCAATAAATCGGAAATTAATCGGCAATGGATCGGCGATTAATTGGTAATAAATCGGATATTAATCGGCAATTATAGGCGATTAATCGATAAGTAATCGGCGATTAATCGGCAAATTATAGCCTATTAATCGGTAATTAAATCGGAAAAATGGGTAATTAATCTGTATAAATTTGCAATTCGTGGGAAAGATACTGCAATAAAGCGCCAATTAATCAAGAAAACATCGGCAACTAATATTGAATATTGACAATAAATCGGAAAAAATTCGGTAATTACTCGGAAAAATTGGAGATAAATAGAAAAAATCGGCAACTGATCAGGAAATTCGGCAAATTAATCGGGAAAAAACATCAGCATTTAAATCGGAGAAAAAATCTGGACAAAATAGTCAAAAATCACGAAAAAAGTGAAAAAAATTATGAAAAAATATGGAAAAATCGTGAAAAAAAATGCCAAAAATCAGAAAATCAGAAAAACAATAGGAAATTCGTGAAAAATCGGTATAAAACGTGAAAAAAGTGGGAAAAAATCAGACACCTCATGAAAGAATCAATAAAAATCATGAAAAAATCAGTAAAAAATCTAACAAATTGGGAAAATAGGCAAAAATCAACAATAAATCGAAAAAAATCATGAAAAAATCGTGAAAACATCGGGAGAAAATCCTGAAAAAATATGTAAAAAATCTGAAAAAATCATGAAAAAATTGAGAGAAAGTAGAATAATCGGGAAAAGATCATTAAAAAATCGTGGGAATAATTCAGGATTTATTCGCGTATTATTCACTAATAATTCATGAAAAATTCAAAAATAATTTGGAAAATATACACGAATAATTCAAAAAATATTCTCAAATAATTACGAATAATTCGCAAAAAAAAAAGAAATAATTTGAAAAATATATGTGAATAAATCAGTAAATATTCTCAAATAATTCGGGAAATAATTGCGAATAATTCAAGAAAAAGTCGCTTATTATTCCCCAATTATTCACGAATTATTCGGATAATTAAGGAATTATTCAGAATTAATTTGCTAATGATTCATAAATTATCCGATTATTCCTGAATTTAACAAATAATTCACAAATTATTTGGATACATAAAAAAAGGTTGGAAGTAAGCTATCCAAATGAGAAGTTGGGAAAGACTTGACATAGCTGGTAAGTCAAGTAGCCAAATTCTTAAAAAATAAAAATAATAATAAAGAAGAGGATCTCCAAAACAGACGACGGGTTTTTAAGATCTTCCACCCAGTAATTGCTGCTAGTGTCAATAATGATCTCACCATCCTTCCATCGCCTTCAAAGAAAAGCCACCGCATCCCGAAAGTTAAGCACACTATCCAAACAAAGAACATCCGGCGAAGATGGGGCCTCCATGTGAGCTCACAGCTTGCAGAACCACTGGTCCAAGCGATGTATTTCTCTTTCTTCCTCCGAATCTAGTACTTAGGTTATCAAACGTGCACCCAACCAGCACGAGCCATGGGTCATCCGACGGTATCTCTCATTGCTAGAATCGATCAAAAGGTTGTAACTTGTCACCTCAAGTGTGACAAGATATGTCAAACAGTAGAACGAAGGGAAAAAAGAAGAAGAATTAGAATAAATTAAAATAGCTACATTCGTTCGTATGAATAAATTAGAATGGCTACATTCATACGAATAAATTAAAATGGCTCATATGAATGAATTAGAATGGCTATTTTCGTACGAATAAATTATAATAGCTACATTTATTCATACGAATGAATTAGCATACGAATGTCGATCCTCTTCAATGGCTGCCAGTTACAGCGATAATGTTCCAGGAACAACCCGGACAGCGTGGTGAAGTTGGAAAACGGAGTGGGAGTAGCTTGTGGAACCAGTTTAAAGTCGAACCGGATAAGCTACTAGGGAAGGCTTGGCACAGACGTGATCTTGGTCACGGAAGAACATCAATTTCCTGTAGGCCAGTAGATGGTTTACCGAATCTTGCGACCCATCGAACATCACGAACTTGGGCGGAGTCCAGTGCTGAAGAAAACCCCCTAGTAGACTTCGCTCGTGAAGGGCGAGCTTCCTCCACGCGCAGTAAGGTCTTCTAAGAGGTTGATGGGCATGCTAGGTAGCTGACAGTGCTTAGGGTGATTTCCCAAAGGCGACTGTGCAGGCCCTAGGCGATCATGCACGCTCCCCCTAGGTTGGACCGTACCTTCGCTACGGTGATGCTCAAAGGTGATGTCCTGGCGATTACTCCAGAGATTCGCGGGCTGCTACCACGACACGGGAGGAGGCTTGTATGAGGCAATTGCTTTGCGGATCCACCCAAGGAGTAGGGCCTTTCCCGGGTGGTCGCGATCTTTCCGATGGCAAGGGTTGCAATCTCGACCATGCGATCTCACCTCAGACTCTCCTGACTTCGCATTTTGACTGCTGGAACGCAATATGGAGGGAGGGCAAGTTGCTTGTCACGCCCTTGATCTGACTATAACAGAAACCAACGGACCCGAGGTGTGAGGGGGTTAAAAGGGTAAGTCAAAGGAGTAAATGGGTTATGAGGTAGTTTTTATTATTTAATTTATTACTATATTATCATTAACTAATTACTATGTGATGGGGGATGGTTTTGAGGGAAAGCCTATCAGGCTTTGTGGAAAAGTCTACCAAATGAAAAGAAAAATGGTACTGACATTTCTTTAGAGCATCTAACACCATCAAACAAATCTAACCACTTATTATATGATCAACTAGAAATAAAGATAGCTAACTAAAACTTTTAGAGTCTACTCTCTCGACAGCTACGCTCCTCAAGGAGGCGCTTGAGAAGGGTCTACAATACCTGAAAAGAGTGTGTAATAACATGGTGAGTTTACAAAGGTAAACTCAGTGAACAGCTAACCCTAAACTAACTAGTGTAAACTATAACAACATTCTGCCCATCTCGAGATTAACAAGGGCATCATTATACATCAATTTAAATAATATTATTTAGTATAGATTAACATGAGAGCAAACAAAAGAAACTACTACATACGGTTATAATGTAAAACTATATATCACAATGATACAATATTTAGCAGTTACATCTACAATCATGATCATGATTAATGCATGTTAGATTTAATATACTTCTACGGTGAATCGACAGTTTTCTATCTACCTGATTCTGCCAACAGAAAACACCTGGTCCCAGTGTACCCGGTCAACCAAAAAATACTCATATAGTCATAAGGGGGCTTGGTCTTTTACCATGGGGCACTTCCGTCCAACTTGCTTCTTCGGGGTCATTACCCAAGGGTAGACTACTAGGCCACTCAGGCTTTACCGTATGTCCAACCCTGTGACCCTACCTACTTTATTCGGATTGTGCACAGGCGGTGGTTCACATCCCATCTGTGCACACGGTGTTGTAGCTCGTATGTCCTTAGCGTGGATTTTCTGTATTAACATTAATAAGATGACTTTGGTTATTGTTTTAATTAGAATACTACTGTGGTGTATGATAGTATTCATATAATAAAAGGACCCTAGGGAACACAGTAGGTCACTGAGGCGCATGCAGGATCCATGCTTGGGAGACCCAGTGGACCAGTTCTATGTAGACCTAGAACTAGTTCACAGCTTTGGTGATGCTGGTCGCTTCACCGAGAATAAGCTGTTGGCAGGTAGAGGATGTGGTGAAGTCTTCACCACGGAAACGTGGGATTTCCATTCACCTGACCAAGCACGATGATCGTATTGAACAGGAACCAAGACGGTGCACAATTCAGTGATTCAGACACTGGTGCATAAACCATCTTACTACTATAGATAATCTGTTCTTAACCCTGAGGGAACATGCTCACTGGGCCAACTAGTTGTGTGGTGTTTTGATGTGTCAACGTGTGCGGGCCTTCCATAGTCCAATACCACGGTACGTTGGGTTACCCGGCTGGCGCTTGAGTGACATATAATCCCTACAGGTTATCCGACGTCCAGTATTGGATGGGTGCGTTTTGATGAGTCAATCTGTCCACACAGTTAACCCAGGCCTGGTGGTTGTCAGTATGACTGACGACGTTCCGGATGCTAGGCATAGCACCGGAAGGTGTGTGGTGTTATAGATGACAAGTCATCAAACCCTAGTCAGATGATCGATCGGGATCTGACGGTGCTCCCCACCGCCCGAGTCGTATCATGGCACTGTTGGAATCTAATCCGGGTCAGAGGCTCGCAGCGGAAACGATTTGGCGGTCGAAAGACCGTTCATGGTGCACGTTACACTATTTAACTTTTCATGAAAACTAATCTACATATGTGTGCATGTGTATGCACGAGAATCGAAAACCCCTAACGGCAATCTAGCGTAATGATTAACTAGCATGGATGCAAATCATAATGCTCGCTAGATCTACATGTTAGATTACACATACCTTTCGTACGGATCTTTTAACCGCGGAGAATTGTCTTCTTTGTCGATGGAGACGGAAGATCGTTCACGAAGATGCCGACGGTACGAATGGAGGTGTTGCCTTCTTGTTCACCCGATCTCACACGATGCACGGAACGTCGCTCTCGGATCTCTGAGTGCCTCCGAAGAACGACCCTTCTCCTTCTTCAGAACTCCACGCGAGGAAGACGAAGTAGCAAGCGGGAAACGCGAGATGAATCGAGAGAGAACTAGAGAGATGAGAGAGAGGGGGGTTCGGTTTTTTCATCACCTGGGGCCGGCGCCCATAGGTGCTTTTATAGGGCCGGCCACCCCCCCTTGGATAAGGATCCAAGGGGATAATGACCCCCTTATCTCATCTCTCCATTATCTCCTTTTTATCTCTCCGCGTATTTATCTGTTTTCCCACTTTTTAGGGCTCGATCTTAACCGTTTTATCGCCCTGTCCCTATCTATATGGCCGGCCCTATAGATGAGGGATTCTTATCCCTACATCATAGGGCCGGCCCTAGCAAGGTGTCACACCAGTGAGGTCGGCCAACAGTGAGGTCCGGCAGAGTGAGGTTTTTACCAAAACGCCCCGACGCCTCATTTTGACTATTTCTAGCGTGCGATGCCTAGCGGCCATTACTTAAGTGATCTTTACTAGTTACCTACTATTAACTGAGGCCACCGGAGGGTGCCTCTAGCAAAGTCAACTAGTCAACTCGCAACATACCCCGGTGCATCGCACATATGCAGCGAAGTTCACTTATGGCTAGGGATTACTACATACGACTCTGCACTAGTCTCGGGCTCAACCCTTAGTACTCGTATGTAGTTACGCATCTACCGTGCTCTAGTGCCATGCACACACGGAGCGTATACTTCTTTCTTCCTCATGCTTATGGTGTTCCGAGGAGACGGTTCAAGAACCGTACATAATGTTGATAAGGTGGAACCATCAGGGACCGGGGTTCATGGCTTCCAACTCAAGCTCGATCGACACACTACCCGAGTGTACCATCGATCCTCTGAGCTCGAGTTAACCTGTGTAGCCACCCAGAGTGCGACGCAGGCTGCACTCCAATTCACCCAGACTTACTATGTTCTCCATCATACCCCTGCTCTCCGCTTAGTAGTGGTAAACCCGCTGTCCCTCCACTTGATACCATGATTCACTTCGAGCGGTGAAGACTACCGTCAGACTCGAACGATCATACGACTTGGTTCCTTCCAGGTTGACCTATACATCGTACCTCTGATTACCCTGTCGAGTAATCGAACCCGGTCAACAGTCAAACTGATGACCACCAGGCCTGGGTTTGGTACAGTGTAAGTCACACCAAGGAACGCACCTCCCATCAGGGGTGTGGATGGCCTGCAGGAGTGACACGCTAATGCAACGCCAGCCGGGTAACCCAGTACACCGTGGTTTTGGATCACTGTATATGGACCCTCACACATTGGTGCGCCAAAGCACCACGCAACTGGTTAGTCCATCAGTCGTGGTTCCTCAGGGTTTAGGACCGTTTTACCCTAAGCAGAAACACGGCTTAGTGTACCAGTGTCTGCTCACTGATCTGTACACCGTGTTAGTTCCGTTCAGCCACAGACACTGTGCCTGGTGATGACCATGGTGAAGATATCCCATGAACTGTCATCGCCAACAGTTTATCATGATGAGGCGACCAACCTGATCATAGCTGCGAACTTATTTAGGTTATACGGGACCAATCCACTTAGTCTTCAACTCAGTGGACTACCATATAACCATGGCTCTCTGTTCTCTAAAGAACACGTAACTATGTTACGCACCTATATGCATCTTATATATATATTAATAACTATCAATCTCTATTAGACCAAAACATAAAGTTTTACAAGCTTAGAACACATCAATCCTAACAATCTCCCACTTGGTCTAGCGAAGCAAAACGGTTTTGACTCCCATCGCGTCCACATGTCGCTCGAATGCCTTGGTAGGTATTGCCTTTGTGAAAGGATCAGCAACATTATCTGTAGATGCAATCTGTGTCACCGCTACTCGCCCTTGCTTTTGAAACTACCAAATCAAGTGGAACTTGCGCTCGATGTGCTTCCCCTTTTGGTGATGTCTTGGCTCCTTTGCTTGTGCTACCGCCCCACTATTGTCGCAGTAAAGCACAATAGGTAACTGGGCCTCTGGTACGCACCCCAAATCCGTGAGGAATTTCTTGAGCCATACCGCCTCTTTGGCTGCCTCGCACGCTGCAACGTACTCAGCCTCTGTGGTAGAGTCTGCGATGCATTTCTGCTTCACACTCTGCCAACTAACCGCTGCTCCTCCTAGCATAAACACAAAACCTGATGTCGACTTCCTGGATTCCAAATCTGACATAAAGTCAGAATCTGTATATCCAATCGGCGTCAGTTCTTGTCCAGTGTAAACCAACTCATAGTCCCTTGTTCTACGAAGGTACTTGAGTATACACTTCACAGCTGTCCAGTGATCTGGACCCGGATTCGACTGAAACCGACCCATCATTCCTACTGCGAAACAGATATCAGGCCTTGTACAATGCATAGCATACATTAGACTACCTAATGCCGAGGCATAAGGTATCTTCTGCATTTCTGCTCTCTCCTCAGGTGTCTTAGGACATTGATCCTTAGATAGTTTTATGCCATGTCTAAATGGCACAAAACCCTTCTTGGAGTCTTGCATGTCAAACCTAGCCATAACCTTATCTATATACGCGGCCTGTGACAGCGAGAGAATCATGTTCTGGCGATCACGTGTTACCTTGATCCCCAAAACATAACTCGCTTCACCTAGGTCTTTCATATCGAACTGTGTTGACAACCAGACCTTTACCGTTGACAATGTTCCTACATCATTCCTAATGAGTAGAATATCGTCTACGTAAAGTATCAAATATATCACTGTAGTCTTATCACTCCTCTTGTATACACATGGTTCATCCTCGTTTTGAGTAAATCCATATGACTGGATTGCCTGATCAAAACGGATGTTCCAACTTCTAGATGCTTGCTTTAGTCCATAAATGGACTTCTGCAACTTGCAAACTAGATGTTCCTGACCCTCTGATTCAAAACCTGGTGGCTGCATCATATAAATGTCTTCTTCCAAATTTCCGTTAAGGAATGCTGTCTTGACATCCATTTGCCAGATCTCCCAGTCGTAATGGGCTGCAATGGATAGGAGGATCCGAATAGACTTTATCATAGCTACCGGCGAAAAGGTTTCGTCAAAGTCGATCCCTTCTCTCTGGGTATAACCCTTGGCAACTAATCTAGCTTTATAAGTCTCTATTGTACCATCGGATCCTCTCTTCTTCTTATACACCCACTTACACCCAATAGGTTTAATATTGGATGATGGTGTAACAAGAGTCCAGACTGTGTTATGGGACATTGATTCAATTTCTGCCTCCATGGCCTTTTGCCAGTCAGAGCTGTCAGAAGCTCCCACTGCCTCATCGTAGCTCAGTGGGTCATCCTCCTGACCCTCTGGATCAACCAATAAGGTTTCTCCATAGTATCTGTCAGGAGCTCTGATGTTTCTCCCACTGCGACGAGGTGGTGGTGGTGTTACAGGATTAATAGGTTCTACAGTATCTGGTATATTATTATCTGTAATGTCAGCTCCCACTATGCTTTTGGATGCGCTCTCTGATCTAGTACCCAGTAGCTCATCCAGAACTACCTTACTAGCAGGCTTGTGGTCCATAACATAATCATGTTCTAGGAAAATGGCATTCGTCGAAACGATTACCTTCTTTTCCTCAGGATCATAAAATAGTCCACCTTTAGTCTCTTTGGGATACCCTACAAACAGACATGCTTTGGACTTTGGCTCCATCTTTTCCCTCTTGTCAATCCGCACATGTGCAGGACATCCCCATATTCTGAAGTGCTGTAGTGTTGGCTTTTGCCTTGACCACAGTTCTCTAGGGGTCTGAGGCACTGATTTAGATGGAACGTGGTTCAGAACATATGCTGCTATTTGAAGGGCATATCCCCAAAAGGTCGTTGGTAAACAGGCATAACTCATCATGCTTCGAACCATGTCCAACAAGGTTCGATTCCTTCTCTCAGAGACTCCATTCTGTTGTGGGGTACCTGGAGCAGTTAACTGGGATGTTATCCCATGCTCCATCAAATACCCAAGGAACTCGTCAGATAGGTATTCACCTCCTCGATCAGATCGAAGGGTTTTTATACATTTACTTGTCTGCTTTTCTACTTCAGCCCTGAACTCTTTGAACATGTCAAAGGATTCCGACTTCCGATGCATAAGGTAAATGTAACCATATCTTGAGTAATCATCTGTAAAAGTGATGAAGTACTCATGGCCTCCTATCGCCTTGACGCTCATGGGTCCACATACATCTGAATGTATTAACTCTAATACCTCAGTAGCTCTTACTCCTTGGCCTTTGAAGGCCCTCTTGGTCATCTTGCCTTCCAGGCAGGATTCACAGGTGGGAAGGATCTCCGTAGGATCTGTTTCCAGAAGCCCGGCCTTTACCAACCTATGGATCCTATCTAAGGCAATATGCCCAAGCCGTAAGTGCCACAATTGGGTTAAATTCTTCGAAGGTTTCTTACGCTTAGATGAATTAACATTAAATGCTGAAGTTATTATGTTATCTTTTTCAAATTTAGGACTGAGAATATAGAGATGATTCTGAACCATTCCTCTTATTATAAAAGTTCCATTCAGTTTAAAAGACACACCAGAAGTATCAAAATAAACTGAATAACCTTCATTAACTAAAGAAGAAACAGAAATTAAGTTACGTCTCAAGGACGGTACATAAAAGACATCTCTAAGAGTCAAAGTCTTATTATTCGAAAAAATAAGAGTAACATCTCCTATAGCTTCAGCAGCAGCCAAGGCCTCAGTTCCCATGCTCAAGGTCACCTCTCCATCAAGCAACCTTCTGCTTTCCCGAAACCCCTGAAGAGAGTTACAGGCATGGTTAGTGGATCCTGAATCCACAATCCAACTAGCAAAAGAACTATTACTTGAAAGAAATGATTCAACAACTAAGAGTTGTAGATTACCTTCTCCAGCATTCTGAGGCTTCTTGCAGTCCTTCTTCCAATGACCCTTCTGGCCACACCGGAAACACTTAGTGCCCGGTTTCTTTGATTCTCCAGACCCAGAGGCCCCATCAGAGTCCTGCACAGGCGCTGACTTAGGTTTCTTCTTATGTTTCTTGCCTAGAGGTTTACCAGGCTTCTTGAAGGATCTGCGTTGCACGTGAAGTGCTTCGCCCTTCTGCTTGAAGCCATCCTCCGCTGCCTGGAGAGCTCCCAGAAGCTCTGCATTTGTTATAGCCAACTTGTTTAAATTAAAGTTGGTGACAAAGCCTTCAAAGGCTCCAGACAGTGACGAGAGGAAGATGTCTGTCATCACCTCGCCTTCTAGCACAATGTCCATGGTCGCTAGTTCGTTCTGGAACCCAAACATTTTCATCATGTGTTCCCGAACCAGTGTCCCATTGGACATCTTAGTACCGACGAGTTTCTTGATGGTAAGGTATCGCGTAACGCGATTGTGACCTTCAAACATCTCCTTCAGATACAACATCATATCAGAAGCGTCGGGCATCTCCTCGACTTGCTTCTGCAGAGTTGTTTGCAAGGATGCTATTATATAGCATTTACATATCTCATTAGATTCCTTCCAGTCAGTGAATGCCTTTAACTGTGCCTCTGTGGCATTGGGTCCTGGCAAATCTGGCTCAGGGTCATTCAGGGCTGACATGTGTTTACCTATCCTTAAGACTAGGTACAGGTTGCGCTTCCAGTCCTCATAGTTGGGACCGGTAAGTTTGTGGTCATTTAGGATAGCGGACAGGGGGTCTAACTTGGTCATCTGAAAATAAAAGACTGATTACATGAGATGCATTAAAAACTTATTTTATGGATTTTTAAAACAAGCTAATTATATCCATATGACAACGCTACCCTCAAGCGGAGCCATCTCTATGGATTAATTAACCATGTATGTAAGATCTCGGAGTAGGCTACACCTGTCCGAGGGGGCAGTGTGCAGGTCTTCCGCTTACACGGGTCTTTCCCTTGACCCTATCCAAATCTGCCAACTACGGGCTTTGATGGACCATGGTTATCTTTTGGCCAGTACCACGTGATCACCGTTGTCTTCGCAACGAATACCTCACGCGTACTTAGGATGCTTACCCACGAGCTTAGGCAATTACGGCACGGGAATTCTAACGGCCCCCACGAGGGTGAGTAAAGCCTGAACACTTGGCACCGTAACCGCCATATCCCGAAGGAGATCACTAAGTAGCTTGGCATAGAAAAACACAGCTCTCACCCGAGGGGGTTGTTGAGTTATGCCCTTCCACCCGAGTACGAAGTGATTAGCCATGGAGGCCAGAGGATCTCTAAAAGTCCTCTATTACATCCCTTATAAATATTTGAGGGTTATTTTGCGAGTATGAATTTATGCAAATGGTAGCGACCTCCTAAATACTAGACCCTGGTCACACCATGCTCCCACTAGCGTTCAAGCCCTTCGCCTAGCATTAATCATTCTCGGAATATCATAGTCCCTGCCTCAAGTGGATTTCTCCATTCAAGGGTCACATTACATATTCCGAGAATATCGATGCTCTGCAAAACTGGTCATCACGCTAATGCTCTGGAGCTAATCCTAGAGTCAGACTCACTGGAAAGGACTCCCACTAGTCATGGCGCCTCGCTTATAGATTTGACAATTGATGTTCAATGGATCTCCATCTCATCTTTGATTTCGATGCTGGCCAAATAGGCACACCCGACTAGTCGGGTGCTCTCCTAATGGTGGCATAACCATATGTGATGGGATCCCACTAACATCAAAAGTCAACTAAATAATAGACGTCATCTAGCGGGATCCTATCCTCAAACAGTCGCTTGGACCGGAGGGGAAAGGCTTCCCTCTAAAAACAGATAATAGCATTATCTCATCGGGGTTCGATATGAAGCATAAAGAACTAATTAAAGAAAGCAACCAGAAAAAAACTGAATTAAGTTCAGGGTCCGACCCCTGAACCTAATTAGCACAGCGCAGGCCTCTAGCTTTCTTCGCAAGGTTCCTCGGTCCGGCTTCTCCGTCGCACTCGCGAATACTTTGCCGGATCGTCTTCATCCTCCAGGGTTCCGCTTCCGCTCCCGATGGTGGATTTCTTTGGCACATCTTTCTTCTCAATCTGTAACCGAAAATTCTAGTACGCTTCGAGCAATTGCTCGCTCGTACACAATTCCTAGAAAGAAAAGAAAAAACACACCTAGGAAAAGGCCATGGGAAACCGAGGATAGACAAGCCCCATCACTCGCCCAATCTAAGGCTCAATTACATATCCACACATAGAAAGCAAATCCAGACTTTTTGCTAACTCGGGGTCCGACCCCCGGTAGCAAGCACAAAGCATAGATCTAGATTTTTTATAGCGGCGCCCTGCAAGAATGATTAATAGAACAAGCACAATCTATACATATGCATGATCTAAGCGTATGAACCCCGATGATTTCACGCATTCATCATGCGCACACATGTTCGTTTCATGAAAAAAACGTGAAACGCACACCACTAATGCGGCTCTGATACCAATTGTTGAAATCTAATCCGGGTCAGAGGCTCGCAGCGGAAACGATTTGGCGATCGAAAGACCGTTCATGGTGCACGTTACACTATTTAACTTTTCATGAAAACTAATCTACATATGTGTGCATGTGTATGCACGAGAATCGAAAACCCCTAACGGCAATCTAGCGTAATGATTAACTAGCATGGATGCAAATCATAATACTCGCTAGATCTACATGTTAGATTACACATACCTTTCGTACGGATCTTTTAACCGCGGAGAATTGTCTTCTTTGTCGATGGAGACGGAAGATCGTTCACGAAGATGCCGACGGTACGAATGGAGGTGTTGCCTTCTTGTTCACCCGATCTCACACGATGCACGGAATATCGCTCTTAGATCTCTGAGTGCCTCCGAAGAACGACCCTTCTCCTTCTTCAGAACTCCACGCGAGGAAGACGAAGTAGCAAGCGGGAAACGCGAGATGAATCGGGAGAGAACTAGAGAGATGAGAGAGAGGGGGGTTCGGTTTTTTCATCACCTGAGGCCGGCGCCCATAGGTGCTTTTATAGGGCCGGCCACCCCCCCTTGGATAAGGATCCAAGGGGATAATGACCCCCTTATCTCATCTCTCCATTATCTCCTTTTTATCTCTCCGCGTATTTATCCGTTTTCCCACTTTTTAGGGCTCGATCTTAACCGTTTTATCGCCCTATCCCTATCTATATGGCCGGCCCTATAGATGAGGGATTCTTATCCCTACATCATAGGGCCGGCCCTAGCAAGGTGTCACACCAGTGAGGTCGGCCAACAGTGAGGTCCGGCAGAGTGAGGTTTTTACCAAAACGCCCCGACGCCTCATTTTGACCATTTCTAGCGTGCGATGCCTAGCGGCCATTACTTAAGTGATCTTTACTAGTTACCTACTATTAACTGAGGCCACCGGAGGGTGCCTCTAGCAAAGTCAACTAGTCAACTCGCAACATACCCCGGTGCATCGCACCTATGCAGCGAAGTTCACTTATGGCTAGGGATTACTACATACGACTCTGCACTAGTCTCGGGCTCAACCCTTAGTACTCGTATGTAGTTACACATCTACCGTGCTCTAGTGCCATGCACACACGGAGCGTATACTTCTTTCTTCCTCATGCTTATGGTGTTCCGAGGAGACGGTTCAAGAACCGTACATAATGTTGATAAGGTGGAACCATCAGGGACCGGGGTTCATGGCTTCCAACTCAAGCTCGATCGACACACTACCCGAGTGTACCATCGATCCTCTGAGCTCGAGTTAACCTGCGTAGCCACCCAGAGTGCGACGCAGGTTGCACTCCAATTCACCCAGACTTACTATGTTCTCCATCATACCCCTGCTCTCCGCTTAGTAGTGGTAAACCCGCTGTCCCTCCACTTGATGCCATGATTCACTTCGAGCGGTGAAGACTACCGTCAGACTCGAACGATCATATGACTTGGTTCCTTCCAGGTTGACCTATACATCGTACCTCTGATTACCCCGTCGAGTAATCGAACCCGGTCAACAGTCAAACTGATGACCACCAGGCCTGGGTTTGGTACAGTGTAAGTCACACCAAGGAACGCACCTCCCATCAGGGGTGTGGATGGCCTGCAGGAGTGACACGCTAATGCAACACCAGCCGGGTAACCCAGTACACCGTGGTTTTGGATCACTGTATATGGACCCTCACACATTGGTGCGCCAAAGCACCACGCAACTGGTTAGTCCATCAGTCGTGGTTCCTCAGGGTTTAGGACCGTTTTACCCTAAGCAGAAACACGGCTTAGTGTACCAGTGTCTGCTCACTGATCTGTACACCGTGTTAGTTCCGTTCAGCCACAGACACTGTGCCTGGTGATGACCATGGTGAAGACATCCCATGAACTGTCATCGCCAACAGCTTATCATGATGAGGCGACCAACCTGATCATAGCTGCGAACTTATTTAGGTTATACGGGACCAATCCACTTAGTCTTCAACTCAGTGGACTACCATATAACCATGGCTCTCTGTTCTCTAAAGAACACGTAACTATGTTACGCACCTATATGCATCTTATATATATATTAATAACTATCAATCTCTATTAGACCAAAACATAAAGTTTTACAAGCTTAGAACACATCAATCCTAACAGGCACCAGTAATAGGAGGGACTGAGGATTATCGGAGTATAGTAGAGAATAGGGTTACGAGGGAGTAACATAAGTTTAGGATCACTAGAGTTCAACTCGCGTCGCACTCTGGGTGGCTATGCAGGTTAATCGGATTAGGGTTGATTAACGGAACTTTCGGTGTGTCACCAGAATAGTTAATCAGGGATCCAGTTGGAGCTTGAGATCCCGAACCTTGAAGGTTCTACCCTGTCATTGCATATAGGAATTGTTCCCCGACCTAGTTGGATACGTTGGATGCGAAGTAGCGCGATGGAGCGCAAGCCCGGAGCCAAAGAACCTAATTCACATGTGTTACGGGCCGTAGTGGTATTTTGGTAAATACTAAAATATGGCTCAGAACATATTGAATATGGATCTTAGATTGAGCGGAATAATTCCAGGAGCTCACAGGTGCTAACGGAACTCGATTTCGAGTAGCGCACCTCACTCAGTCTCACTTTCAGTTTTCCTCTTTTCGTGAATGGCGTTTTCGTCCGGACTTCACAATAGACACCCGGAAGACCTAAATCCGACCCCCCCTCATCCCTATCCACCTAGGGGCCGGCCCTAGTCTCCTTGGAGCCATGGGAGACCGGCCCTATAAAGGAAATAGGAGGGGGAGGGCCGGCCCAAATGGTTCTACTCCCTTCCCTCCAAAAATCCGACCCCTAGTCCCCCTCCTTTGTGGTTTCAGCCAAGGAAAAGAGAGGAAGAAGAACGGAGAAGGAAGAGGAAGGAAGGAGAAGGAAGAAAGGAGAAAGAGGAGGAGAAAATCTCGAGGCTCGCCATCGTCTTCGCAACGGATTCTTCCGTCAGCTCAAAATCCTTGCACTCAGAGACAGGATTTTGAGGATTCTTCAATTCGCAAAGGACAATGTGCTATCCGACAGTTTCCCTTGCGATTCAAGTACGGTTCTTCATCGTTCCGTAATCTCCAGATCATAGATCCATAAGGTATGATGAATCTAAACACCTAAGTAGATGCATGCATGTCTTCCGTAGATCGTAGTATGCCTCTAGGGTGTCCGTACATATTCTAAGATCATAGATTTGCATGTAGATTGTTTTGTATCACGAATTGTAATGAAACATACACCGTATGATCTTCGGATCTTTCTTTTTGCTTCCGCTGCGACTCTGATTAGCAGAACCCAATTCTAACAATTGGTATCAGAGCACGCTTTGGTGTATGTTTCATGCATGAATTCGTGAAAACATCATGTGAATATATGATGTCATATGTTTTCGTCGGGGTTCGGCATAGATCATGCATATGGATTGTGCTATGTATCGTCTTTTTACAGGTGCCGCGCTGAATAGTAATCTGTGATTGCATGCATCTGGGGGTCGGACCCCGGATTTTATTTTGCATTGATTATTATTATGGATTTGTAAGGCTCTAGATGGGCGAGGGTGGGGGTTGACCATCCTCAGTTCCCTGGCCATGTTTCTAGGATTGTCTTCTTTACTTTCTAGCGAAATTATACACGAACGAGCACTTGCTCGGAGCATGTTAGTTTTTCGATCACAGGAAGAAGAAGATGATGCTACATCCACGGTTCGGGCAAGCGGTACCATGGCGTGCAAAGACCCGGCGAAAGCGTGCACGTTGGCGATGAAGGGGATCATCGTCAGAGATCGTGTAGAACGGAAGAGCAAGATATCTTGGCTGTGCTATTCAGGTTCAGGGGTCGGACCCTGGACATGATTCAGTTTGGATGGTTTCTCTGTTGTTTCTCTTTATTCAGTATTTAGAGAACCTCGATAATAATATGATTATCATTCTTGCTTGTGAGTTTGTCTCTAGATCAGGCTTAGGGTTAGTACTATGATTATGGATTTATCGGTGTCTCTATATGCTTCTAACATATGCGAATCCGATGGCTAGCTAAAAGGAAAGGCGGTAACCGCCCTCGTGGTAGTTCAGGTAGCCAAGTATTATGCACCGAGATAGACGCATTGTTAGATTTATTTAGGGATAATTAACTAATATCTCCATAAGAAGTATGATAACCCTAGTGGGATGCCCTTTCCCCATGTGGTCCTAGCGACCAAGTTAGGTTAGGATTTCACTGTGTGATACCCGTTTCTAGATGACGTTTGATGGTAGTATGAACTCATCACGATTTGGTTATGCCACCATTAGGTTGAGGTCCGGCGGAGGTTGTCGGATGTCCCTATTTGGCCAGCATCAAAACCTGTAATGAGATGAGGTCTACTATGACATCAGGCATCAAATTGTGAACGAGGCGTCATCGTAGTGGGAGTCCTTTCCATGTTGACCTTAGGCTAGGCTCCAGATCTTAGGATTATGGGCAAACTAGTGAAGTATCGGGATCCTTGGAATCTATGTAATGTGATCCTTGCAAGAAAGGCGAAAGCTGAGTATTCAAGGTAGGGACTATGATATTTTTCGAGGATACTAATGCTTTGTGGGAGGGTTTGTAATCCTAGTGGGAGCACGATAGACCAGGGTTTATGTCTAGGAGGTCGTGACCATTCTAGATATGTATAAAACCTTATAAAAAAGGGATGTGTAAGAGGTTCCCTCCAAAGGGGAGCCGCTGGCCTCCACAATCAACCGGTTAAGGGTCTGGGTGGGAGGTACGCAGTTTGATATTCCCACCGGGTGAGAGCTGTGTTTTCTTCCATGCTGGTTCGCCTAGTGATTTCCTTCAGGACATGAAGGATGCCGGTGGTAGTAACTGACGGTTTTTTCTGCACCACGGAAGCCTTTGAACCCCCATGCCGACACCACCTAGATTTGTGGGAAGCATCCGAAAGGTTGTGTGAAGCCGCTGTTGCTGCGCACGCGGGTCACATAAAGCTGGCCAAAAGGAGACTGGGAGGTCTTTCAGTTTGCCATGGGTAATACTGATGAAGACTGAGTCGTAAATACCCCGTTGGCAGAAGCGGTTGTATGCTCTCACCGAGATGCTGTCTCCAATTCAAGGCCGATAGTCTCAGTGCTCCAGCCCAGGGAATTTAGATTCCTGGATGTCTCCACTTGAAGTGGTGAAGACATAGCAGCTGGAGTAGACATTATCTATTTCTAAATTCCATAAAATAGATTGTAATAGACCCTAACTATTGCTTTAAACCATTGTTTACAGAAATTATGACCAAGCTCGACCCCCTTGCCTCCATACTTAATGATAACAAACTTACGGGACCAAACTACGAGGACTAGAAGCATAACCTAATGCTCGTCCTAAGGGTTGGCAAATACACAATTGCCCTAAGTACCCCTCAACCGATCATGCCGGGACCAAGTGCAACTGAGGCCCAGTTAAAGGAATAGAAAGACTGGCTAGATGCTGATGAGATGTGCAAGTGCTACATTGTGGCATCCTTGTAGACCGTCCTTCAGAAGTAAGTCGAAGACATGGCCTTTGCTTCAGACATGATGCTCTACCTGAAGGAAATGTTTAAGGGTCGTAGTCGGGTAACTCGTTACCTGACCATCAAGAAATTGGTGTCCACGACGATGGCAGAGGGGACTTTAGTTCGGGATCATATGCTGAAGTTGTTTGGCTATGTGAACGAGCTTGGTTCCTTCGATGTCATCTTGGATACAGAGATCCAGATCGATATTTTCCTCGCGTCTCTGTCAGGAGCATTTGAGGGCTTCGTTACCAACTTCAACCTTAACCAGTTGGAGATGTCTAACGCAGAGCTCCTAGCGGTGCTCCAGGCGGCAGAGGACGGGACGAAGGCAGGAGCCCAATCCCTAAACGTGAAGCGGAATTCTTCTTTGAAAGCCAAGGGCAAGTTTCAGAAAAGAAAGTCTAAGAAGCCCGTGAAGATGGGCCAGGTGCAGTTGCAGGTTTCCAAGCAGAATGGTCCGGCGAAGCCCAAAGGAAAATATTTCTGATGCGGCAAGAAGGGGCACTGGAAGGGCGACTGCCGTGCAGCTCCCAAGAAGGTTGAGACAGGTATATCTCAAATCCACATAGTGGAATCCCTTGTAGCATCCAGTTGTTCTCCAGTTTCATGGATTGTGGATTCTGGTTCCACTAACCATGCTTGCAATAATTTGCAGGGGTTCAAGGAGACAAGAAAACTGGGTGATGGGAGATAATTCTAAGCATGGGAACTGAGGCCGTGGCAGAGGCTGAAGCAGTTGGAGATATCATCTTGCAGTTCCTTGATAGAAGAAGTTTATTACTTAGAGACATACTTTATATACCGTCCTTGAGACGTAATTTAATTTCTGTTTTCTTATTAAATAATGAAGGTTTTTCAGTTTTATTTGATACTTCTGGTGTGTCAATTAAATTGAATGGTTCCTTTGTTTGTATGGAAAAGATACAGAATGGTCTCTATGTAATTAACTCCAATCATAAGCAGGATAACATAACTGAAGCTTGTGTGATTAATTCATCTAAAAGAAAAAATCCCTCAGATAATCCAACACTCCTTTGGCATCTAAGGCTTGGACACATAGCCTCAGACAGGATTCACAGGTTGGTTAAGGTAGGACTTTTAAGTCCAAATATTTCAGAAAGCCTACCGACGTGTGAGTCTTGCCTGGAAGGCAAGATGACTAAAAGGTCTTTCCGAGCCAAAGGTAGCAGATCTAAGGAGGTATTGGAGTTGGTACACACTGATGTATGTGGGCTCATAAGTGTCCGTGCCATAGGAGGCTTCAAGTATTTCATCACCTTCACGGATGATCACTCGAGGTTTGGATACATATACCTAATGCGGCGGAAGTCTGAATCCTTTGATAAGTTCAAAGAGTTCAGAGCTGAAGCAGAAAAGCAGACGGGTAAAAGTATCAAGTCTCTTCGATCGAATCGAGGAGGCGAATACCTATCGGATGAATTTATTAGGTACCTGCGTGAGCATGGGATCGTATCCCAGTTGACTGCACCAGGGACACCACAACAGAATGGTGTATCTGAGAGGAGAAACCGAACTTTATTAGACATGGTTAGGACTATGATGAGTTATGCAACATTGCCACCTAGTTTTTGGGGATATGCCCTAGAGACGACATCATATACTTTGAACTTTGTTCCATCAAAGTCAGTACCCCTAACTCCTTAGGAGCTGTGGTTGAAGCGAAAGCCAAGCCTACAGCACTTTAGGATTTGGGGTTGTCCAGCATATGTGCGAAAGGACAAGCGAGATAAGATAGAGTCAAAAACTAAGGTATGTTTGTTCGTTGGGTATCCAAAAGGGACAAAGGGTGGTTTATTTTATGATCTTGAGGATAGAAAGGTTGTCGTCTCAACGAACGCCGTATTCCTGGAGCAGGATTATTTAATAGACCATAAGCCCACCAGTAAAGTAGTTCTTGAAGAATTGCTTGGTACTGATGGGAGTACGCAGACAGAAAACATAGTGGGAGCCAATACCACTAAGATTAACGGTACTGTAGAATCGACTCCTATGGAACCACCGCAGGTTCGTCGCAGTGGGAGGACCACAAGTGCTCCTGATAAATATATTGGAGACGTCTTTATGGTTGATCCAGAGTTTCAGGAGAATGATCCTCTAAACTATGACGAAGCGATGGTATCCACTGACCATGCAGCATGGCAGGAAGCTATGGAGGCAGAACTGACATCGATGTCCCAAAACTCGGTCTGGACACTTGTAACACCACTTCACAACATTAAACCTGTTGGGTGTAAGTGGGTGTACAAAAGGAAAAGAGGTCCGGATGGTACCGTTGAGACTTACAAAGCTAGACTAGTCGCTAAGGGTTATACCCAGCGAGAAGGGATCGACTATGACGAAACCTTTTCGCCAGTGGCTATGCTTAAGTCTATCCGGATCCTCTTGTCCATTGCAGCCCATTATGATTGGGAGATCTGGCAAATGGACGTCAAGACCGCATTCCTCAACGGGGATTTGGAAGAAGACATCTACATGTCTCAGCCTCTAGGCTTTGTCGCAAAAGGTCAGGAAGGTCTGGTGTGCAAGTTGCAAAGGTCCATTTATGGACTGAAACAAGCATCCAGAAGTTGGAACATGCGTTTTGATCAGGCTATCCAGTCTTATGGATTTGAACAGAACGTGGATGAACCATGTGTTTATAAAAGGAGCGATAAGACTGCAGTAGTTTTTCTAGTGGTTTACGTGAATGATATCCTGCTCATCAGAAACGATATTGGAACGTTGTCTACAGTGAAGGTGTGGTTATCCTCTCAATTTGACATGAAAGACCTGGGTGAAGCGAGTTATGTTCTGGGGATCAAGGTAACTCGAGATCGCCAGAACAAGATTCTCTCGCTGTCACAGTCAGCCTACATAGATACTATCTTGGTTATATTCAGTATGCACAACTCCAAGAAGGGACTGGTTCCATTCAGACATGGAATGAAGTTGTCCAAGGATCAGGGTCCTAAGACTCCTGAGGAGAGGGCAGAGATGCAGAAGATACCTTATGCTTCGGCAGTAGGGAGTCTGATGTATGCCATGCAGTGCACGAGACCAGATATATACTATACAGTAGGCATGATGGGTAGGTATCAGTCAAATCCGGGTCCAGGGCACTGGACTGCTGTGAAAAGTATACTCAAGTATCTCCATTGGATGAGAGATTATGAGTTAGTTTACTCTTCATAGGAACTGATGCCGATTGGATATACGGATTCTGACTTTGCGTCAGATCCAGAATCCAGGAGATCGACGTCAGGGTTTGTGTTTTCATTAGGAGGAGGAGTTGTCAGTTGGAGGAGCGTGAAGCAGGGATGCATCGCAGATTCGACGACATAGGCTGAGTACGTTGCGGCGTGCGAAGCAGCTAAGGAGGCGGTGTGGCTCAAGAAGTTCCTCACGGACTTAGGATGCGTACTGGGAGCTCAAGATCCTATTGTCCTTTACTGTGACAATAGTGGAGCGGTAGCACAATTCAAGGAGCCAAGATATCACCAGAAGAGCAAGCATATCGAGCGAAAATACTACATTATCCGGGACTTGCAGAAGCGAGGGGAGGTTGCAGTGACTCAGGTGGCATCTGCAGATAACATGGTGGACACTTTCACAAAGGCGTTACCGACCAAGGCTTTTGAGAAGCACATGGATGCCATGGGAGTTAAGACTGTTGTTCCCCGCTAGGCCAAGTGGGAGATTGTTGTAGCTCGTGTGTCCTTAGCATGGATTTTCTGTATTAACATTAATAAGATGTTTGGTTATTGCTTTAATTAGAATACTACTGTGGTGTATGATAGTATTCATATAATAAAAGGACCCTAGGGAACATAGTAGACCACTGAGGCGCATGGAGGATCTGTGCTTGGGAGACCCAGTGGACCAGTTCTGTGTAGACCTAGAACTATTTCACAGTTTTGGTGATGCTGGTCGCTTCACCGAGAATAAGCTGTTGGCAGGTAGAGGATGTGGTGAAGTCTCTACCACGGGAACGTGGGATTCCCATTCACCTGACCAAGCACGATGATCGTGTTGAACAGGAACCAAGACGGTGCACAGTTCAGTGATTCAGACACTGGTGCAGAAACCGTCTTACTATTATAGATAATCTGTCCTTAACCCTGAGGGACCATGCTCACTGGGCCAACTAGTTGTGTGGTGCTTTGATGTGCCAACGTGTGCGGGCCTTCCATAGTCCAATACTACGGTACGTTAGGTTACCCGGTTGGCGCTTGAGTGACATGTAATCCCTATAGGTTATCCGACGTCCAGTGTTGGATGGGTGTATTTTGATGAGTCAATCTGTCCACACAGTTAACCCAGGCCTGGTGGTTGTCAGTATGACTGATGACGTTCTGGATGCTAGGCATAGCACCGGAAGGTGTGTGGTGTTATAGATGACAAGTCATCAAACCCTAGTCAGATGATCGATCGGGATCTGACGGTGCTCCCCACCGCCCGAGTCGTATTATGGCACCAGTAATAGAAGGGACTGAGGATTATCGGAGTATAGTAGAGAACAGGGTTACGAGGGAGTAACATAAGTTTAGGATCACTAGAGTTCAACTCGCGTCGCACTCTGGGTGGCTACGTGGGTTAATCGGATTAGGGCTGATTAACAGAACTTTCGGTGTGTCACTGGAACAGTTAATCAGGGATCCGGTGGGAGCTAGAGATCCCGAACCTTGAAGGTTCCACCCTGTCATTGCGTATAGGAATTGAATTGTTCCCCGATCTAGTTGGATACGTTGGATGCGAAGTAGAACGATGGAGCGCAAGCCCGGAGCTAAAGAACCTAATTCACATGTGTTACGGGCCATAGGGGTATTTTGGTAAATACTGAAATATGGCTCAGAACATATTGAATATGGATCTTAGATTGAGCGGAATAATTCCAGGAGCTTACAGGCACTGACGGAACTCGATTCCGAGTAGCGCACCTCACTCAGTCTCACTTTTAGTTTTTCGCTTTTCGTGAAGGGCGTTTTCGTCCGGACTTCACGATAGACACCCGGAAGACCTAAATCCGACCCCCCTCATCCCTATCCACCTAGGGGCCGGCCCTAGGCTCCTTGGAGCCATGGGAGACCGACCCTATAAAAGGAATAGAGAGGGGAGGGGCCGGCTCCATGGTTCTACTCCCTCCCCTCCAAAAATCTGACCCCTAGTCCTCCTCCTTTGTGGTTTCGGCCAAGGAAAAGAGAGGAAGAAGAAGGGAGAAGGAAGAGGAAGGAAGGAAAAGGAAGAAAGGAGAAATAGGAGGAGAAAATCTCGAGGCTCGCCATCGTCTTTGCAACGGATTCCGTCGGCTCGAAATCCTTGTACTCAGAGACGGGATTTCGAGGATTCTTCAATTCGCAAAGGACAAGGTGCTATCCGACAGTTTCCCTTGCGATTCAAGTGCGTTTCTTCATCGTTTCGTAATCTCCGGATCATAGATCCATAAGGTATGATGAATCTAAACACCTAAGTAGATGCATACATGTCTTCCGTAGATCGTAGTATGCCTCTAGGGTGTCCGCACATATGCTAAGATCATAGATTTACATGTAGATTGTTTTGTATCACGAATTGTAATGAAACATACACCGTATGATCTTCAGATCTTTCTTTTTGCTTCCGCTGCGACTCTAATTAGCGGAACCCAATTCCAACACAAAGGTCGCTCCCCGCATGAGTTTTACTAAAAGTCCAAAAGAAGCTGAATATTTTTCGATAAGACCGGTGAATTATATAAGGAGCTTAAGCAATGATTATTTTCCTATGGGCATAAGAACCACCCTTTTCTTCATATACAATTTACCTCCTTATTCTAATTGTATGGTATTAGGGATCACCTCCCTGTAGGCAAAGGTAACATCTAATATCAATACAACTAGAAAAGGGAATGCCACGATCAAACAAATTTATGTAATTCAATGCACCCCATGGTGTTATACTGTGGAGGGGGAGGGCCGGCCCAAATGGTTCTACTCCCTCCCCTCCAAAAATCCGACCCCTAGTCCTCATCTTTGTGGTTTCGGCCAAGGAAAAGAGAGGAAGAAGAAGGGAGAAGGAAGAGGAAGGAAGGAGAAGGAAGAAAGGAGAAAGAGGAGGAGAAAATCTCGAGGCTCGCCATCGTCTTTGCAACGGATTCTTCCGTCGGTTCGAAATCTTTGCACTCAGAGACGAGATTTCGAGGATTCTTCAATTCGCAAAGGACAAGGTGCTATCCGACAGTTTTCCTTGTGATTCAAGTGCGGTTCTTCATCGTTCCGTAATCTCCGGATCATAGATCTATAAGGTATGATGAATCTAAACACCTAAGTAGATGCATGCATGTCTTCCGTAGATCGTAGTATGCCTCTAGGGTGTCCGCACATATGCTAAGATCATAGATTTGCATGTAGATTGTTTTGTATCACGAATTGTAATAAAACATACACCGTATGATCTTCGGGTCTTTCTTTTTGCTTCCGCTGCGACTCTGATTAGCGGAACCCAATTCCAACACATGGGTCCTCTACCCATGCCTATGGGTAGTCGGTTCTTTCTCTAGGAAGGCGACCTCAGCTGAGGCAATGTCTCAACCAGTCTCTCTACCGAGACTGCCAACCCTCGTTACTCTATGGTAACTCGATTGCACCATGTGTCCCATGGTCACTAGGATTCAGTTTCAATCATCAATATTTATAATAATATATATAAATTTTTTTTCGGTTTTGCATGTATCCTATATAAAAGTATATTGAAGCTGACTACTTTTGATGATACAAAGAATACAGGTATCATATGTAATAAAAGAAAATACATATATTTTCAGGGTTCGTTTTGTAGCAAAAGATAGTATGCCCATCTCCCACATGCAGTACTGGTTATTCCGCCTACATGCATTGGAAATACTATAACCACATGCAATATTTTTCTGACTTATGGATCTCTCAAAAAGAAAAAAATATTTTAAAATTTAAAATAGCAATAACGCATCACCCAAGTGTCGAATTAACCCTAGCTTAGGCTCGTTGAAAAGCTCTCTCAGAGCCCCACCCAACGTATCCCGCCTTGCTGTAATCCGATCACCCGAACTCCTGTGTTAAACAAAACAATGCCGAAGGTCGGCTAATTATTGATATTCTAGCGTATAATAACCGAACTGCCGAAACTAACTGCACATACACCCGATTGATGCACGGGTTTTTCTTTTTTGTTTAGGGTGATAACTAATAAATTTTTATTTTGTAAATCGAAAAAAGGAGGGCACAATCGGACCCCCAAGAGGTGCCATATGTCAATACAAGTAGCGATAAAGTCCGTCACCCAGTGTGAAACCACAGTAGACCGCCACTTGGTGGGAGAAATAATTATCGCCATTCCGGCGATATGTTTATAAAGTATATAATGAATATAGACGCAATGTTCATGTCTTATATAATGAATATCGATAGGTTTTTTTTAAAAATAATATTTTAAAAATATAAAATTATTAAAATATTATTAAAACTTTTGTAATTTCAAAAGTGACGCTCTGATGGCCACATGGCAGGCCAACGCTGAAAAATGCACCGCTATGTTAGCCATATATATATATTTGGATTCTTATTGAACCCTGCAATCGGATTGCAATGTTTAGTGTCGAAACTAAACCCTACAACCCGGATAGAGTGTTTAGTGTCGAAACTAAATCCTACAACCCGGATGCAGTGTTTAATATCGAAACTAAGCCCTACAACCTAGATACACTGCTGATAAAAAGATAAGTTACGCTTATCGGAATTGAGTTCCGTCAGTGTCTATGAGCTCCTAGAATTATTCCGCTCATTTTACGATCCATATTCAATATGTTCTGAGCCATATTTTAGTATTTAGCAAAATACACCTATAGCCCTTAACATATATGAATTAGGTTCTTAGGCTTCGGGCTTGCGCTCCATCGCGCTACTTCGCATATAACGTGTCTAACCAAGTCGGGGAACAATTTCTATATATAATGACAGGGTGGAACCTTCAGGGTTCAGGATCTCTAGCTCCAATCGAATCCCTGATTAACTATTCCGGTGACATACCGAAAGTTCCGTTAATCAGACCTAATCCGATTAACCCACGTAGCCACCTAGAGTGCGACGCGAGTTGAACTCTAGTAATCCTAACCTTATGTTACTCCCTCGTAACCATGTTCTCTACTATACTCTGATAATACTTAGTCCCTCCTATTACTAGTGCTATGATTCGACTCGGGCGGTTGGGAGCACCGTTAAATCAAGATTGATCATGTGACAAGGATTTGATGACTTGTTATCTATAATACAACACACCTTCCGGTGCTATATCTAGTATCCAAAACATCATCAGTCATACTGATAACTACCAGGCCTGGGTTAATTATATGGACAGATTGACTCATCAAAACGCACTCATCCAATATTGAACGTCAGATAACTTATAGGGATTGCATGTCACTCTAGCGCCAGCCGGGTAACCCAATGTACCGTGGTATTAGATTATGGTAGGTCCGCAAATATTGGCACATCAAAGCACCACTCAACTAGTTGGCTCAGTGTACATGGTCCCTCAGGATTAAGGACAGATTATTTATAGTAGTAAGACGGTTCATGCACCAGTGTCTGAATCACTGAATTATGTACCGTCTTGGTTCCTGTTCAACATGATCATTGTGCTTGGTCAGGTGAATGAGAATCCTATGTTCCCATGGTGGAGACTTTACCATATCCTCTACCTGCCAACAGATTATTCTTAGTGAATTGACCGGCATCACCAAAGTTGTGAACTAGATCTAGGTATACATAGAACTGGTCTACTGGGTCTCCCAAGCATGGATCCATCATGCGCCTCAGTGGCCTACTATGTTTCCTAGGGTCCTTTATTATATATATATGAATTAACATATACCAAAGTAGTATTCTAATTGAAACAATAACCAAAGTCATCTTTATTAATGTTAATGCAAAAAATCCACGACCAGGACACACGAGCTACAACATACATCACAGACTCCACCACTGAAGTTAAGCACATCACATCGTGTGAATCTGGGAAAGAGGCGCTGTGGCTCAGAAAATTCTTATTGGACTTAGGATGCATACCAGAGATTCAGTCACCTATTGTCCTTTATTGTGACAATAGCGAAACGGTATCACAGGTCAAGGAGCCAAGGCACCACCAGAAGGGGAAATATATCGAACGTAAGTTTCACTTGATCCGACAGTTTTATAAGAAAGAGCAAGTAGATGTGACCAATATAGCTTCTGCAGATAATGTTGCTGATCCCTTTACAAAGGCAATTCTTACAAAGGCATTTGAGTAGCATGTAGAATCTATGGGAGTCAGAACTATTTTTCCTCGCTAGACCAAGTGAGAGATTATTTAATGAGATATGGTCTAAAGCTTGTAAAAACTATGGTTGATTAATAAATGAGTTGATATTTATATTAGAATTGCTTAATTGGTACATATCTTTATACGTGTTCTATATACTGAATTGTAAAGAGTCATGGCTGTATAATGGTTTATCTGAATGGGAGACTCAGTGAACTAGTACTATTAGCCTAAATTATTCGTAGCTCTAAATAGAGTTGGTCGTCCTATCAGGTTAAGCTGTTGGAATGACAGATCATGAGTTTCTCTACTATAGTCATTGTCAGGCACATTATCTGTGGCTGAACAGAACCAACATGATGCACATATTGGTAAGTAGACACTGATATATATAGTTGTGTTTCTGCTTAGGGTAATCGGTCCTAAATGAGGAACAATGACCAGTGTACTAACCAGTTTGGGTAACTTTGGTTCACCAACGTGTGAGGGATCTAACCACGACTCAATACCACGGTACGCTGGGTTACCAGACTGGCGTTGCATTGGCATGCCACTCCTATAGGCCATCCATATCCCCATTGGAAGGTGCGTTCCTTGGTCTGATATACACATAAACTAAAACCAAGCCTAGTGGTCAACAGTTGAGCTGTTGACCGGATTTGGTTGCTTGGCCATAGCGACCGGAGGTGCGATGTGATAATCATTATGGAAGGAACCTAGTCATATAATCACTCGAGTCTGATAGTGCTCTCCACCGCTTAAGTTAATACATGGCACCGAATGAAAGGACATCGAATTAGCAATACTAAGTGGAGAGTAGAGGTATGCGAGAGAGCTTAATACGTTTAGAAGAATTGGAGTGCAGCCGGCGTACTCTGTATTTTTTTTTATTGCATATGATACCTATATTCTTTGTATCATTAAAAGTAATCAGCTTCAATCTAATTTTACAGTAGGATGCATACAAACCGATAAATTCTTCATATATATTATTATAAATATTGATGATTGAAATTGAATCCTAGTGACCATGGGACACATGGTGCAGTTGAGTTATCATATAGTTACGAGGGCTGACAGTCTCGGTAGAGAGACTGGTTGAGACACTGCCTCAGTTGAGGTCGTCTTCCTAGAGGAAGGACCGACTACCCACAGGCATGGGTAGGGGACCCGTGTGCACAGGATGGGATGTGAACCACCGCCTGTGCACAATCCGAATAAAGTAGGTAGGGACACAGAGTTGGACATACGGTAAAGCCCGAGTGGCCTACTAGTCTACCATTGGGTAATGACCCCGCAGAAGCAAGTTGGACGGAAGTGTCCCATGGTGAAAGACCAAGCCCCCTTATGACTATATGGGTATTTTTTGGTTGACCGGGTACACTGGGACCAGGTGTTTTTTGTTGGCAGAATCAGGTAGATAAAAAACTATCGATTCACCCTAGAAGTATATTAAATCTAACATGCATTAATCATGATCATGATTGTAGATGTAACTGCTAAATATTGTATCATTGTGATATGTAGTTTTACATTGTAACCGTATGCAGTAGTTCTTTTGTTTACTCTCGTGTTAATCTATACTAAATAATATTATTTAAATTGATGTATAATGCTGCCCTCGTTAATCTCGAGATGGGCAGAATGCGGTTTTAGTTTACCCTAGTTAGTTTAGGGTTAGCTGTTCACTGAGTTTACCTTTATAAACTCACCCTGTTGTTGCACAATCTTTTCAGGTACTGTAGACCCTTCTCAGGCGCCTCCTTGAGGAGCGTAGCTGTCGAGAGAGTGGACTCTAGAAGTTTTAGTTAGCTATCTTTATTTCTAGTTGATCATAAAATAAGTGGTTAGATTTGTTTGATAGTGTTAGATGCTCTAAAGAAATATCAGTACCATTTTCCTTTTCGTTTGGTAAATTTTTCCACAAAGCCTGGTAGGCTTTCCCTCAAAGCCATCCCCCATCACATAGTAATTAGTTAATGATAATATAGTAATAAATTAAATAATAAAAACTATCTCATAACCTATTTACTCCTTTGACTTACCCTTTTAACCCCCTCACACTTCGGGTCCGTTGGTTTCCGTTATAGTCAGATCCAAGGCATGACACGCAACTTGCCATCCCTCCACGTTGCATTCCAGCAGTCAAAATGCAGAGTCAGAAGAGTCTGAGGTGAGATCGCGTGGTCGAGGTTGCAACCCTCGCCATCGGAAAGATCACGACCACCATGTGAGACAATGCCCCTCCTGGTCACCAGATGACTTTGGAATTTGCTCGATTGAACTCCAAAGGCACATTTGGCTGGATTCAATTTCATGTGATATCTTCTGAGGACTTGAAATATTTCTGTAAGATCGGAGAGGTGATTCTCTCGAGTGTGACTCTTGGTGAGGAGGTCATCGATATAGACTTCGACATTACAACCAATTTGTTCCTCGAACATCTTTGTGGCTAGACTCTGATAAGTAGATCCAGCATTCTTGAGGCCAAAGGGCATGCCATTGTAGCAATAGAGGCCTCTGTCTATCACGAAGCATGTCTTCTCTCGATCATCAGGATGTAGAGGAATTTGGTTGTACCCTGAATAACCATCCATGAAGGACAAAAGCTCATGACCAGCAGTGACGTTGATGAGTCTGTCTATCCTTGGTATGGGGAACAAGTCTTTGGAGCAAGCCTTATTAAGGTTGGTGAAGTCAATGTAGACTCTGATCTTTTCATTCTTCTTAGGGACTGCGATGATATTAGAGATCCAAGTTGGATACTCTACTTCACGAATAAAGCCTGTCGTGAGCAACTTATTGATCTCTTCTTGAATCGTAGCCAAATGGTCTGGCCGGATTGTCTAAAGTTTTTGCTTGACAGGGTTCACTCCTTTGATGGTGAGTCGATGGCATGCATCATCCAGATTGATCCTGAGCATGTCTTCGAAACTCCATGCAAAAACGTCAGCTTTGAACTGGAGGAAGGATAACCATATCTCATGCTTCTGTGTCGCTAAGACTGGTACCGATGAAAGTCTCACGAAGGAGATCACTACCGCTAATGTTTATTCGAATGATCTCTTCGATTGAAGGTGGAACCTCCCATTCGACAGATAGAGGTTCTGACAGTAGGGGCACCTTTGGTTGCTAGCTCGTAGAAGGTCCAGCTTCATCCCTCTGATGCTTCGGTGGTGTGAGATTCTCTCTGCGATCCGTCTTTGCTGCGGCGGATTTGCAAGATCGCCCGGCCTGTTGATCACCCCGGATGCAAATAATGCCTTCTCTCATTGCAAATTTAAGGAGTTGATGGTACAACAAAGATATGGCATTGATCTGGTAGAGGAAGGGTCGCCCCAGGATGATATTGTAGTTGGAGGTTCCTTCGACGATGGTGAATCTCACAGAGACTCGAGTTTCTTTGCTGAGGTTTAGAGTGAATCTTGACTCTCCCACAGTTATGCTTTGCTCTCCGTTGAAGCTAGTGATGACGGTGAGGACGACATCGAGGCTTGAATACTTATGTCCTAGATGCTTAAAGCAATCTGAGAACATAATATCAATTGAACTTTCGGTGTCTATGAGGATTCGATTAACGATACTCTCGTCGATGATGAGCCACAAAACCAAGGGATCCCAATGCAGAGTATGCACTCCTTGAAGGTCCGAGTCGTTGAAGACGATCGATGGCCACGCCAAGCCCTTGATGGGTTTCTCAACCCAACTGTCTTCTTTATTTGCTGCTGAGCGAATATTGAAGATCCGTCGAACTTGCCGATCGAATTCTTGCCTGGTTAACATTTGATGGTACAATGCGCCATAGATGCTGAAGACGTTGGCCCGCACAGATGAGCGAGCGGAGATCTGGTGGACCTAACATGCTTCTTTTCCTTTTACTGAAAAAGGTTGACGCTGATCCTGTCGGTTCTTGATGAACTCTTGGAGATGGCCTTCACGCAATAAGTCTTCCAAATGATACTTTAGTCGGAAGCATCAAGTGGTTGGATGACCGTGGCTGCGATGAAAGTCGTAGTACACGGATCTGTCGGCAGTGAGTTTAGTATCCGGTTGTAGAGGGTTCGGTCGTCGAAGGAATTTTTCGTGTTGGATTTGATCCAAAATTTGCTCGATCAGGAGAGTCCAATCGGTGAACATCACTTTTCTCGGAGGCGATCTGCGACCATCCTCCCTTGGTCGCTTGATGGTGGAGGCCCTGGTATTTCTGCGTTGTGAGCTTTGGACATTTACTTCGGCACTTCTCTTTTGACAGGTCGTCGCCTGGATTCACGTCCCTTCCAAGCTATCTAGTCATCTTCGACCTTTATCTCCCGTTGGATACGGTCGAACATCGCACCAAGAGAAGGCGGAGGATTACGGATAAAGTTGTTGTAGATATGGAGATTGAAACATAGAGTATTTTAGAAGGCCAGCATAATGGCTTCGTCATCAAGATGTCGTCCAAAGAGAGTGGCATGCTCATTGCGGAATCTTCACATTAAGTTACGAAGACTCTCATCGGCTCCCATTCTAAATCTATAAAGCGAATCGAGTTTCTTCTTAGGCTTGAGATTAAGTTGATAATGCTGGGCAAAGTGGTTCATAAGGACTCCGAACTGGGTGACTGATCCAGTATGAAGATTGTAATACCAATCGAGAGAAGACTTGTCGAGGCTACTGGCGAAGGTGCGACAGAGTATATTGTTCTCTTCCTCATATGGCATCAAAGCTTGTTTAAATGCTAGGATGTGAAGAGTTGGATCTTCCTTGAGACAATTGAACTTCGGTAAAGTCAGGGTTCTTCAGTTTTTCAGAAAGGGCACTTGAAGTAGGCTTCGATGGAGGGGTCTGGCTGATGAGTATCCTTCCCTACGACCGAGTCCCCGACCTTGGTGTTAGTCCAGGGGCATGATTGAGGGGTCTTGGTCTCCACCTTGAATTGCTGCCGGGTAGATCTGGTGATGAAGATTGATTTGAGAGTCTCGATGGAGAGGGAGGGATGAAGAGGCCCGATCTTTTGATATCGACTCTTTCATCCGATGCCTCACTCGTAGGTTGGGTTCCACCTGTGCCTGCCTAACACAGTTGCGGCCTGATGATGATTGTGAAGATTGGTCCTCGATGCGATCCTAAATGCTCTACTTCCGAGGACCTACTGAGGGAGTCAGTTTGCGATGACTCTTCTCTTGGGTTCCGTGGCCAAAAGACCTTTGTTGTTCAGAGTAGATGGGTTATTGTAGTGGATCGGCTCCGTCATTGTTAATGGAAGGGATCGAAAGAACGATCCCAGCATCGGAGGCTGCTTTCTTAAGAGTGTGTCTCTCAACAGTGAGAACGGCGTTCTGTTTTACCAGTTGCAACAGTTAAAAGTCGAGCGCTGAGATTTGATAAGTTGGTAAAGGATCCTCCATTGGAGCGGGAGTGGTTTGCCCAACTGACTGTCAAAGTGGCAGAGGGATCGGTCGGTCGACCGATCTCTCATTTCCGTAGTGAGCAGCTATTAATGGACGAGCAAGAGGTAGCACGAAAATGTAGTCATAGTTTAGCCCCAAATGGTCTATTACATTGTAATGGCATGCGTTCTCTCCTTATATAAGGAGGAGGTATTCCTATATAATATGATAATCAATATTAGGACTATTCTCTCCGAAACCCTATGTAACATCCGCCCCAAACACACAAGAAATTATCCGCTTTGTCCGTGCCCGCACGAGGACTTCCCAGGGAGGTCACCCATCATAGTACTACTCTTGTTCGAGCACGCTTAACTACGGAGTTCTTACAAAATCCGTAGCAGCACACGATTTTAAAATGCTTCTTCTAAATTTGGGAGGGAAAATTATATAAGTAGCTCATGATCTCCTTCTCTTCAGGTGATGTGGGGCTAACTTGTTGCTTTGTACATCTCACCTCAGTTCACCTCACCTCATCCATCTTGGCATTACAGCCTCAGGAGTCTTGGCTCTTGGCCTATTGGATCTTGGTCATCACAATCCACCTCCTTTAAGAGCTACACGTCTACATGTAGGGTTAGACCCCCTCATTGCAAGGAGAACCAGCTCTGATACCATTTTGTAACATCCACCCCAAACACAAAAGAAATTGTTCACTTTGCCCGTGCCCGCACGAGGACTTCCCGGGGAGGTCACCCATCCTAGTACTACTCTCGCCCGAGCACGCTTAACTACGGAGTTCTTATGAAATCCGTAGCGGCGCACGATTTTAAAATACGTCTTCTATGTTTGGGAGAGAAAATTATATAAGTAGCTTAGGATCTACTTCTCTAGACGATGTGAGGCTAACTTATGGCCTTGTACACCTCACCTTATCCATCTTGACATTACAACCTCTGGAGTCTTGGCTCTTGGACTATTGGATCTTGGTTCCTCTCTTTTATAACAATGGAAAGCAAGTGTACATTAGAGATCACTTGTTTCTTCTTCTCCGTATGCCTCTGCTGTAAGGTTTAGTACCCATTTATCATGGATTATATATCCGAAGATTCCGAACATCTAATCAAAAATTAATTCAATGGGTCAATTACACCTAAGAAGTGAACGCTAGTTACTTAAGATTTATATGGAAAGCTAGATGCATGAAGGGGTTTGACATTATCTTTGTACTTTTTGAAAACATTTAGAATGGCGGACTATTAAGAGATTACTTGGGTTAATTCATAATCAAACGCATAATTCAAGACGTGGAACACCAATGAACTCTTGGACTGGTTTTACTTCCTCTCTCCCATGTTGATGAGGCTGGTCCTTGTTTGACTCGCAATTTGGACACCGTGGACCGAGCTTTGTCTCAAGGTTGTTGTGTCTTGTTTGTGCGTGCCCCTGTTTCGATCTTTGGTCCTTTTAGAGTTCTTGCTCTAGCGCCCTGTTCTCTGACCACCTAATCAGTCCATAAAAATAAAAACTATATTTGAGGCTCATAATATATCCAATTAACCAGTATTTTCTTATAACACGGAATTATTTAAACTCGTTCTATACATGAAAAGAGATTAGCGATACATATTATCGTTTCTTCCGCATTGATTTATTTTATAATTTGTTTACAGATATACGGATGAGTTTTAGTAGCAACACATCCTCTCATTATTTAAGTAAAGCTGATCGAGTAGACGGGCTGCCCGTTAGGGTAAAAGAGCCCCCAGTTATTCTCCACACCTGGCGGCTGCTTCTGGTTCTCATTGAACATGGCGAATATGTATGTCTCTATGGCTATCCCGGATCTCTTCGGCGTACCCTGGCGCACATGATTGATCAAGTTTGAATTGTACGTCTGTGCGTTGGATACTGACGCCTCAGTCCCACCGGCGGATGGCCACCCACTCTCCGACACGACGATCGCGACGTTGCCACCTCCGACCTTCTCCAATGCCGAGTAGGCCGCATCTGTTATCGCGTCGAAGAGATTCTGGTAGCTGAACTGCCCGTCCTGCACGACGGTCCCGGGTGCAGTGAACAAGGCATAAGGAAGGGAGATGGAGCCCGGGTTGGAGGTGTAGGCGAAGTAGGGGTACACATTTACTAGCAGGGGTGACCCATTGTTGTTCAGGAACTGGACGATCGGACCCAAGGACGCTTGTGCATCGGAGGAGAATGAGCCGGCGGAGGGAGGGTACGAGGCCCCGAGGACTCCCGTGGAAACTGAGGTCGACACCTTGATCTGGCCATGTAGGCCGGCCGACGATAGAGCGTTCTGTACGTTCTGCATGGCTGGGAGCACGTACTGTGCTAGATTGCCAGGGATCACCTCGTTGCCGACCGCGATGTACCGGAATGCGACACCAGGATAGGCCTGTACATTGGTCTGGACCCAGTTGCTTGCCGCCGAGGGGTTGGAGGCGAGGTTCTGGAGATCGGTGTTGGGGACGTCGAGGATGAGTTGGATGTTGGAGCCCCTGAGGGCCTGGAGGGCAGATTGGTTGGGATCGTAGAGCCTCATCCGCCCGATGTTGTTCGATTGGTAGAGGGCCACCACATCGCTGGGTTGGGGCAGGTTGTCTCCTTGCATCCCGTAACAAACACCTGTGCCTGAAAGCATGAAGCAGATGTTAGTGATCTAATAATTGTAGTTGTAGACCTTAACGTTAATTTGCATTTAGCCCTCCCTCCCACCCACAGGATAGGTGAATAACATTGGTCTGGAACCCATGTCGAAACATTTGCCGTCGACAGGCCGAGATCCAGATCCGCCACTCCGACAGCAATCGACTGAAACCACGATCTCGACGCCGAACGATGACCACCGATCCGAGCGATAAAGGACCGTGTGACCCCTGAACATCCGAACACAAAATTGTCGCAGATGGAGGAACCCTTATAGGCATGGGGAGAGAAGGGGGAGTAGAGCTGATCCCAGCAAAACCATCACCACCGAACTCCGGACCTCCCCGGAGACGCCGACCGCGTCCGGGGACGCCTATAGGGAGGTCGCAGAATGCCAGAAACCCTAATCAAAGGGGAAAAAAGGCACAACGAAAGACGATGCTCCGAGCCGTACCCCCACCCTTATTGTTTCAGGACCCACCGGGGGCTTCCTTAACTCAAGTACGCCAGATGAAACACTAGTAGGTATGTCAAAAGGCAGGGCCATGGTTTGGCTAGGGTCAAACCGGACTCGACCGTTTGTTTTAAGGGGGAGGCTCTTGCTCGGCCATAGTCCTTTAGGGCCAAAAAAATTATGGGCCCTGGCTTGTCCTTTCAAAGGTCACATTCGGACCAGGGCCAACCAAGGCCATCTTAATGTTATTTGAATAAAGACTTGGTCAATCAAGCACTGTGATGTTCCTCAAATAGGTATCAAAGCAAGCCTAACAAATGGTAAATATCTAAGCACTGCAGGGGTCCATATAATATTCTAAATTTAGACACAATTACTTTTCTGCATAGGTTGATCATAATCTAGTTTAGGGCTGCAAACGAGCGGAGATGAGCTTTGGTCTGCTTGAAGTTGTTCGTTTATTAAACGAGCCTAAAATTTAGGCTTGGACTTGGCTTGTTTAATAATCAAGCCGAGCTTTGGTCTGCTTGAGGCTGGCTTGTTTATTAAACGAGCCTAAACTCTAGGCTTGGGTTTGACTTGACTAGTAACCGAACGAATTCGAACGAGTTTATATCGAGCTTGTTTGTGGGCTGCTCTAAAATAGCTTCGTTTATTTGTAGCCCTAATCGAGTCCATCCTAAATTGGTGTATTTTTTTTATTAGACCAAAATTGGTAAAGTTAATAGCTGGTCTTTGATCCTACCAAATCCCTACCGAACCTTCAAAACAGGATTAGACTTAACCTCACATTATTTGGTCTCACTTCTCCTTTACATTCCGCAGGACCGCAGTCCCCCAGTTCCATCTTGGACAATCAAAGAGTAGTTCTTATCATGGTGGGCTTATGTAACATGGGCACGGCTCGCCTCTCAAGCCTTGGAGAGCATAGTACTCTTTCCATAGGATCAGATTGACAATCCTAGACCTAGACACTACCTGTTCTAAAGAAAATTGATCAAGAAGTTAACCCAGATTGGCTCAACCTAGACCCGAAGCCAACTTGACACTTTTGCCACATGCAAGAGAGAGAGAGAGAGAGAGAGAGAGAGAGAGAGAGAGAGAGAGAGAGAGAGAGAGAGAGAGAGAGAGAGAGACCTGTTGCCATGATCGAGCCTCAGAAGTGATGCTAGCTATAGAAGGGATGTAGATGATACACAACACCTTGATACTGTCATGCATGCCCTTCCCCCCTTCCTTATATAGAGATCTTGGACACACACGGTCCTCCATCAGGACTGGAAAATTCAGACCCCTCCAAGTCCGGCATGTGGATCAGCAGCGAAGGGGTCAAGACTAGAGGCCCATCCATCCAACGGCTGGGCATTAAATGGGACTGTTTTATCTTTGCCTCCATGAATCAAACATCTCATTTGATGTGGACCGCTCTCGATTTTCTTCGTTCTTGCATACCTTTTTTTCAAACATATTTCCACGTGGACGATGATATGCTTACACGCCATGTACGCGCGAGACTGCATCCTCACCGTAAGAGCCGTGGGATAGGAGCGGTGCACTAATCCTGAGGCACCACCATGTTGAACATACACACGCATACCGCCTTCGATCGACATTGCGTGATGAAATTTTTTGCACGCATCCCCGATTTAGCACAGAAGCGTGTGGTTTGGAGCTTTTACTAAGGACGCCATAATCAACTAATCTAGATCACCATGGACCATTATAACAAGTACTTAGAATAATGTTCCTTATCCTAAAGAAGGAAAATATTATTCAACTTGAATGCTCTACCGATTTCTTTTAGCCAGAATGATGTGTCACACTCATAGCTAGACATAGTTGTGGTTAGGTGCCACATCATTCGGATTGAATAGACCTTGATTAGAGGCCATCAAGGGATATCGACAAGGCATATGACCGGGTCCAATGAGATGCGTTGGAGTTGATCCTTTAGAAAATGGGTTTTCACCCGAGGCGGCGTACGTCAGTGGGTGATGCAGTGTGTCCAATCGACGACGGTACGATTCTTGGTTAATGGTGAGGAAACTAGAGTATTTTGCCCGTCTTGTGGGCTGCACCAAGGGGACCCATTATCACTATATTTATTCTTCCTAGTCGCGCAAGTTATCCAATGGGAGGTGGATGGGTTTGTCACTAAGCAGAACCCAGCTCCGATTGCTACTATAGCCTATGCGGATGATTTCATGTTTTTCACACAGGACACAGAGCTTGATGCTTGGGGGCTGCGGGGGGTTTTTGCCTAGATGGCCCAATGTACAAGGCTGTGTATCAACCCTCAAAAATAGAGCATTAATTTTTTCTGGTTTGTCCCTGATTCGGTGCGAAAGAGGGTGCTTAAGGCACTCAGGATGGAGGAGGGGACTGGATCTTGAAGACACTTGAGTGTGCCTATTGATGGGTATACGGTGCATCCTCAAAACTATCAGTTTGTGTTGAGCCGGATGGAGGCGGGTCTTGCTGGATGGAAGGCCAAATTGCTTTCGCAGACAGGGAGTGTGTGGGGGTTAAAGGTAAGTCAAAAGAGTAAAAGGGCTTCGAGGTGATTTTTATCTTTTAATTTATTACTAAGTTATCATTGACTATTTACTACGTGATGGGGGGATGGCTTTGAGGGAAAGCCTACCAAACAAAAACAAAAGGTAATGACATGCATTTATTAAAAGCAACTAAAACATCCAACAAATTGTAATCACTTATTACATAATCAATTGGAAATAAAGACAACTAACTAATACTTCTAGAGTCCTCTCTCTCTCGATCGCTAAGTTTATCTAGAAAGCACCTGAGAAGGATCTACGGTACCTGAAAAGAGTGTGCAACAACAGGGTGAGTTTACAAAAGTAAACTCAGTGAACAGTTAACCCTAAACTAGCTAGGGTAAACCATAGTCGTACCCCACCCTCCTAGAATTACAGTTCTACTATATTACAATTACAACTAGTAAATATAAGATAAGTAATCATCCAGATTAAAAAGTATACAACTAAACACCGAAGGTTAGTTCTACCTACTTCTAAAGTGAACCGGCAGTTTTCTAACTGGATCTGTCAACAGAAACCTTGGTTCAAGTGTACCTAGAAAACCGAAAATACCCATATGGTCATAAATGGGCTTGGTCTTTCACCATGGGGCACTCCCGCCCACCTTGCTTTTCGCGGTCATTACCCAAGGATGGAATACTAAGCCACTAGGGCCTTTACCGTCTGCCCAACTCTGTGACCTTATCTACTTTATTCGAATTATACACAGACGGTGGTTTACCTTCCATCATGTGCACTCGGGTCCCCTACCCATGCCCGTGAGTAGTGAGTCTTCCCTTTGAGAAGAGAACATCGACTGAGGAAATACAACCACCAGTCTCTCCACTGTGACCACCAGCCTTCGTTGCTCAGTAGTAACTCGATTGCACCATGAGACCTATGGTCACCAAACACAGTCATTCAACAGAATATCAATAATTAATCAGTATGAGTATCTACTTATTTGTACGCATCCTAGTATGAATCTAGGTTGAGCTAATCACTGCTACAGCTATCAAAGTGTTACATGATTATTCAGAGGCAAGGGATAGTATGTCCACCTCCGTATGCAGTACCAATTTCCCGCCTGCATGCATTGGACATACTATGCCACATGCAAGTTTATTAATTATTTTATAGATACAACTACAACCTACTCTACCCAGAATAGAATTAATCATGTTCACTTAGAAAATAGCTCGGTTGTCCACGCTCTTTACGCCTATCGGTCCGGTGTATCGTCGAAGGAGAAACTAACAACCATGGTTTAAAATGTATAAGTTATTACGTTTATGAATTACTCAAACTAGGAATCCAAATAGGTTGGTCTAGGGATGAGGGATCCATTGGATCCGGTCTCGCTCGAATCCGACTTCGGTCGGAGGTTTTAGGGTTGAACCGGTTAAAACCGATCCACTGTCGGTTCAATAGGGTAGAAGGGTCCCTAGAGTTCTAAACTAGTTCAATACATAGGTATCAATGTTCTGAACACGATTCTATCGGTCTCGTCCGATTCTGAGATCGGACGGAGAATTGGCGGTCAAACCACAGTACACCAACTAGATCGGGTCTATGGCTAAAAAGTACCAAATCTAGTTCAACACGTGGGGCTCTCTGAGCCGGTCGAAATGCCGCTGGTTTCGTTCGATTCCGAGATCGAACGGAGAAATGGCGGTTGAACCAATTCAAGATGGTTTACGGGCCTGGTTCAGGTGAACCAGACCGGTTCCCTATGTATGCACAGTCGGTTCTGCGTTGTTGAGTCGGGTTTGCAAGGTTTGGGGTTTAGAGTCTGTCGGGTCGGGTTGTTGGGGCTTAAGTTATTAAATGATCTGGGCAGATCTGTTAATTACGGATCTGCCCCTTTGTCTTCCCCACAAAACCAAGAGAGTTGGGGGGGGGGGGGGGGGGGGGGGTCCGCGACGCCGTTGGCGGGGTGGCTGGTTTTGGGTACACAGGGGGTGCACCGACGGTCTCCCCCCCATCGCCCCCGTGGGGGAGGCGTGGGAGGAGGTGGCCGGTGCGCTGTCGGAGCCCCCGAGAGGCTATGACCGGAGGGGTTTCGCGGGTGGCCTGGTGCGGCCTGGGTGCACCGACAATCGCCAATGACTCGGGTGTGGCGGCGGTCTCCGCCCGTCAGCTAGTAAGTAGTTCATGATAAATTAGTAATAAATAATTAAATAATAAAACCAATATCGCGACCTTATATCCCCGACTTACCCTAAAAACCCCATCACTCCCGGATTTGACTGATTTACCCTTGTAGCCGGATCCGGGGCGTGACAGGGAGACTTGTATTGATTTAATCGGTCCTTTCCGCGATTCTGATGCATCTGCAGGTTGCGGGTGCCTTGCCCTTAGGTGTGGTGTATCAAATGGACCGGGTTGCCTGGGACTTCTTTTGGTGTCATACAAATTCAGGCCGCCGCATGCATCTGGCTTCTTGGGAGTTGATCACACGTGATAGGAGGTGTGGTGGACTGCAAGTGCAGAGGTTTGAGCAGGCTCTAATTTGGGGCTGTCTTCATGCTAAGGTATTTTGGACTCAAGTCTGGCGTTGTACGGGTCTTGATGTCTTTCAGGTGGACCTTTTGAATTCAGGGTCGAGGGAGGAGAGGGCGAGGGGAGGCCCAGTCCCAAGTGAGCTTGTGGCGATGTTTTTGTGGCTCTGGTGGAAGGCTCGATGTGCCAAGGTTTTTGGACGACAAGTCAAACCGTATTCTGTGTTGATCTACAAGGGTCTTGCTCTCGACCAGTTGTATTTCTTGGCTTCTCGAGCTGCTATGTCGGTCAACGGTTGCAATCGAGGGCTAATCTTTTTGTTTGGACTGATGGCGCTTTTAGTACTGGGGATGAGGTGGCTAGTGGAGCCTGGGTACTAGTTGATACTTGAGGCGCTATTTGTGCAGCTGCTGCTTTTAGATGTCGGGTTGAGTCTCTATTTGTGCACCTGCTGCCTTTAGATGTCGGGTTGAGTCTCCGCTACATGCCGAGATTTGGGCGATCATAGGGGCTTTGGGAGAATTGGTAAGGCGACAATATAGCGAGGTTGTGGTATTTACTGATGCTAGCCAAGCCCGCGATGCTTTGGTCTTGGGCAAGGGTTGTCTTCAGAGCCTGAGTACACTACTGGTTTCTTGTATGCTGGAATAGGATCTGCTCACGGGGGTCTCCTTGCAGTAGGTTCACCGTACGAAAAATCGTGCTGCCCATTGGTTGGCACAAGAAGCCCGTTCTAACGGGTTCTAGGAGTATTGGGAAAAGGACTTCATATCTTCCTTGTCAGGCCTCGTGTGTGAGGACTTTCAGGTCTTAATGTAATGACCACCATCTGTAATACCAAAAAAAAAAGTCCCACCGCTTGATTGGCCACCTGCCGATTTTTTATTTTTTTTGTATATTGGATACTATCGACTAGTCAGGATAGCATGAAGATCATCTAGAAGAACATACTGAAAAGCTACTAGCAAGTTCCTCTCCCATTAATAGCCCAATCCGATTATTGGGAAATGTAAGTATGGATCCTAACTCTAAACGCAATATGCTTATTGGGTCGGGTATGAAATTCGATAATCCTAAGCTAATAATCGCATAATTTAAAGTTCTAGCAACCAGAAGGTTAAAACTCGCTCGTCTGATAACCCAACCTTACCTAACCTTCAACTAGAGATACCTAACCCGAGCACAAATTCCCATGCTCGGGTTAAGCTCGGGTTGCGCTTAAGTTGAAAGTCATTATAGTGACATTAATTAATTAATTTAATCCTTTATAGATAAATTTGCTTTGGCAGCGGGAGCCAAAAAACAAGCTTATATCTATCCAAGTATAGACTAAAGCCAAAAGGGACAAGAATTAGAGACTTAGACAATTTATAAGAAAATTGATTTTGTTTTTATGATATATTTTTTTTAGAACCATTTTTATGACATTCATGAGGACAAAATGGAGGCTAACACATCGGTTATAGTAAGAAAGGGAAAAACATAAGAAAAATTGACTAACAGATCTAAGTCAGTGCCATTAGGGTTGTCCTCATCTTTACCACCTCCTTCCCCCCTGTTGAAGATGAGGCTCCAAACAAGCCGCATACAACTCCAAGGTTCGTGCCTGAAGAAACAGCGGAAGAGAGAGCATCAGAAGCTAGGAAGGATTGGCCAGAAAGAGTCGTGCGCATGACTTTCAGGTCGAGCACACGACTGGCATCACATATTTGTCAGGCGAGAAAATCAGGTCAAGTCGTGCGCACGTGCGCATGACCTCCCCAGGTCGTGCGCATGCCCGGTTATCGTAGTATGAAGCTATATGGCAGTTTGGGCTGTGTTTTCTTGAGGGTTTCCTTCTCCAAGTCTTGCACGACTGTATGCCTATATAAGGGCAGATCTAGGACGAACCTATACGTACACAAAGAGAATCAATAAAAGAGGGTAATCATCACCAAGGGAGAAAGAGAGCGATCCAAGGAGACTTAGGACTTCTGGGAAGGATTCTTTTTAGTTTCTCTGAGGTAAAGGTTGCAGATCTAGTCTCTTGTGGAAGGGCTTCTCTTTACGGGTATTGATAATAATTGGTGAGAGGCAAGGGTTTCTTGTACTCGGGTTATCTCCTCAATAGTGAATCAATCGATCGTTGTTGTCGCATATCTCGTGTGTTTACTTTGTGCTTTTTTTCTTTATTTGTTTCATTTTCTCGGTGGTGATGGGCCATCGTCTTCTCCGTGAATGTTCCTCGCACGTCAATATTACCTCGCTTCTTCCACTGCGCGAAGCCCTCAGATCGCAACACGTACCACCTCCCTTCTGAGATTATTGAGATTTGAGAGCCTAGGAGAGCCTTGATGTACAAAATATAGATACTTCCGGCCTTGCCTTTTGCTTAATTAGATCCTCCAAGACTTGCTATTCGAAGTACCAGAGTTTCTGGAGCTCAGGGGCACGATCATTGTGTAGAGTTGTGGCTCATTTTTGGAGGACCAGGAAACTTACTGTCTGACCGATCGACGAGTCTCATATGATCGATCGGTCTTTACTCTATAGAAAAGATACGTTCTGGAAGATTGATCGGTTCTATTACAGACCGATCAGATTTACTTATGATGGTGGGGCCAAACCGGTTGCTTGGCTTGCAAGTCAAGCAATTCTAACAGAAGACATCAAGTAATGGGATAAATTAATGGGCTAGATCCAAATCCAACAATCTCCCCCTCAGATCATGATGGAGACGAGGACTCCGCGCCTGGAGCCCATGCCATCCGGCTCTCCAAGTAGCTGCGCAACTCTGATCCTCTTCACGACTTTGACTGCTCTCCCAATTAGGCTCTGATACCATTTGTTGTGGCGGAAATGCTTAATCTGGGGGAGAGAGACAATCAAGCCAAGCCAAAAAACACACAAAACATTTGCTTGACTTTACTCTAACCATCCAGTTGCTTGGCTTGCAAGCCAAGCAAACCAAACTTGCCGCATCGAGTATTGGGCCGAGTTCATGGGCTGGATCCAAATCCAACATCGATTTGGTGAGATTCTAATAGAGAGAAACCCTAGGATGATTAGTGTGCTCTCGTTGATGTTGAGTGCTGCTTGTAACTTGGTTTTTCCAATATAGTGGATCGTCTGATCGACTTTGCTCATGATTTCCTCCCGCAAGGATTTCCACATAAAATATTTGTCTTTTCTCTATGTGCTTTGTGTTTGTGATTTTGGATTTTCTTGCTTTGTGCTTGTTACTTCTATTGCTTGAGATTACCATTGTGTTTCGTGATTGGTCTGTCGGGGAATCAATTTGCAATCTGGTCTATATTGTGAGGGTCCACCTATACCAACACCAGACACCACAACAAACTCATATCAGAGCAAGTTTTTTTTTATTCTTGATCACATTATAATGGCAACCGTGGAACACACACTAGCACCCTTCCATAACTAGAGAGATCCAACAAACAATTGATGAGGCAGGCCTCTCTTGGTTAACTAACACATACTCCAACAAAAAGTAAAAACTATTATGTAGGCTCATAGTTCAATTAGCCAGCATTTTATTATAACATGGAATTATTTAAACTCTTCCTATACATGAAAAGAGATTAGCGATACATATTATTGTTTCTTTCGTATTGATTTATTTTATAATGGATGGGTTTTAATAGCAACCCTCCTATTGTTTCTTTAAGTAAAGCTGATCGGGTAGACGGGCTGCCTGTTAGGGTAAAAGAGCCCCCAGTTATTCTCCACACCTGGCGGCTGCTTCTGGTTCTCATTGAACATGGCGAATATGTACGTCTCTATAGCTCTCCCGGATCTCTTCGGCGTCCCCTGGCGCACATGTTTGATCAAGTTCGAATTGTATGTCTGTGCATTGGAGATCGACGCTGCAGTCCCGCCGGCAGACGGCCACCCGCTCTCCGACACAACGATCTCGACGTTGCCACCTCCGACCTTCTCCAATGCTGAGTAGGCCGCATCTGTTATCGCGTCGAAGAGATTCTGGTAGTTGAATTGCCCATCCTGCACGATGGTCCCGGGTGCAGTGAACAAGGCATAAGGAAGGGAGATGGAGCCCGGGTTGGAGGTGTAGGCAAAGTAGGGGTACACATTTACTAGCAGGGGTGACCCATTGTTGTTCAGGAACTGGACGATCGGACCCAAGGACGCTTGTGCATCGGAGGAGAATGAGCCGGCGGAGGGAGGGTACGAGGCCCCGAGGACTCCAGTGGAAACTGAGGTCGACACCTTGATCTGGCCCTGTAGGCCGGTCGACGATAGAGTTCGTGCTCTGTACGTTCTGCATAGCTGGGAGCACGTACTGCGCTAGATTGCCGGGGATCACCTCGTTGCCGACCGCGATGTACCGGAATGCGACACCGGGATAGGCCTGTACATTGGTCCGGACCCAGTTGCTTGCCGCCGAGGGGTTGGAGGCGAGGTTCTGAAGATCGGTGTTGCGGACGTCGAGGATGAGTTGGATGTTGGAGCCCCTGAGGGCCTGGAGGGCAGCTTGGTTGGGATCGTAGAGTCTCATCCGCCTGATGTTGTTCGATTTGTAGAGGGCCACCACATCGCTGGGTTGGGGCAGGTTGTTTCCTTGCATCCCGTATCAAACACCTGTGCCTGAAAGCATGAAGCCGATGGTAGTGATATCATAATTGTAGACCTTATTGTTAATTTGCATTTAGTCCTACTATGTAATGTTAATTTGCATTTAGCCCTACCTCCCACCCACAGGAGACAGTGGTCGATCGCTGGGATTGGAGGCCCAACAACTTCGCAATCATCAAGTGATAGCCACCCAATAGGTGAATAACATTGGACCCAACTGCGCCACCATTGGGCGCTTCCTGCCTTGGAGGTTGTACCAGAGACCTGAGGTCAAATCGTGTCTTCACCATGTGCTTTTTTTTTTTTGGGTTCATTGTAGGTTGTACCAAGAGGCACCACAGCCTCGTGCAAGCATATCAGTCTACCAGAACCACCTCACCGGTGGGATGGCCACCGGCCGACAACAACCGATACAACAACACACAGAGGTTAGCAACCTACAGAATTCTCAGCAGCAAACCATATCAGAGTCTAATCATCAAGATGATATCCGGCAGGCTATTGATGAAGGAGATGTTCAGCAACAGAAGGAGCATGAGATTAGGGATAATATGCCGAACTATAAGGGGGGACAACCTACTGCATTGAAGGAATGAAGGGGCTAATAAATCAGAGAGATCAACTGCATCTAAGACAGCTCAAAAACATCATAAGATAAAGGCTGGCCCGAAATGACATTTTGTTCTTAGTCTTTCGGCGTGGCATAGCTATGATTCTGATGAGTTCCATGGCATTTTTGTGGGCTGTTAGAAACCAAAATCAAGATTCAGCAAGATCTTATAGTCAAGAGGCTTATACCTGGAGGCTGGGAGTGGAAAGTGGTGGACCCAGAATTTTTCCTCAGGGGGGGCATAAACATTATAAAACAATGTAAACTTCAATATCATTTGCTGAGCAAAAATTCATAACAAAATATGGCACTTACAATTGCAAAAATAGTATTTCTGGATCACTGACAAAGTCTTTTATGACAACTGTCCTCTACAAGTTTTCATATTCTGGAAGCGTTGAACAATCGTCTCCATATCGATACTATTGAAAATATCTCTCTCAATATATGTGATCAAAGAATCACTCATCCATTCATCTCCCATTCGATTACGAAGTCTGTTCTTCACAATTTGCATTGCAGAAAATACCCTCTCAACGGTAGCAGTGGCAACTGGAAGGATTAGCGTCAGTGTTATAAGCAAATAAACTAATGGATATAAAATATTTTTTTTTGTGTCAATCATCTTCTTCGCAAGCTCACCAATCCCCTTTAATCCAGAAAACTCACTATCTGAACGCACATCCATGATATAAATGTCAAGATGGTCGTCAAGGGCCAAGATATCAACATTAGAAAATTCTGCTTCATAAAACAGACCGAGGCAAAGTAACATTTCCTTGTCAAAGGCTGAAAATGAATTTAATAGATTCAAGCATGCCATACAAAGAAGCAATTCTGTACTCGCTTCAGAAAAATAGCTTTCAAGCTCTTGGAATTGCATATCGATAACCGCATAAAACAACTCAACATGATAGTGATATAAATTTGTGATTTGCTCTCCCCGTCGTGCCCGTCCATGTACTGCAAATACATCATCCATATTAGGAACACTGATATCATGTTTTGTGCAAAACAATGAAACTTCTGAAATAAGAACATCTCACCCATTATTTCTCAACTCTTGAAACATTCATTTACATAATTTAAGCAAATGCATAGCATTCACAATGTCTTGTTCTTTTCTTTGCAATGCCTTTGACAAACTATTTGTGATCCCCAAAATCTTTCTCATCATATGCAGCTTGAATACAAAATCAAAAGTTTCCATGAAATCCCTTAAACTCATCGCTTTGGCCCTTTGTTCACGAAACCACCCATCTTCATCAACAAGTTTCAGTACTTCAATCACAACAGCAAACATACCAATAAAACATATTTATGTCTCATAGTGCGATCCCCAACGTGTGTCACCAGGTCTTTTCAGACTAGTCTCCTGATTAAGGCCTTGACCTGTAGGTAATTCACCAGTATTAATTATTTCGGTAACTTTACCAAGATGTTTCTTCCGAAGCGCATCTTTGCGTTTGCATGAGGCACTAACAAGTGTAATAATATCAGAGAGCAAGTCGAAAAAATTACATATTGGCCTGTAATTCTTTGCAACCGCAACAAGTGTTAGCTGAAGTTGGTGGGCAAAACAATGTATAAAAAATACATACTTATTTTCATTGAGAATAAGAGACTTGAGGCCCTTAAATTCGCCTTGCATATTGCTAGCACCATCGTAGCCTTGACCACGTAATCTTGATATGCTCAATCCGTGCTTGGAGAATAATTCATCAATCGTCTTTTTAAGTGACGCAGATGTTGTTTCAGCAACATATACAAATCCGATAACATGCTCCACCACACAGCCTCCTTTATCCACGTAATGTACAGCAACAACCATCTGTTCTTTGATAGATATATCCCGAGACTCATCAACCAAAATAGTAAAAAATGCATTTCCAAGATCATTTATGATCAGATTTACAGTTTCCATAGCACACACGCTCACAATATCTTTTTGAATTTTAGGTGCGATCATCTTTAGATTATCCGGAGCATTGTTTAACACAACATTATTAGCATCTTCATTATTCTCAACAATAAACTATAAAACTGTAAGAAATTTTTTTTGATTTTTTGAACCATCCGATTCATCATGCCCACGAAAAGGTAACCCTTGTTTCAAAAGTAATCGAATTACTTTTATTGAAGCCTCCAAACGAGTTCTATATTCTATGCGTGCTTTTTCTGTATGCTTGCAAACAACTGTTTCAATATGTTGCTTCTGGTTTAATAAATTTTGACACTTCAAAGATGCGTGATTATGAGCACTATTAGACCATCCAATATGTTTCTGGAATTTTTCTTTTTTCTTCCAATTAGAAAATCCTTTTGTCACAAAAACATCACTACCCCCTTGCTCTCCATGACTTTCTTTGAAAAGGTAGCAGTACAAACAGAATGCAGCATCCTTTGATATGCTATATTCTAACCAACTGCCATACTCATTAAACCAAGCATAATTAAATCGTCGAGACTGTTTTCCAAATTGTTTGAAGGGAAAATCATGATTAGGCTGACAAGGACCCCTTAGCAGGTATTCTCTTCGAATCATATCTTGATCATTAGGATGATAATCAGATATTCTAGTACGTAATCCGGGATCTGCTGGAAGCTCTTTCAAGTTTACTCCAGTGACATGACTTCGCTTCGCATTAGATTGAACTTCAACTCTACGGTCATCAGATCCCAAACTGGAACTTGGAAGGTCTGATTTTCTCTTCAGAAACTTATCCATACCTGGTTTAATTATTTAAAGATTTATTCAAATTAATATTACATAGAATAACAAACATGTATGTTCTACCATTTTAAATCAATTATATATATATATATATATATATAGAGAGAGAGGTGTTACGTTGCGCTGTGCACTGCCCACCTCTGAAAATGCACTGCGAATTTTGGGTCGTCCGATCCCGCAAGCCGTCTGATCCCCCGTTTGATGCCATGCAGCGCACTCCCGCCCAGCCATCTGATCCCCCGGGTCGAGACCGGACGGTCCGGACCGTCTGATCCCGTGAACCGCACCCCCGCCCGGTAGTTTATCGCTCGGTTCGATTCCTATCCGTTGGATCGATGGGAATCGAACGGGCAAAAATGAATTTCGTTGTTACTGTAGCGGCTACAGTAACAGCGAAAATCATTTTCGCCCGTTCGATTCCCATCGATCCAACGGATGGGAATCGAATCGAGCATTTATATGCACGGCGGGGGTGCTGTTCACGGGATCTGACGGACCGGTCTCGACCCGGGGGATTAGACGGCCGGGCGGGGGTGCGCTGCACGGCATCAGACGGGGGATCAAACGGCTTGCGGGATTTTACGCGAATTCGCAGCCGATCCGCGCGATCGGACGGCCCAAAATTTGCAGCACATTTTCAGAGGCGGGCAGCGCACAGCGTAACGTAACACACATCTCTCTCTCTCTCTCTCTCTCTCTCTATATATATATATATATATATATATATATATATATATATATATATATATATATATATATATATATATATTGTGAATTTCTTTTGTATCAATTTGTAATTTTGTATTGTGATATGAAAAGAAGGATTCTTTTCAAAATATTATTATTAAAAAAATAAATATTTAACTAAATAGCGGTTGATCAAAACTATTTACCAAGTTAGCGCTCTGACAGCCGCGTGGAATGTCAGAGCTGTAAAGCAAGTGCGGGATTTTTTTTTTTTTTCGTTTCAAGTATAACCCGAAGATGCTCAAAGTTACCACCCTCCCGATAACTTGTAACTTGCAACTTGCCATTTTTTTGTTGGATTTTCGGATAAACCCGGTATCCAGAATACCGGGTTTAAACCCGATAATCAAATACTGGGTGGTCCGGGTTCTACTTGTACTGAAAGAAAAAAAATTCTTACGCAGTTGCGCTCATTTCCTCTTTTTCGTATCAATTTGTATCGTGATATGATGATATCAGTTTGTATTAACAAGTAACAACAGAATGAATAGATGTTACATATCAATTATCAAAGAAAATATTCCAATTTCCAATTTAAATGAAATTGGGAATTGAGATTTTTTCTTGAATCAGAGTTCAAGATTCCCCCAAAAGGCCCGAATCCCCCATCCACAGAAACAGTAAAAAAACAAAGGGATTAAGGGAGAGTGGTGACTGGTGAGAGCCGACCTGGTGGCTGGTGTTCGGTGAGGTGAGGTTAAAGTCGCCGCCGGCCCGCCGCAGCACCGCTGTATTGTTTCCGTCGCCGCCGCGCCGGCCCGCCGCTGTATTCGCCGCCGCGCCGGTCCGGGAGGAGCAGCTGAGCAGGGGCTGTGCCGCTGTAGTCGCCGCCGAGTCGCCGACCCATCGCTGTATTGCTTTCGTCGCCGCTGCGCTGGCCCGCCGCTGTATTCGCTGCCGCGCCGATCCGGGAGGAGCAGGGGACCTGGATGTAGTCGCCGCCGGCCTGCCGCTGCCGAACAGAACAGGAAGGGTGGGCGTGAGTCGCGTGAGTCGTGACTCGTGAGGGCTGACGGGGTGGGGCCACGTACCGCGGGGGTCCATTTATACCGGAGCGGGAGCTGCGGGACTCTCGGGGTCGCCGGGTCGGCCCGATCGGGGGATAATGGGATACGGATCCTGGATCCATACGGGATATCAGCAGTGAAACCATACGGGATATCAGCAGTGGAACGGGATAATTGAAAATCGATTTTTTTTTTTTTAAGTCAGGGGGGGGGGCTTGAGCCCCCCCTCGCCCCTACGTGGGTCCGCCCAGGAAAGGTAATGGGGAAGGTCTCCATAGGCACAGAATTATTGCCGTATGGAATATTAAGAAGTGGAAGATCCGTAACTTCATTATTCATCAGCAACATATTTCTTGTTCTTGCTTGCATTTATTTACCAATCAAGAGGTCTTTATTTAATTTGTTTATGGGGCTAACCTTGAATCTGATAGACAACTATTATGGCATGAGCTGGTTTCTATGAGTGCCAGGCCTGGTCCTTGGCTTCTTATGGGGGATTGTAATACTGTCAGGTTTTTCAATGAAAAAATTGGTGGTCGGAGTATTCCGGTCCCGTTCTTGCAAAGATTCAACGATGCTCTGGAGATTGCAGCTATTACAGATTTGAAGTCTACCGGCTGTTGCTACTCTTGGACTAATAAACAAGAAGGGGGCAAGAGAATTCTCGGTCGTCTTGATCGAGCTCTTGCTAATGGACCTTCGATTTCTAAATTTTCTCGGTCTTTTATCAATATGCTTCCAGCAGGTACTAGTGATCACTCCCCTTTGATTTGTAGGTGGGAAGATAAAAATGGATGGGGCCCTACCCCTTTCAAATTCTTCAATTTCTGGGGTACTAGAAGGGACTTTGGTGATGTGATTTCTCGTAATTGGGCGGCTAGAGTTGCTGGTTCTCCCCAATTTCAGTTAGTCTCTAAGCTGAAGGCCCTCAAGAAAGCCATCAGGATTTGGGATTAAGCATTTCTTGAGGGAAATGCTAGCTCTGCGTTAAGACTGAATTCAGTGAGAAAGAAGGTTGAAGCTGTATAGTATCAAATCCAAGAAGATCATTTCAACTCCATTTTGATAGCTGAAGAAAAACTACAAGTTGAGGACCTGATTGCAGCACAGGCTGAAGATGAGCCCGTTGCTAGGCAGAAATCCATAGCTCTATGGATTAAGCAGGGCGATAAGAACTCCAGTTTCTTTCATTCGAGATTCAAATACAATTGTAACCATAATGGCATTCATTCTTTGCAAAACTCCCAAGGAATCTCCCTGACCAATCCGGCAGACATCAAAAAGGAAGTAATTGACTTTTTTATTGACTTGTATGAGCACTCTATCATTACAACTGAGTTTAAGCATGTTGACTTCAATCGGGGTATCAGTCCCGAAGCTGCTGAGTGGATTACAGCTCCCATCACTAAAGAAGAATTAAAGTATGTTGTTTTTTCTTCAAATAGTGAAAAATCCCCAGGCCTGGATGGGTATACTGCCCACTTCTTTAAATCCTCTTGGGCTACAGTTGAGGGCGATGTGTGGGCAGCGGTGAATAATTTCTTTTCTTCTGGTCAATTACTCAAAGAGATCAATCATTCTTTCTTAGTCTTGATTCCCAATGTTCTGAACGCTTGTCAACTTAAGAATTTTAGACCGATCTCTCTGCGTAATACTCTTTACAAATTTATTGCTAAGATTATGACGAATAGATTGAAGATTCTGATGGGAGAACTTATTTCCACCAATCAGTCGGCCTTTATCCCGGGTAGGAGAATAACGGATAATATTCTATTGGCCCATGAACTGGTTAGAGGCTTTGAGGTGAAGTGTTGCCCCAAAAGAGCTTGCGTCAAGGTTGACATAGCCAAAGCCTATGATAGGGTCAGCAGGGAATTTATTTTGCATGCTCTGAGCAATCTTGATTTTCCGGCGAGATGGATTGGGTGGATAAAGGAATGCCTTTTCTCTCCTTCCTTCTCAGTGCTCCTCAACGGTGCCCCTCAGGGATTCATCAAGTCTACTAGAGGACTACGGCAAGGAGATCCTTTATCTCCGTACTTGTTTGCTATAGTTATGGAAAATTTATCTATTTCCTTGGAAGAAGGGTTGAGGTCAGGTCGATGGAAGAGCTTTCGTGTTGGTAACGCTCCGTGCATTTCTCATCTTATGTTTGCTGATGACCTCATGATTTTTTCGGTAGCCTCTAAAAGCTCGCTTCATGGAGTTGCTCTTATTCTTGAAGAGTTTGGTAAAGAAACAGGTTTGTGGGTGAGTAAAGAGAAAAGCACCCTTTATGTTCCTAAGTTTGTGACTCATGGTGCAGATTTTGCTGATGCTTTGGATATATCATTAGGAAGTTTTTCGGTGAGATATCTCGTACTCCCATTGTTTCCCGCTAGAAAGAGGCTGAGCCTTTTCCATCCATTAGTGGAAAAGTTCCGAGCAAAGTTAGCGGCGTGGGAATCCAAATGTCTTTCCTTTGGAGGGAGATTAACAATGGTCAAATCTGTTCTTTCCTCTTATTTGTATTATTGGGCGGCTGTCTTTTCGATCCCCACTAACATTCAAATTACTCTAGAAAAATGGATGCGTAAATTCTTGTGGGGGAATTCAACGGTGCATGTTAAATGGAGTGAGGTTTGCAAACCGATGAAGGAAGGTGGCCTTGGGATTCGGACGATAGCGGATATTGGCAAAGCTAGCTATCTTAAACTAGGGTGGATCTTCCTTACTGAGAAGAATACCCTATGGTCCTCCTGGTTGAAGGCAAGGTATCTGGGTTCTTAGTCTTTCTGGAAAGTTTCTGCTCCACACTCGGCCTTAACTGTTTGGAAAGGCATTCTTCAAAGTCGGGAGGCTCTTGCACAAAATTTGGAGTATCTGATTGCTGATGGTAATAAGATCGACAGATGGAGGGACCCTTGGCTTGAAGGGAGAAGTCCATTACAAATTGTGGGGATTCAATCGGTGACGGATATCTGATCGGACTGACCTCGGCTTAGTTCCTGGATTAGGAATGGGTCGTGGAGTCTATCGAACCCAGCAAATCGAGATTTAGCTTATCTGTTCTTGATCATTAAAGTAGTCCAAATTGTTTCCAATAAAGGGGAAGATACTATCAACTGGAGTAATTCTCACAATGGTTGCTTCTCACTGAGTTCTGCCTGGAACTATGTGAGGTCAGGTGGTGAACAAAAAGCCTGGGCCAAAGTCCTATGGAATTCTTATTCTCCATCCAACCACAGTTTTTATGCTTGGAGAGCTATAAGGAATAAGCTACCCACTATTCCTTGGATTCAAAAGGGTGGTATTTCTATGCCTAACAGATGCTATCTATGTTGCCAAGAAGAAGAGACGGTCAAACATCTCTTCTTTAATTGCCTATTCTCCAAATATGTTTGGACCAAGAGCTGTGTTACAATGGGTTGGGCACCTGAAGCCTTGGATATCTCCCTTAAAAAAGCTTGCAAATTTATACTTCAGTTATCGGACATGTCTCGGTGCTTAATGGGTAAAATCTTGATTCCTACGTTCTCTATTTGGTCTGAAAGAAACTGCAGGGCTTTTAAAGGGCTCTTTCCACTAAGGAAGAAATACTCGCTAAGGTTTCTAACCGGTATGTTGGGATCCTTCAGACAGTTGGGAGCCCTAGATTTGCTCAAGATACTGCACAGGTGATAAACGTTTGGACTCCTTGTGCGGAAAATCCACTACCTTCTTTGGATCTGAATTCTGATGGGACTATCCACTTGAGCTTGGATTGATTTTTGGAAGGACCCATCAGATCTTGGTTGCGGTATACTAGTGGGGTCTGAGCTGTAGTTTGTGGGGCGTCTTCTGTGAGGCTGCGGTAGGCTTGTGGGGGCTGGGTTGCAGTTTGTTTGGCGCAGTGTGAGTTGTCTGTGCCTCCTCATGTGGTAGCGAAGTTTGGAATTCTTTTTAGCTTGTGTGGCTTCTTGGGCTAAGTGTTCCGGTTTACTGTTGGGAGGACCATCGTCTTTCTAGCTCTTTTTGTTGTTAACCTGGTTTCTAGTGACGCCGGAGGGCCCAAGCCCTTCTAGTTCCTTGTCTACTACTGTACTCACTACGGGTAGGCCCAAGCCCTTCTAGTTCCTCAAAGTTGGCTGATATTCTTCACTGTCTATTTCTCTTCGGCGTATCAGCCTTTCTAGGCTCTCGAGTGTGCTGGATCTATCTTGGACACCTTTGTCAGCAATGGTATGGTGAGTCTTTCGATTTCTTTATGGAGCTGCTGTTCGGGTGGTTTGAACTCTGTGTCATCTGTTGTAGTGTTATTTTTTGTTTGCATTGTTTCTCCTTGTATTTCTTTTTGGTTAGCAGGATTAGATTCCTTAGGTAGCTACCTTGTCGGTCTGCTACTTAGGACTCTCTTCCGTGTGTCTGTACCTTCCTTTCCCTTTGATCTATTCTATTTATTTACCACTCAAAAAAGACAATGGCGATCTCCCTGGGGCCTTTTGCTGTCTCATCGTGTCCTCCCCTGCTGCTACCACGTGGTCGACGAGCCGGTAACATTTTCTGGCACCATCAGACACCATAAAGTCCTCCGCCATCGCCCATCGTCACCATTCTGAGAGCCTTGTACGTGATAATCCAATGCCATCATTGTCGCCATAGTTGTACCCACATAGGGTGCCCGATCATTTGGACTGATGATCGACCAAGTCCAATTTGTTTTTGGACTTGACTGGAACCCACTTCATCATCTTCCACACACCCGGGCTTGCTCCACCTGCTAATTTGTTCTTTATCGAACCCACTGCCTTCAAAGCTACAGCCGCAGTGACCTTTTACAAGCTTCCACTGCATAGTTCCTTGTTGATTAAAGAAGTATCATCTAAAACCTTCGACTCCATCCTAACCAGTGATCCTATACCCGAGAAAACATAATTTGGAAAGATAAATTAGATTACCTCTCAAACCCGAAACATGACGAACATTACAGAGTGTCCGAATTGAACCATCAGACATCCTCAAGCAAATATTTTTGACTCCCTTGGTCAGCTTTTTTTGAGCCATCGCCGAATGTCATACAATTACCCTCACAACTCGCATAGCTGTTGAACCACGCCTTGTGTGAATTGTGATATTCCCAAACATGGACTCATCCATTCTTTCATAGACAAGGAAGAGATCCTTCTTATCTCTTTAAACCTTGCAATGTATCCCTTTGATTTTGGGATAAAGTGGCTTCATCTTTAGATTCTGGGTCTCTTACGTCAAGTATGATTTGTATGACTGAGCATTGAAGATTGTTACCGCATCCCTGCCAGTAAAGTGCCACCCTTGCTTTGACACGATGATCACTATCTTGGGACCTCCAAGTTGCTCCAAAGCTGAGTAGAGTGCATCCATGATTGATTCGAAGAGATGCTGGTATTCAGTTGCCCATCCCATTCGATGGTCCATAAGGCAATGAATAAAGCTTACATAAGGGAGATGGAGCTCAATCGAGTTGGAGGTGTAATTTAAGTAGGGTACACATTTGCTAGTAGGGGTGATCCATTGTAGATCAGAAACAGCACGATCAACCCCAATTATGTTTGAGCAACAGAAGGGAATGCCCCAGTGGAGGGAGGATATGAGGTCTTGAGTACTCCCATGGAAATTATGTTCATTGTAGGCTTGCTAATGATAAAGACTTCAGAGAGTTTTGTATGTTCAAAATGGTTGGGACTAGGTAATGCACCTAATCATCATGGATGAAGTCATGGTATTCATCCAAATGTCTACTTGGTACTATCTTTAGTATACAAAAAAAAAAAGGATGAATGTTTTTTTTTCATTTTTTCTTTGGTTAGGCAACCCAATATTAGCTTATACCCTACATCAATATGGGGGGGGGGTAGTCATAGTTTAGCCCTAATGGTCTATGATTTTGTAATGGTGTGCGTTCTCTCCTTATATAAGGAGAGGTGTTCTACATAATATGAAAATCAATATTAGGACTATTCTCTCTGAAACCCTAACCTCTCTCTCCCCCCTCTCTTTTATAACAATGGAAGGCAAGTGGAAATTAGAGATCACTTGTTTCTTCTTCTCCATGTGCCTCTGTTGTATGGTTTAGTACCCATATATCATGGATTATATATCTGAAGATTCCGAACATCTAATCAAAAATTAATTCAATGGGTCAATTACCCCTAAGAAGTGGTCGCCGGTTACTTATGATTTATATGGAAAGCTAGATGCATGAAGGGGTTTGACCTGATCTTTGTACTATTTGGAAACATTCAGAGTGGCGGGCTATTAAGAGATTACTTGGGTTAATTCATAATCAAACGCATAATTCAAGAGGTGGAACACCAACGGCCTCTTGGCCTGGTTTTACTTCCTCTCTCCCATGTTGTTGAGGCTAGGTTCCATGTTTGACTCGCAATATGGCATGGACACAGTGGACTGAGCGTTCCCTCAAGGCCATTGAGCCTTGTTTGCGCGTGCCCTGTTTTGATTTTTGAAGCTCTTTGAGCCCTTGTTCTAGCGCCCCGTCCTCTAACCACCTGACCGGTCCATCAAAAAAATGAAAAGTAAAAACTATTATGTAGGCTCATAATCCAATTAACCAGTATTTTATTATAAAACGGAATTATTTAAACTCTTTCTATACATGAAAAGAGATTAGCGATACATATCATCGTTTCATCCGTATTGATTTATTTTATAATTTATCTATAGATATATGAATGGGTTTTAATAGCAACCCTCCCATTGTTTCTTTAAGTAAAGCTGATCGGGTAGACGGGCTGCCTGTTAGGGTAAAAGAGCCCCCAGTTATTCTCCACACCTGGCGGCTGCTTCTGGTTCTCATTGAACATGGCGAATATGTATGTCTCTATAGCTCTGCCGGATCTCTTCGGCGTCCCCTGGCGCACATGTTTGATCAAGTTTGAATTGTATGTCTGTGCGTTGGAGATCGATGCTGCAGTCCCGCCGGCAGACGGCCACCCGCTCTCCGACACAACGATCTCGACGTTGCCACCTCCGACCTTCTCCAATGCCGAGTAGGTCGCATCTGTTATCGCGTCGAAGAGATTCTGGTAGCTGAACTGCCCGTCCTGCACGATGGTCCCGGGTGCAGTGAACAAGGCATAAGGAAGGGAGATGGAGCCCGGGTTGGAGATGTAGGCGAAGTAGGGGTACACATTTACTAGCAGGGGTGACCCATTGTTGTTCAGGAACCGGACGATCGGACCCAAGGACGCTTGTGCATCGGAGGAGAATGAGCCGGCGGAGGGAGGGTACGAGGCCCCGAGGACTCCCGTGGAAACTGAGGTCGACACCTTGATCTGGCCCTGTAGGCCGGCCGATGATAGCGCGGTCTGTACGTTCTGCATGGCTGGGAGCACGTACTGCGCTAGATTGCCTGGGATCACCTCGTTGCCGACTGCGATGTACCGGAATGCGACACCGGGATAGGCCTGTACATTAGTCCGGACCCAGTTGCTTGCCGCCGAGGGGTTGGAGGCGAGGTTCTGGAGATCGGTGTTGGGGACGTCGAGAATGAGTTGGATGTTGGAGCCCCTGAGGGCCTGGAGGGCAGCTTGGTTGGGATCGTAGAGTCTCATCCGCCTGATGTTGTTCGATTTGTAGAGGGCCACCACATCGCTGGGTTGGGGCAGGTTGTTTCCTTGCATCCCGTAACAAACACCTGTGCCTGAAAGCAAGAAGCCGATGTTAGTGATCTCATAATTGTGGACCTTAGTGTTAATTTGCATTTAGCCCTACCATGTAATTTGAATTTGCATTTAGCCCTACCATGTACCAAGAGGCACCGCAGTCTGGTGCAAACATATTAGTCTACCAGAACCATCTCACCGGTGGGATGGCCACCGGCTGACAACAACCGCTACAACAATGGAAGACAACCCTATTACCAGGGAAAACAACCACTAGTATCACCCCTCCGGTGGAGAAGACAGCCTACACCCGTTGGAGCAACACAATCACCATCACCACACATGGCAGACAACAGGGCACACAAACCTTAGAAGAAGTTTACATAACACCACTAAAAAAATAAGAAAAAAAACCCAAAAAAGAAAACCATCTCCAGCATCCAGCGTCTGAAGAGAAAAGGAGCCACTGAAGAGCCCCCATCACTGCCGAGCGATCCACCACCGCAGGAAACACCACCGAGATCCGTTCCACCGAGCCAGGGGGGAGGATCTCGAAATCCATGTCGGAACATCTGCCGTCGATGGGCCGGGGTCCAGATCTGCCACTCCGGCACAATCGGTTGAAACCACGACCTCGACGCTGAGCGATGACCACCGATCCGAGCGATAGAGGACTGCATGACCACTGAATATCCGAACACAAAATTGTCGTTGATGGAGGAACCCTTATAGACATGGGGATGGAAGGGGGAGCAGAGTCATCCCGAGCAAAAATATCACCACCGAACTCCGAACCTCCCCGGAGACGCCGACGGCATCCGAGGAGGCCCAGCGGGAGGTCGCAGAAACCCTAACAAAAGGGGGAAAAAGGCACATGGGAAGACGACGCTCCGAGTCGTACCACCGCCCTTATTGTTCTAGTACCCATCGGGGGCTTCCTTAACTCAAGTAGGTCAGATGAAAAGCTAGTAGGTCTGTCAAAAGGCAGGGCTCTTGCTTGGCCATAATCCTTTAGGGCCAAAAAATTATGGGCTCTGGCTCGTCCCTTCAAAGGTCACATCAGGCCAGGGCCAAGCAAGACCATCTTAATGTTATTAAAAGAAAGACTTCGTCAGTCGAGTATTGTGATGTTCCTCAAATAGGTATCAAAGCAAGCCTAACAAATAGTATATATGTAGGGGTCCATCTAATATTTTAGATATAGACACAACTTCTTTTCTACATAGGTTGATCTTAATCTAGTTAAGGGCTGCAAACGAGCCGAGATAAGCTTTGGTCTGCTTGAGGTTGTTCGTTTATTAAACGAGCCTAAACTTTAGGCTTGGGCTTGGCTTGTTTAATAATCGAGCTGAGCTTTGGTCTGCTTGAGCGGCTTGACTAGTAACCGAACAAACTCGAACGATCTTATATCGAGCTTGTTTGTGAGCCGCTCTCAAACAGCTTCCTTCCTTTGCAGCCCTAATCAAGTCCATCCTAAATTGGTATATTTTTTAAATGAGACCAAAACTGGTAAAGTTAATAGTTGATCTTTGACCCTACCAAATGCCTACCGAACCTTCAAAACTGGATTATACTTAGGGCTGGCAATTTCGGACCCGACACGGCAGACCCGACACGAAGTTAGCGGGTCTGGGTCAGGGCTAAACGGGTTCGGGTCGTAAACTGGTCGACACGATAGACCCGTTTAATAAACGGGTCGGGTCCGGGTTTAGGGTCTGGACACGGTAGATCTGGGAAGACCCGTTTAGTATTCAACGGGTCATGTCGGGTTGGGTCTACCCGCAATCTGATACTATAATATATAATACCAGCGGGTTTTTCGGGTCAGGTCAGGTGGAGTTGGATTGGGTAGGATCGGGTCAACTAGATAAACCCGGGTGGTAAACGGGTCTTACCGGTCTTATCGGGTCTACCCGTTTATTATCGGGTCGGGTGGGTTTAGGATCTAGACACGATTAGTTAAACGGGTCGGGTCCGGGTCTAGGGGTTTTGGACACGACACGACACATTGCCACCCCTAATTATACTTAACCTCACATTATTTGGTCTCACTTCTCCTTTACATTCTGCAGGAACGCAGTCCCCCAATTCCATCTTGGACTATCAAAGAGCATGGCCTGGCTCTCATCGTTGTGGGCTTATGTAACATGGGCACGGCTCGCCTCTCAAGCCTTGGAGAGCATAGTACTCTCTCCAAAGGACCAGATTGACAAGCCTAGGCCTAGGCAGTAGCGGTTAAAGAAAATTGATCAAGAAGCTAACCCAGATTGGCTCAACCTAGACCCGAAGCCAACCTGACCCTTTTGCCACATGCTATAGAGAGAGAGAGAGAGAGAGAGAGAGAGAGAGAGAGAGAGAGACCTGTTGCCATGATCGAGCCTCAGAAGTGATGCTAGCTATGGAAGGGATGTAGATGATACACAACACCTTGATACTGTCATGCATGCTCTTCCCCCCTTCCTTATATAGAGATCTTGGACACACACGGTCCCCTATCAGGACTGGAAAATTCAGACCCCTCCAAGTCCGGCATGTGGATCAGCAGCGAAGGGGTCAAGACTCGAGGGCTATCCATCCAACGGCTGGGCATTAAATGTGACTGTTTTATCTTTGCCTCCATGAATCAAACATCTCATTTGATGTGGACCGCTCTTGATTTTCTTCGCTCTTGCATACCTTTTCTTCAAACATATTTCCACGTGGGCGATGATATGCTTACACGCCATGTATGCACAAGACTGCATCCTCACCGTAAGAGCCATGGGATAGGAGCGGTGCACTAATCCTGAGGCACCACCATGTTCAACATACGCACGTATACCGCCTACGACATTGCGTGATGAGATTTTAGCACGGAAGCGTGTGGTTTGGATCTTTTACTAAGGACGCCATCGTCAACTAATCTAGATCACCATGGACCATTATAACAAGCTAGTACTTAGAATAATTTTCCTTATCCTATACTTTACCGATTTCTTTTAGCCAGCATGATGTGTCACACTCATAGCCAGACGTCGTTGTGATTAGATGCCACATCATTCGGATTGAATAGACCTTGATTAGTGACTATCAAGGCGGATATCGACAAGGCATATGACCAGGTCCAATGGGATGTGTTGGCGTTGATCCTTGAGAAAATGGGTTTTCACCCGAGGTGGCGTCAGTGGGTGATGTAGTGTGTCCAATCGACGACGGTGTGCTTCTTGGCTAATGGTGAGGAAACTAGAGTATTTTGCCCGTCTTGTGGGCTGCGCCAAGGGGACCATTGTCACTATATTTATTCTTCCTAGTCACATAAGTTATCCAATGGGAGGTGGATGGGTTTGTCATTAAGCAGAACCTGACTTCGATTGCTACTATAGCCTATGCGGATGATTTCATGTTTTTCACACAGGACACGGAGCTTGATGCTTGGGGGCTGCGGGGGGGTTTTTCCCGGATGGCCCAATGTATAGGGCTGTGTATCAACCCTAAAAAATCGAGCATTTAATTTTTTCGGTGTGTCCCTGATTCGGTGCGAAAGAGGGTGCTTAAGGCACTCAGGATGGAGGAGGGGACTGGACCTTGGAGACACTTGAGTGTACCTATTGATGGGTGTAGGGTGCATCCTCAAAACTATCAGTTTGTGTTGAGCCGGATGGAGGCGGGTGTTGCGGGATGGAAGGCCAAATTGCTTTCGCAGGCAGGGAGTGTGAGGGGGTTAAAGGTAAGTCAAAAGAGTAAAAGGGCTTCGAGGTAATTTTTATCTTTTAATTTATTACTAAGTTATCATTGACTATTTACTACGTGATGGGGGGATGACTTTGAGGGAAAGCCTACCGAGCTTTGAGGAAAAGCCTACCAAACAAAAACAAAAGCTAATGACATTTATTAAGAGCATCTAAAACATCCAACAAATTGTAATCACTTATTACATAATCAATTGGAAATAATGACAACTAACTAATACTTCTAGATTCCTCTCTCTCTTGATCGCTAAGCTCATCTAGAAAGCACCTGAGAAGAATCTACGGTACCTGAAAAGAGTGTGCAACAACAGGGTGAGTTTACAAAAGTAAACTCAGTGAACAGTTAACCCTAAACTAGCTAGGGTAAACCATAGGCATACCCCACCCTCCTAGAAGTCTACGCGGGGGACAACACATAAATACATATTGTGTGTACCCTGGGGAACTTACCTGCCGGGAGCCGCGACTTCGTCACGGGCCAGCCACGCGCGAAATAGAAAAAAAGAGGAAGTTACCTACCGGAGGCCGTAACTTCATTGCGGGTAGCTCGTGCCCCAAAATGGAGGCAGGGAGAGACTGGCCAACCCCCCCCCCCCCCCCGGGTCGGCCGCGCAACAAGGAGAGAGGGGAAGCCAACTCCCTCCCCCTATGGGTCGGCCACACATCAGTGGTGAGATAGGGGAGCCAACTCCCCCCTCCTATGGGTCGGCCGCGCATCAGGGCCAGGGAGCCCCCTGGTCGGCCGCGCATCAAGGCCAGGGAGCCCCCAGGTCAGCTGTGCATCAAAGCCATGGAGGGGGGAGTCCAACCCCCCCCCCCCATGGAGGTCGGCCGCTTACTAAAACGAAGAGAGGGGCGACAGTTGAACCCGGAGATCTCGGGCGCACAGCGGTTACGGGGTGCTGACTACGCTCCCGAGATTTCCGGCCGAAGTTACTGGAAGCCGACGCCACGTCCCCACTACCTCGGCGGTTGAGTACTTTGCGGAGACACGTCGTCTACCTGTCCCACGCGGAGCGCTCCAACCGTCACCTCACCACTATAAAAGGAGACATACCCCTTCAGCAGAGGGGACCGAATTCTGGAGGAGGTGCTGCCAGTTTCTTCCCGTAATTTGTGGAGCTAGCGAGATCGAGGTTATGGAGGTCGGTCGGTATCTAAACCGAAGTTGCAGTGGTCGGTCGGTATCTTAACCGAGACTGCAACGGTCGGTAGCTTGAGTGAAACTGCAGAGGTCGGTATCTTGGGTGACCGGTCCTCACGGTGTAATTGGGGTTACGGTGAGAGATTGTAACCGTTACAGTTGTTTTAGTGCATTCTCATCCCACCAGTGGTTTTTTCCCCTTCGACGTTGAGAAGGGGTTTTTCCACGTAATTCTCGGTCCTTGTCATTCTATTGGCTTGTTAGATTGTGCTTGCCACCCGAACCGCCCGGTTCAAGTAAAAACCCCCCACAATCTTAGCGCCGTCTGTGGGATAGTTTTCGAGACTTCCTACTAGAACTTTTGACTGTCGACCCGTGGGTGTCAACCAGTCCGAGGCTACCTACAACTAACCCGGGTCTACTGACCGACCGACCCGTGCGTGTCGATCGACCAGCAGACTTAGAAGTCATCACCTCACGACCACGCGGTTGAAGAACAATGGCCGGTGGACCATACCGAACCCGTTCGACTTCGCAGCTCCCGTCCAAGGCTGCTCCACTCGGGGACGCTAATGATGTCGGGTATCCCGTGCAACTACCAACGAACTTGGAGCCCGCGGCCCCGTTGGTGAATCCCATACTGGGGTTCGGAGAGTCCAGTCAAACTCCGGTAGTAACCCTGGCTTTTCTAGCAGAAGGACTATCGGAAGCCTTTCTGGCTACCATGATGATGACCCAACAAGCTCTCACCGCCCAGCTCCAGACGATGCAGCACAACTATGAGGAGTTACGCGACTTCGTGCAGGCCGCACCGGCTAGTGGTCTACTCAACTAGGGCATGTTGGTCCAAGCGGGACAAAGCCTTCCTACTCAAGTTGCCCCACCAGGGCAAGTGCAGCCGCAACTGATGCCTCAGGTGGAGCTCAGGGCGAATCGCTCGGTGGAGGCCCAAAGTGCGAATCTCGATGGACAAGACTCGAGTAGCTTGAGACCTACGGAAAGAAACAAGCACGCTCGGGCAGCGTCAGCACGCTCGGATGTCTGGTCCCGACTCGGGGCACACCCCCGATAGCTGCCCACCTCCAAGCACCACTCAAAGACGGATTTGTCACAACTTCACTGCCCGCAGCGAGAAGATGAGCATCATCGTCAACCGAGTAATAGTCATCACACTCGGATGACGCCGGCTAGTCGGCAGCCGGCTCGCACTGTAGATCGGAGAAGCATCCATGATCGCATCCGGGTACATGCATCGAAGCAACTCGAGAATCAAGAAGGAATCCAGTGAGACCGACCGGGGGTTCGAGCTCCCGATCGGTTAGAGGAGGTCGCCATCTGAGGAGCTGCACGGTCGCCGCTCATCGAGAAGCTACTCAGGGAGCCGTTCCCCCAGGGGTGGAATCCTCCATGCCTCCCCAAGTTTGACGGATCGAAAGACCCGGTGGAGCACGTGCTTGCTTTCCGAGATGCTTTGGTCCCCCATGAGGATGATCATATCCTCTGCCGGACCTTCTCCAATAGCTTGTCAGGAACCCCCCTCGAATGGTTCCATAAGCTTAGGCCCTTGTCCATCTCCTCTTTCTCGGAGCTGAGCACACGGTTCATAGAACAATATCGGTGCAACCGCCGGGAGCTAAAGACTCTGGAGTCACTCTTCGGGATGAGTATGACCCAGAAGGAGACGTTAAGGCAATTCTACCACAGGTTCAGGTCCGAATACCTGAGCTTGGCAGACGCTGACGGGCAGGATCGCATGGTGATCGCGGCCTTCAAGATTGCTATTCAGCCCACCCAGCTCGTCAACGCATTGCTCATCAAGCGAACCCCGGAGACTATCAATGAACTATCGCGATGCGTCGAGAAGTACATCAAGATAGAAGATGCAGACTGCAAGAGGAAGGCAGTGGAGACTAGGGTCCTGTACCAGAGCTACGCCAAGTCAGCTGCGTTGAAGATGTCAACAAGCAGCAGGGAGATGCGACACGGCACGACGCGAAGCGGCAGAGGCAAGACAGGCCAGCAAGGCCGCAGTGGAATAGGGAGTTCACGGTACTGAACGCTCCTATAAACCAAATCTTGGAAGCTATCAAGGGTGAACCTTATTTCAAGTGGGCGCAACCACTTGAACCCGGAGAGAGGGGAGCCAGAGATACATCAAGGTACTATGAGTATCACCAAGGCCAAGGCCACACTACCGTGCACTGTCGGGCGCTCAAGTATCATATTGAGGATCTCATTGAGGCCGGCCATCTTGGCTGCTTCATTGACCTCCCTCAACGCAAGAAGACTAAGGCCGTAGGAGAAGTCCAAAGGGGGGCGGCAGTACAGCGCTTACCGGCCCCCCTGCCAGAAAGACGTCACCTCCTAGAGGTAAATGCAGTCTATGGGTACCATGGCCCGGTACCATCCTCAAATTCCGTTGACCGTCAGGTTCGGCGTATAGAGCAAGCAAGGCAAGTGCACCATGTGGTACTCGACCCTATCATCTGCCCCGAGCCAAAAGTGGAAGCGGCGGTACAATTCTCGGTGGCTAATTTGGTCGGGATCGAGAGGCCTCACAATCATCCGCTGGTCATACGACAGATAGCAAACTGCCTAGTAAAGAGAATTCTAGTCGACACCGAGAGTTCGGTAGATGTACTCTTCCTCAGCACCTTCGATGCCATGCAGCTAGATCGCGGGCAGATGACTGAATCATCGTCAACAATAACGGGCTTCACGGGAGAGGCTGTAAGGGAGGTTGGTGAGATCACCCTCCCGATCACAACAGGGCATCTCACCAACCTTACCCATTTTATCGTAATTGAAGCCAACTCGGCGTACAACATCATCCTGGGAAGACCTTGGCTCCACCACTTGGATGCGGTCCCCTCGTCGTCCCATCAAGTCGTGAAGTTCTGGACCGACAAGGGGGTGATGAGCATTCAAGGCGACCAATCCACGGTGGCTAATTGCGAGCTTAGCGCCATCCAGTTGAAGACAACGTGCCAAATCAATGGAGGTGAGCCAGGTGAAGACGGAGCTGAATCCGGTATATTCAACCTCTGGACTACGAAGCGGAGTCGAGAAACTCCAACAATTCAGCACCTTACCGAGCCAAGCGTAGGAGCACGAGGAAGCCAACCCCTCTAGAAGACCGGCCAGTTAGTTGAATATAAAGAGCTAACTGAATCGAGGGACCTGCTGAAGATTGACCTGTCAGTTGAACTTAAAGAATTGGCGGTGTCGGGAAACTCAAAGAAGACCGACCGGTTAGTTGAACGTAAAGAACTGACGGCGTCGAGCAACTTGAAGAAGGCCGATCAGTTAGCTGAACTTAAAGAGCTAATTGATCCGAGCGACCTGATAGGGACTGACCGCTCAGCTGAAGATAAAGAGCTGAACGAGTCAGCGCACCCACGAAAGACCGACCGATCGGTTGATTCTGAAGAACCGGACGAGTCGAAAAAGTCAAAGATTGACCTGAACACGGAATGGGAAGAATCACCTGCAGTTGAGCCCATTCTACCCATGGACTTAGGAAAAGCGAGTCATCCGAAGATAACCTTTCTTGGGTCGCAGCTCCCAAAGCACCATGCCGAGGTGATGACGATTTTTCTCAAGGCAAACCAGGATATGTTCGCATGGTCAGTTGAAGACATGCCGGGCATCCACCCCGAGGTAGCCTGCCACCACCTCAACATTCGAGAAGGAGCTGCACCTGTCCGCCAGAAGCCCCGATCGCTAGCGTCGGAGAAAGCAGCAGCTGTCAACGTGGAGGTAGAAAAGTTATTGCGAGCGGGCATCATCCGAGAGGCCCGGTACCCGAAGTGGATCGCTAATGTGGTCACCGTCCCCAAGAAGTCCGTAGCCATATGGGTCTGTATCGATTTCACAAACCTTAACCAGGCATACCCGAAGGGCAGCTACCCGCTACCACATATCGATACCCTGGTAGATTCAACGGCAGGACACGAGAGACTCTTATTCATGGACGGGTACTCGGGCTATCACAAAATCCCCATGTACCCGGAGGACCAGGAGCACACGACTTTTGTCACAGATCAAGGGCTCTACTGCTACAAGATGATGCCTATCGGGTTGAAGAATACGGGGGTGATGTATCAAAGGCTGGTGAACAAGATGTTTGTCGAGCAAATCAGAAGGAACGTGGAGGTCTACGTCGATGACTTACTCGTGAAGAGCCAAGCGAAGGAGGTGCATATGCAAGACCTGGAGGAAACCTTCGCAACCCTACGAAGATATAGCATGAAGTTGAACCCGGCCAAGTGAGCCTTTGGCGTGACGTCGGGAAAGTTTCTGGGCTACTTGGTCACCTGACGGGGGATCGAGGCCAACCCAGAACAGAAGCTTTGGAGGAGATGCCTTCGCCCAAGTCGCGAAAGGAAGTCCAGAAGCTAACCTGTCGGATCAACGCCCTCAATCGCTTCATATCCAAGTCCTCAGACTGGTGTCGGCCCTTGTTCGAAAGGCTGAGCAAGCTTGCACCTTTCAATTGGGACCAGCGCTGCGAGGAAGCATTTCAAGAGCTGAAGACGTACCTCGGTCGACCCCCTATCTTGACAGCCCCTGAGCTTGGCACAACGCTGGGGGTATATCTTTCGGTATCGGATGCAGCAATCAGCACCGTACTGATATGCGAGCGAGAAGGAGTAGAGAGGCCCGTCTACTCTATCAACCGCATCATGACGTCAGCTGAAACTAGATATGCACGGATCGAGCAAATGGCCCTAGCATTGGTGTATGCATCAAGGAGGCTCCGCCCGTACTTTGTCGCCCACTTTATCGAGGTCATCACCGAGCACCCCCTGAAGGAAGTACTGGACAACTCTACCCGGGCGGGTCATCTGAGTAAGTGGGCAACCGAACTGCAATAATTTGGCCCTCGGTACATGCCTCGGAAGGCAATCAAGGGCCAAGCACTCGCAGACTTTCTCAGTGATTTCCTAGCAGAAGACGCTATGCCGGTACCAGGAACATTGGAAGACTTGTCGATAGCTGCCAGTCGACCCATGGGTGTCGGCACGGCAGTAGGACAGGAGGAGGATAGAGAAGAAGGTTGGAGATTGTTCGTGGATGGCTCGTCATGCGCGACCGGGAGTGGTGTGGGGGTAGTCCTAATAACCCCTGACCATACGAAGCTCGAAAAGTCAGTGCGACTACTTTTCCTGACAACGAACAATGAAGCTAAGTACGAGGCAATACTGGCAGGACTGGAGATGGCAGAAGCACTGGGGGTGACCAGCTTACAGGTCTATGGAGACTCCCAACTGGTTATCAATCAGATTACCGGTAGATATGAAGCACGTAATGTGAGAATGCTAGCCTACCTGAAGCTAGCCCGGGAGCTGATTGCCAAGTTCGAGAACATAAACTTCCACAAGTTCTCCAAAGTGGAGAATAGGCAAGCAGATGCCCTTGCTAATCTAGCATCAGTGCTCGGAGGTGACAAAGAAAAAAGGGTCATCATTGAAGTACAAGTTGACCCCCGAACAGCCGGTCGTGCAGAAAATGGTCGTCTGGCCGGGAGGACGCAAGCCATCGAAGTAGTCTATACTATTGCGGCCGGTGCTGATTGGGTAGCCAATATGAAAAAGTATCTACTTGATGGGATACTACCGGAGGACGACGATGATGCCAGGAGAACCAAAGCGCATGCACCAAGATACACCCTCATCGATGACGAGCTGTACAAGCGTTCGTTCGGCGGACCGTACCTCAAATGCCTCACGAAGGAGCAAGTAGTAGAAATTATGAGGGAGGTACATGAAGAAGGATGCGGAAATCACTCCGGAGGAAGATCCCTAGGCGGAAGATAAAGCTGCAGGGCTACTACTGGCCCACCATGGAAGCAGACGCGGAGGGGTATGTGAAGAGGTGTTTGCAATGCCAAAAACATGCTCCCTCTATACACCAACCAGCAGAGGAGCTGCATCCAATATCCAGCCCTTGGCCCTTCCAGCAGTGGGGGTTGGATATTCTGGGTCCCTTCTCGATGTCGCTCAACCGAAGGAAAATTCTCCTCGTTGCCACCGACTACTTCACCAAGTGGGTGGAGGCCATTCTGTTACTGAAGATTGGAAAAGTGCAAGTAGGAAAGTTCTTATGGAGCAGCATTGTTTGTTGATTCGGACTACCGCAGGCTTTTGTTGCAGACAACGAGCGATAGTTCAATGCAGAGTCAATTAAGAAGTTATGCGCCAGTAACAACATCAAGCTGTTTTTCTCTACACCACGGTACCCTTAGAGCAACGGGCAAGCAGAGTCGACGAATTGTGCCATTCTGGACATACTTGAGAAGAAGCTGGAGTAGAAGTAGGGTTTGTGGGAAGAGGTTTTACCCAAAGTTTTATGGGCTTATCGGACGACACCGAAGTGACCGACGAGAGAGTCCCTGTTTAGCCTCCCCTACGTCTCTAAAGCAGTCCTGCCAACGGAAACACTGGTGCCAATACTGCAAATAGTCGTAGCTGCCGACCCGGAGCTGAATGGTGAACTCCTGCTTGATGGCCTAGACCTGCTGGAAGAGAAGAGGGAAAGAGCGAGAGCGCGCCTAGCCAATTACCATCAGGCCATTAAGAGGGCGTATGACCGCAAAGTTAGGAGGCGAATCTTCAAACAAGGGGACCTGGTCATGCGAAAGGTCTTTGATAATACCAAGGAGCTAGGAAGTGCCAAGCTGGGAGCTACCTGGGAAGGGCCATACATCGTTGATGGTATGGGAAAGAATGGAGCCTACCGTTTGAAGACTCAAGATGGTGATACGCTAGCGAGGCCATGGAATGCAAGCAACTTACGCAAGTTCTACCAGGGTAGATAAACAGGAGAAACATATGTAATCGTTTTGTAGCTTGAGTACTATTCAATAAAGATGTGTTTTCTCAGTGTCTTTGTGCATGTGTGATGGTGATGATTAACTAACGCAACCTAATTCAACTGGTACATAACACTCCGAGCGAGTTCTACCACTTGGCCGACCGGTCAACAGGTCCCAGCGCAGGGCATGACCGACCGTTGAACACCTGGAAAGATTGGTCGACAAACCCCGCTTGGGTTCGACCGATTAACCAGCCTAAACCAAGTGGTACCTAACACTCCGAGCGAGTTCTACCACTTGGCCGATCGGTCAACAGGTCCCAGCGTAGGGCGTGACCGACCGATGAACACCTAGGAAGATTAGTCGACAGACCCCGCTTGGGTACGACCGATCAACCAACCTAAACCAAGTGGTACATAACACTCCGAGCGAGTTCTACCACTTGGTCGATCGGTCAATAGGTCTCAGCGCAGGGCATGACCGGCCAGTGAACACTTGGGAAGATTTGGTCAACAGACCCTGCTTGGGTACGACCGATCGACCAACTTAAACCGGTTGGTATACAACACTACTAGCGAGTTCTATCACCTGGCCAACAGGTTGACGGGTCCCTTCGTAGGGCATGACTGGTCGGATAAAGCACAAGAAGATCAACTGCTAGGCCCCTGCTTAGGTACGACCAGATAGACTACCTGAGCCAAATTTAAAAGACGCGTCGTCGACGTGTAATTAAAATATGAGAGCCAAGTTTAAAAGATGCGTTGTCGACGTGTAATTAAAATGCGAGGGCCAAATTTTAATAACATGTCGTCGACGTGTACTTAAAATACAAGGTTGATAAGAGAAAGAGTGCAACCATAACATGCAGATAGATCAACACTAGAAATTCCAGTACAAGCCAGAATATGGTTTCATTACATCACAAGACAGCAAATAGAAATGATCAGTAATCTGAGGGAGCTTTCTATTTCCCCTTCGGAAGTTGACTGCGTAACTTGGCGACCTTCTTACGCCATCCCGTCGCCTGCTCGTCGAGTGCCAACTGGGTCTCCCTATTGAGGACCTTGTACTGTCGAGCAAGCGCTGCCTTCTCCGACGCAGCTGCCTGGTCGAGGGAAGACTTCAGTACTGCTAATTCAGCCTCGTAAGCTACCTTGGCAGCTTGTGAATAGGTTTGTTGCCTTCTAATCACAGCGGCTTGATCCTTGAACCGCGCCTCCGCTACATCAAGCTCAGACTGAGCAGTCTCCAAAGCTTCCTGAAGATCGAAGGGGTCAATAGCAGCACTCGCTTTGTTCGAACTCAAGTTGGGTTTTGATTGCGGCTACCTCCTCTGAGTGGAGCTTTCGGGCTTCTGTTAGCTTAGCGCGGGTCTCTGCTAACTCTTGCTAGGCAGTCCTCAGGGAGAGCTCGAGCTGAGCAATCCTTCGAGCACCCCCTTCTGCAGCCCGACTGGCCAATGTAGTGATGCGGCCACCCATCTGGCAAAAGTAGAAGCAATATATGTCAGTGAGTGAATAGAGAGAGTAACTATCGTAAGCAAGTCTTCAACTCCAAGAAGACTTACCTTGTGGAGGTTGACAAGCGGGATTTGCCAGCTGGAACCGTCCGCCCCCGTATCCTCTTCCTCCACCTTGTGAGCAGAGATCCCACTGGAGCGGCGGTGGGATGCAGCTTCGGTAGCCCCGAGAGGAGACCCCTAAGGGGGCTGGGTGACACCCTCCGAAGTAGAGGATGAAGGTGAAGGAGCGTGGCGCCGTACGTTCAAGCGGTCATACGGTGCAACAGAGGGCGTAGCAGCATGAGCGCGGGGCGAGGCACGTGCTCGCGACCCTATGGAACCGGATGGCACGTCTTGCCTACTCCTTCTGTGGGAAGGAAAAGAACTGTATTCGGGTGACATCACGGACTCCTCAACCTCCACATAGCGCGGACCAGTTGACGACACATCTTCCACCCAGTCGTCAGGAAGGGAGTGCAGTACTTTGAAAGCAGCCTGTCTTGTGACGTGAACGTCGGGAGTATAATCTTTATCACCGTCGCTGGAAGACTTACCCAGGACGAGACGCCTCCTTGAGTTCCCAGTCGGTGCCGCTGTGTCACGACCAGTGTCTATTCGTCTACCATCGCCCGCAGCTACAGTGGACCTTGTGCGACACCTGAGAATCACGCAGAACTTAGATGATGCTGTGTGGCGATTGTAGCATCTAATAGAGCTAACATACCTATCAGGAAGCTCCATAGAATGAGCAGATGGCTCCTCTCCCCTACTAGTCGTCGCCGGCTATTTGCTTTTCTTGGGCGTGCTGTGAGATCTGATAATTGGAAGCTTTGGAAACAATTGCTGCCAGTCATTGTCATCTTGGGTAACCCTCTTGATCAGCGTATCCAAGTCTTTTTCGACACCCTCGGGGCACTGGAGTTGCCTTGAGGGGTAGAAATCTTCAATAGTACCAGCGAGATGGGAGATAGCCCCGGGGACTTTGTAGCAGCCTCTTCACGGTCCTCTAACTACAATGGGACACTCTTTCCAACCCCTAACAGAGTTGGACAAGCCCCCAATGGGAGGATGACTACATGCGCGTGCCTGCAAGCTGAAATACAAATATACGCAGCCGGGGGTCATCTTGTAATCCTTGATAAAATACTTCTTCAGGAGGTAGGCGACACAAAGCTGTTGCCCCGCTAACTCTTCTACTGTCTCAATGCAACGAAGTATCCTCCAGCCGTTGCCGGCAATCTGGCCTGGAGATACTCCCATACACTCCAGCAGACGACCCGAGAAGCTGGCAAGAGGAAGCCTCAGGTCACACCGCAGTTGGCCAAGGGTGACGATCGTGCGGTCGTCTGTAGGGTCCAAGAGACCAGTAGCGAAAGAAAGGGATATGACATCGAGGATACCGTACGTTGCTCGGACATCCTCTAGCAGCGGGAACTTCTTCAGTATGATGAACCAATTGAACGACATCTTCGTTACTAACTCACGCTGCGACGAGATTATCTCCTACGCGCAACCCCTAGGCGTGTATCCAAAAGAAGCTACCTCCAACATGCAACCCCATGACGTGTATCTAACGATAACCGCAGTGAAGCTACCACCTCACGCAGCACTCCGTCGACCCGAATAAGCCTTCAGCCACAGAAGAGAAGAAGAGGAAATCTGAATCAGAGAAAAAAATAAACCCTCTAGGTCCTATTTATAGGAAAACTTTGAGCTTTGGGAGTTGGTTCGGATTTGGAACAAGGAGAAGGCTGGGTGGAGATGTGTGGTGACGCCATGTGACAAAAAATCGAGAAAAGTGCAGACAGCCATTTGAAGTTCCAGCAGCACTATCTGGGGATTAGCACCATCGTGTTACGCAAATCGAGACTGGCACACAAACCGAGGCAAAATTATCCTGATCGGGTGGTGATAAAAATCGATCGATTAGGATGGGGTATTGTGTGTACCCTGGGGAACTTACCTGCCAGGAGCTGTGACTTCATCACGGGTTGGCCACGCGCGAAGTAGAAAAAAAGAGGAAGTTACCTATCGGAGGCCGTAACTTCATCACGGGTAGGTCGCGCATCAGTGGAGAGATGGGGGAGCCAACTCCCCCCCTATGGGTTGGCCGTGCATCAAGGCCAGGGGGGCCCTTGTCGACCGCGCATCAAGGCCAGGGAGGCCCCCTGGTTGGCCGCGCATCAGGGCTAGGGAGACCCTTGGTCGGCCGCGCATCAAGGCTAGGGAAGTCCCCCTGGTCGGCTGCGCATCAGGGCCAAGGAGCCCCCTAGTCAGCCGCGCATCAAGGCCAGGGAGCCCCCTGGTCGGCCGCTCATCAAAGCCAGGGAGGGGGGAGTCCAACCCCCCCTCCCCCCCATAGAGGTCGGCCGCTTACTAAAACGAAGAGAGAGGCGATAGTTGAACCCGGAGATCTTGGGTGCACAGTGGTTACGGGGTGCTGACTACGCTCCCGAAATTTTCGATCGAAGTTACCGGGAGCCGACGCCACGTCCCCACTACCTCGGCGGTTGAGTACTTTGCAGAGACACGTTGTCTACCCGTCCCATGCGGAGCACTCCAACCATCACCCCACCACTATAAAAGGAGACCTACCCCTTCAGCAGAGGGGACCGAATTCTGGAGGAGGTGCTACCAGTTTCTTCCCGTAATTTGCGGAGCTAGCGAGATCGAGGTTACGGAGGTCGATCGGTATTTAAACCGAAGTTATAGTGGTCGGTCGGTATCTTAACCGAGACTGCAGTGGTCGGTAGCTTGAGTGAAACTACAGAGGTCGGTATCTTGGGTGACCGATCCTCAGGGTGTAATTGGGGTTAAGGTGAAAGATTGTAATCGTTACAGTTGTTTTAGTGCATTCTCGCCCACCCGTGGTTTTTTCCCCTTCGATGTTGAGAAGGGGTTTTTCCACGTAATTCTCGGTCATTGTCATTCTATTGGCTTGTTAGATTGTGCTTGCCACCCGAACCGCCCGGTTCAAGTAAAAACCCCCCACACATATATTGCAAGTAAGTCAGTACAACTAGCTAATATTCAGTTCTACTATATTACAATTACAACTAGTAAATGTAAGATAAGTAATCATCCAGATTAAAAAGTATACTACTAAACACCGAAGGTTAGTTCTACCTACTCCTAAAGTGAACCGACAGTTTTCTAACTGGTTCTGCCAACTGAAACCTTGGTCCAAGTATACCTGGAAAGCCAGAAATACCCATATGGTCATAAATGGGCTTGGTCTTTCACCACGGGGCACTCCCGCCCACCTTGCTTTTCGAGGTCATTACCCAAGGGTGGACTACTAAGCCACTAGGGCCTTTACCGTCTGCCCAACCCTGTGACCCTATCTACTTTATTTAAATTATGCACAAACGGTGGTTCACCTCCCATACTGTGCACTCGGGTCCCCTACCCATGCCCGTGAGTAGTGAGTCTTCCCTTTGAGAAGAGAACATTGACTGAGGAAATACAACCACCAGTCTCTCCACTGCGACCACCAGCCTTCGTTGCTCAGTAGCAACTCGATTATACCATGAGACCTATGGTCACCAAACACAGTCATTCAACAGAATATCAATAATTAATCAGTATGAGTATCTACTTGTTTGCACGCATCCTAGTATGAATCTAGGTTGAGCTAATCACTGCTACAGCTATCAAAGTGTTACATGATTCTTCAGAGACAAGGGATAGTATGTCCACCTCCGTATGCAATACTGGTTTTCCGCCTGCATGCATTGGACATACTACGCCGCATGCAAGTTTATCAATTATTTTACAGATACAACTACAACCTACTCTACCTAGAATAGAATCAATCATGTTCACTTGGAAAATAGCTCGGTTGTCCACGCTCCTCACGCCTATCGGTCCGATGTATCTTCAAAGGAGAAACTGACAACCATAGTTTAAAATGTATAACTTATTACGTCTATGAATTACTCAAACTAGGGGTCCAAATAGGTTGGTCTAGGGATGAGGGACACATTGGATCCGGTCTCGCTCGAATTCGACTTCGGTCGGAGGTTTTAGGGTTGAACACGTGTGGCTCTCTGAGCCGGTCAAAATGCCACTGGTTTTGTCCTATTCCAAGATCGAATGGAGAAATGGCGGTTGAACCAATTCAAGACGGTTTACGGGTCTGGTTCAGGTGAACCAGACCGGTTCCCTTTGTATGCACAGTCGGTTCTGCATTGTTGAGTTGGGTTTGCAAGGTTCGGGTTTAGAGTCTGTCGGGTCGGGTTGTTGGGGCTTAAGTTATTAAATGATCTGGGCAGATCCGTTAATTACGGATCTACCCCTTTTTCTTCCCCACAAAACCAAGAGAGCGGGGGGGGGGGGTCCGCGACGGCGTTGGCGGGGTGGCTAGTTTTGGGTACACAGGCGGTGCACCGGTCGGTCTCCCCCCCATCGCCCCCGCGGGGGAGGCGTGGGAGGAGGTGGCCGGTGCGCTGTCGGAGCCCCGAGAGGCTATGACCGGAGGGGTTTCGTGGGTGGCCTGGTGCAGCCTAGGTGCACCAGCGATCGCCAGTGACTCGGGTGTGGCGGCGGTCTCCGCCCGTCAGCTAGTAAGTAGTTCATGATAAATTAGTAATAAATAATTAAATAATAAAATCAACATCGTGACCTTATACCCCTAACTTACCCTTAAAACCCCATCACTACCGGATTTGACTGATTTACCCTTTTAGCCAGATCTGGGACGTGACAGGGAGACTTGCCCTTAGGTGTGGTGCATCAAATGGACCGGGTTGCCCGGGACTTCTTTTGGGGTCATACAAATTCAGGCCGCCGCATGCATCTGGCTTTTTGGGAGTTGATCACAGGTGACAGGAGGTGTGGTGGACTCCAAGTGCAGAGGTTTGAGCAGGCTCAAATTCAGCAAGGGGTTGCCAATCTACTGTGGCTATTGTCTGCTTCCCAGGTCGGGGCGGAGTGGGTCAGAAATAAGTACCAACCGTACTGAGCATGTATTTTGGGGCTGTCTTCATGCTGAGGTATTTTGGACTCAAGTTTGGCGTTGTACGGGTCTTGATGTCTTTCAGGTGGATCTTTTGAATCCAGGGTCGAGGGAGGAGAGGGCGAGGGGAGGTGTTGAGCGGCCAATTTGTGCTAATTATCCTATCATTTTAAAAGCATATATCGTCAGTTTGCTACGTAAAACTTTCATACTACACGTAAACTGCAAAATTATCTTTGCACCACTGCATAGTAGACTTTCATACGAACCCAACGGCATATTGGTTCGCTCTTATATATTGCATGCATGAAAAATACGGAGCCCGATAGTCCAAATTATCCTTTTGTCAATAATCGCATTGGAACCTTATTGACGTCATTTCATGTTTGTTTTTCAGGGATTTGACCCAGTTCGCGATGCAGTCAGTTCAAGGGCATCACACTGAAGTGTTGGATATTCCCACGATGCTCCGATGGAGGTTGTACAGCTCGTTTGGAGGCCTATTATGAAGAACGATAAAGATAAGGATGTTTGGAAGAATCTAGCCGAGGGAGTACTTCAACAAGTCGCTGCAATGCCGGACTCGAACCAGAAGATGAATGCATGAATACGAAGGAGCGACGATGGATTTGATGATGAATTTGGATGATGGTGACCGAGCTTCCCACGTGACCCCATTGCGCTTGAACCCATTATCCAACCCAAGTCGCCCATAAACCCGTCATAGCCAAGACTTCGATCGAATCGCACAACCCGATTATCTCCCATGCCACCTAATTCCAGCCGCCCGTTCCACCTCTACATCACGTGCATCAACCCCGGCCCGACCCGTTAGCAAGCTTCGGACTCTCTCTACCGTCCCATACAGTTGTCCGATTGCCATCTTTCCATGCATGCAACAACAGTGTATGCATGTTTACCGATACACCCAGTGGCCCAGATTTCCCACTTAATTCCAGCCGTCCGCAGTCCCACCATCACAGCCGTCCGATCCACGTCCGATGGCATGCAACCCAACACTCCACCTCCCATTGCACGTGACCCAGCGGCCAGCTCTCCCTCTCCTACCCGAGAAACCCATCACAGCCGTCCGTCCAAAACACATGCAGGACCAGCAGCAACCGTCCTTCTCTCCCCCTATCTTCTCTCAACTAAACCCCAGCTGTCCATTGCACCGAACCCACATATATGCATGCATGTGAACCAGCTGCATCAGATCACAGCCGCCCGTTACACACAGCCGTCCGATCGGCTTGCATGAACCACCCACTCTCTCTCTCTCTTTAAAACTGAAACCCGGCCCAGCTTTCTCGCTCTCCTCTCCAAAAATCCCAGCCGTCCGATGGCATGCACACAACCCAGCACATTGGATCCCATCAGAACGGGATCCTCTCTCTTCCGGATTTCTCTCTCCCGTTTCTCTCACCCACCATAAACCGAAACCCAGCTCATCACCGGATCCCACGTACCGAACCACCCAGCCATGCAGCCGTCCGATAAGCTCCAGCGCCCAGCCCTCGTGCTCCCTTCCACTTGATCACTTCCGCCCGGTTTAATCGAGCCGTCCAGCTGTATCCGAGACCCCTGCAAACTGATCTTCTCTCTCTCTCCGGGATTCTCTTTCCATCTCTCTCTCTTTCTAAACCCGAACGCCAAGTCCGCACGTCTCTCTCTCTCCTCCTTGTTTTTCTCTCTCTAAAATTCAAAACCGGAAACCAAGATCTCCCGAACTCCTCTCTCTACGATCTTCTCTCTCTCTTTCCTTAAATCTCTACGGGATTCTCTCTCTATCAACCGAACTTTTCTCTCTCTACCCTCTAAAATCTGAAGCAGATCCTAACCCGACTCAGCCGCCCTACTTCCTCTCTCAGCACCAATCACAGCCATCCGAGAAACATGCAACCCATCAGAACCCTTCAAAGCCGAACACCCCACCGAACTTCCCTCACTCCTACGTTTCTCTCACACTTAATCACAGCCGTCCCTTGCCCCGAAGCATGCACGTCCGGACTTTCTTCTCTCTCTTTTTCTCTCTCTATATCCTATATAAAGGGGGGTTCGGGTAAACAAAAGGGGAGCGTGGGGGCCGACCTTGTATCATCACCAAGGGAGCTCTTGGTACCTTAAACCTTCCCCCATCCTCCATCTTCATCGCCATATAGTTCGGACGACCAAAAACCATCATCACCTTCACCAACCCGGAGCTCTTGGTACCACCAAACCGAAACCAACCATCTTCTCCGACTACGCCACGCAACCGTCTCCAAGCCGAGCTCCATCCACGTCGCAATCATCGTCGGGTTAGTCATCTGCAAAGAAGCATCCGTCATCAGCGCACGCATGGCCATGCGAGGCTGAACAACCTATTCTAAGACCTGGATGAAGCCCTGTAGTCAGATCTAAACTCTGTTTTTATGTGTTATTTCCATATTTCCATTCGTTCAAATAAAATAATGTGATCTTATTTATCTCATGAAAGCTTGATAGGAATTGCATGCAACAAGTTCCATTTATGCTCCGTTATTATCAGGGTTTTACAGAAGTCGATTTCAGAGTTTTATTCTTCGTTATTACGAAAAGTTTTACGGAGAATTATTACATAGTCTTGGCTTTTGTTATCACTACGAATTTTACGGAGGATTACTTCTTCCTATTCCTATGAAGCGAGAAAGATCGCTACATTAGTTCACCCTAATTGTGCTTCTTATTGAATACCTTCCACGGGAATCGATTGACTTCGCATCTCCGTGAGAATCTTGGAAATCATATAAAAATACAGTTTAGATTGCTACTTGTGCGGATTCTAGGGCTTAGAATATCACATCCATATCTGAACTTCCACACTGCACCACATTACCTTAATTAGTTAAATTGCATACTTTAATCCTGCTTAGCTTAGTTTTCCATCACAATCTTATAAAACCAAATCAACAACATTGCTCATTAAGTAACTTAGGTAGATAGATTAATAACCTTAGATTAGATAGTTTCCTCATTAGCAATCCCTGTGGGATCGACCTCGTAATACGTACCGCTCCTACAAAGCGATTCGTGCACTTGCGAGTTATAATTTAGATCAAATTAGCCCTTAATTTAGGATTAGTTTAGATCGCATCAAGTTTTTGGCGCCGTTGCCGGGGATTGCAACGGAGCTTTCGAATTTAGGTTATTCTTTACTTGCCTTAGTTAGTTTTATTAGTTTTTGTTAGTTTAATTTTATCTTTAGAGTATATCAGTTTCTTAATCTTTAACGAAAATGACTAACCAAACAATGACCCTAGAAGAATATATGAATCTAACAAGGTCAACAAAATATCAAGATCCATTTTTAACAGTAATGGCCAACTCACATTCACCCCAAGAAATGACCCTAGAGGAGTATATGAACAAAACAAGAACCACCAGACATCAGGATTATATAAACTTTTCAACTGAAATAGAATATCTTGAAAGAAATTCACCGATTAGGAGTTTACATGGCCATATACAATATAATTCACCATGTTATGACACACATGATCCTAGATGGCAAAATTATCACGATTCTAGATGGAAAAATTTTCAAGATCCAAGTAGGCAATATTATCAAAAATTTTGTTGGCAAAATCATCAAGACTATAGTTGGAAAAATGAATCACCTGCAAATAATTTTCAAGATTTTCAAGAGCCTTATGATTATACGCCACCAAATGAGGAGACTCTTGAAGTTACACTACAAATGTCTATGCGCAATCAACTTATGCAGAACTGTCAAAGCAATATACAAGAGCAAATTAACGCTTTCGACAGAATTGAATCACATTTTAATGTCATTAAGGAAGCAATACTTCGAGATCAATCTCAACCTGAGTCTAACTCCGATGAAGATTATGAGAACATAATTAGCGTCTCAATAGATAATGGAGCGGATGAGGAGACCAAGATAGACATCCCTATAGAAGATGAACTTGCCAAATCTGATTTTCTTAATCCTTTGGAAGATTGTCCGAGCAATATTGATAATATTAATACGGATATACTTTTTAAGGATACTAATGATCTCCTATCCAACATTGACATCATCAATGATGACACCATAGATAGTATAATTGATGAAGAAGCCTATGCTCCCCCTTATTACGATAATGAAAGTATTGTTCTCCCTTCTAGTTTAATTGTTACTAATGATAATAAAATCTATGAGATGAATATGATCGACAATCTTATGGAGTACACGATTCTTCAATCATCTTTTATTGATCCATTGGAGGCGTGCTTAACAAATTTTGATGACCCGAACGATAATATGATCGATATTATATTGGATGTCACTCATGATCTTCCTTATGATGATGATGATATGTTTGCTAACGAAGTCAATGCTCTATCAATGAATCTTGAAATTAATGATATCATGATTGATCATCTACCCATTATTGAAAAATCATATATTGACCTACAAATTCTGCCATCTGAGATTCAACATACATATTTGGGTGATGAATATATATTTTCTGATTTAATTTTTCCTCAATACATCCAAAATCAAAAAATTCAATTATATGAACTTTTCAAAGATAATATACATGATACATGGTGGAATAGAGAGCATAATAATGAATCGTATATTATTCCATTTGAAAAGAAAAATCATGAAGAACAATATAGGATGAACCCTAATAGAATAAAGGAGAGTCACGTAGAAACATGCCCGAAGTATACTATAGCATATAATTTCTCAATTGATGACTACTCTCTTTTCTTTTTGAAAATTCCATCTGCTGAAAAACATATTTGTATTATAGCAGTCATTTTTTTTTAGTATCTGCTCGTCTTTATTAGTCTATTTAGTCGGTTTGTTCTTTTCTTTGTAGTACTAACATTTTGTAGGAAACGAGGATACAAAGAAATTATACGGTACTATCCATCCTTAAAACTTCGTACTTTTATTTTATACATGTCCAGCAAAAATGCTATCATATAATGCCATCATCTCATTCATGAGCATGTCTAATTCATACATTGAGGACAATGTTTAATTTAAGTTTGGGGGTGTGATGTACCTTTTTGCAAAATCCTGTATGCATTCAATTTCCACAAAATTTTTCTGTTTTTATTTTGAATTTAAAAAAAAAAAAAAATTTGCATCAACTTACGCTGTAGTGGGACAGCTCGGCACATACGTCTTGGCGTATGTGTGTCTCGTCTGTAGTCCCCTACCAAAACTATAGCGTTCATATAGAAATATATAGGCATTTGCATTTGCATGTTTTTATTTTTCTTTTCTTATTTTAGTTTCTTATCGTATTACTTTTGCCGTCCTTTTCGTTCTTTTCGAAAAAAAAAAAAATATATATATATATATATATATATATATATATATATATATATATATATATATATATATATATATATATTTCACCTTTATTTCAGGTTTTGTAATATAATTTTATTGTACTCGAATAGGACTATAAGACACTTGGTAATCGAGGTATAAAGTCCAAGGATCAGCTAGAAAAAGTATGTCTAATATGGTTCTGACCCTTAGTAACCTTTTAGAGATTGTCAAAACAAACTAGACTTGATTTTCACTTCACATCTGGCTTACACCTCTAGGGTCTAGATTCAAAGCTTTCATATCACCTAATAGTCACTTGGAGTCCTGATGAACCATGCGGATCTGGTTCACTTGGTAAAAAAAAAAAGGAAAAGTACTACTATAGATCACCAGTGAATTCTAAGGTATAGCGGAAAGGGCTACCTATTAGCATGGTCTAGGATCTAATTATGTAAAAGTCTTAACCTGTATGCCCTAGTATGAGTGAAGCCTGGTCGATAGGGTTATGAGAATGATCCTATGGATGCAGAGTGAATCAAATATAAAGGCAACATGAGGATGGCTACCTAACTCATGAGAGCGTTGGCAGCGTGTCATGGGCATAGAGTGCAGCTAGCATGGTACAAGTTAGGAAGGGACATATAATTAGATCCAGAAAAAAATTAAGACCGAAGAAAAAAAAAAAAAAAAAAAGAAAAGAAAAGAAAAGAAAAGAAAATAGTGTGAAAGCCGTCGCTATAAACAATGTGGGGAAACTGGAATATCACATATAAAGCCGAAAGGTATTAAGGTGAATATCCACAACTCTCACTAGCCTGTCTAGATTAGCTGGTTTTGACTCAGGTTCTAAGGTCGACTTTGACCCTTCTAGGAGACTGTTAGAATGATATGAATGTAGAGAACCAAACCCCCAGTTGTGTTTTGCCCAGATAGCACCGTGCACTCGAGCATAGTTGACCTTGATCTTTTCTAACGGGAAACTAATAGTTAGGACCTATAGTGCTTACTTCGAAAGCCGAAGCTTGGGCTAGATAACTTGTGAGTCTTGTGCCTTAGAAATTCTATTTTTGAGTACTTTTTAATTATTCTGCGAAACCGAATTTTCTTATTTCTTATTTATATTTTCAAAAAAAAAAAAAAAGTTTGAATTTTGTGGGTAGATTCACTGCAAACCCTCACGAGACAAAACTCGTCCACTGGGGTAACCCAGGGGTTTAACGGCTTGTTGCACATGCTAAGTGCAATCGCGATTCTTGCGAAAATGAGTTAGTTATTTTTGTTCTTCTATTATTTTTTTAGTTTATTTTGTTTACTTTCTCGAGGACGAGAAAGATTCAAGTTTGGGGGTGTGTTGAGCGGCCAATTTGTGCTAATTATCCTATCATTTTAAAAGCATATATCGTCAGTTTGCTACGTAAAACTTTCATACTACACGTAAACTGCAAAATTATCTTTGCACCACTGCATAGTAGACTTTCATACGAACCCAACGGCATATTGGTTCGCTCTTATATATTGCATGCATGAAAAATACGGAGCCCGATAGTCCAAATTATCCTTTTGTCAATAATCGCATTGGAACCTTATTGACGTCATTTCATGTTTGTTTTTCAGGGATTTGACCCAGTTCGCGATGCAGTCAGTTCAAGGGCATCACACTGAAGTGTTGGATATTCCCACGATGCTCCGATGGAGGTTGTACAGCTCGTTTGGAGGCCTATTATGAAGAACGATAAAGATAAGGATGTTTGGAAGAATCTAGCCGAGGGAGTACTTCAACAAGTCGCTGCAATGCCGGACTCGAACCAGAAGATGAATGCATGAATACGAAGGAGCGACGATGGATTTGATGATGAATTTGGATGATGGTGACCGAGCTTCCCACGTGACCCCATTGCGCTTGAACCCATTATCCAACCCAAGTCGCCCATAAACCCGTCATAGCCAAGACTTCGATCGAATCGCACAACCCGATTATCTCCCATGCCACCTAATTCCAGCCGCCCGTTCCACCTCTACATCACGTGCATCAACCCCGGCCCGACCCGTTAGCAAGCTTCGGACTCTCTCTACCGTCCCATACAGTTGTCCGATTGCCATCTTTCCATGCATGCAACAACAGTGTATGCATGTTTACCGATACACCCAGTGGCCCAGATTTCCCACTTAATTCCAGCCGTCCGCAGTCCCACCATCACAGCCGTCCGATCCACGTCCGATGGCATGCAACCCAACACTCCACCTCCCATTGCACGTGACCCAGCGGCCAGCTCTCCCTCTCCTACCCGAGAAACCCATCACAGCCGTCCGTCCAAAACACATGCAGGACCAGCAGCAACCGTCCTTCTCTCCCCCTATCTTCTCTCAACTAAACCCCAGCTGTCCATTGCACCGAACCCACATATATGCATGCATGTGAACCAGCTGCATCAGATCACAGCCGCCCGTTACACACAGCCGTCCGATCGGCTTGCATGAACCACCCACTCTCTCTCTCTCTTTAAAACTGAAACCCGGCCCAGCTTTCTCGCTCTCCTCTCCAAAAATCCCAGCCGTCCGATGGCATGCACACAACCCAGCACATTGGATCCCATCAGAACGGGATCCTCTCTCTTCCGGATTTCTCTCTCCCGTTTCTCTCACCCACCATAAACCGAAACCCAGCTCATCACCGGATCCCACGTACCGAACCACCCAGCCATGCAGCCGTCCGATAAGCTCCAGCGCCCAGCCCTCGTGCTCCCTTCCACTTGATCACTTCCGCCCGGTTTAATCGAGCCGTCCAGCTGTATCCGAGACCCCTGCAAACTGATCTTCTCTCTCTCTCCGGGATTCTCTTTCCATCTCTCTCTCTTTCTAAACCCGAACGCCAAGTCCGCACGTCTCTCTCTCTCCTCCTTGTTTTTCTCTCTCTAAAATTCAAAACCGGAAACCAAGATCTCCCGAACTCCTCTCTCTACGATCTTCTCTCTCTCTTTCCTTAAATCTCTACGGGATTCTCTCTCTATCAACCGAACTTTTCTCTCTCTACCCTCTAAAATCTGAAGCAGATCCTAACCCGACTCAGCCGCCCTACTTCCTCTCTCAGCACCAATCACAGCCATCCGAGAAACATGCAACCCATCAGAACCCTTCAAAGCCGAACACCCCACCGAACTTCCCTCACTCCTACGTTTCTCTCACACTTAATCACAGCCGTCCCTTGCCCCGAAGCATGCACGTCCGGACTTTCTTCTCTCTCTTTTTCTCTCTCTATATCCTATATAAAGGGGGGTTCGGGTAAACAAAAGGGGAGCGTGGGGGCCGACCTTGTATCATCACCAAGGGAGCTCTTGGTACCTTAAACCTTCCCCCATCCTCCATCTTCATCGCCATATAGTTCGGACGACCAAAAACCATCATCACCTTCACCAACCCGGAGCTCTTGGTACCACCAAACCGAAACCAACCATCTTCTCCGACTACGCCACGCAACCGTCTCCAAGCCGAGCTCCATCCACGTCGCAATCATCGTCGGGTTAGTCATCTGCAAAGAAGCATCCGTCATCAGCGCACGCATGGCCATGCGAGGCTGAACAACCTATTCTAAGACCTGGATGAAGCCCTGTAGTCAGATCTAAACTCTGTTTTTATGTGTTATTTCCATATTTCCATTCGTTCAAATAAAATAATGTGATCTTATTTATCTCATGAAAGCTTGATAGGAATTGCATGCAACAAGTTCCATTTATGCTCCGTTATTATCAGGGTTTTACAGAAGTCGATTTCAGAGTTTTATTCTTCGTTATTACGAAAAGTTTTACGGAGAATTATTACATAGTCTTGGCTTTTGTTATCACTACGAATTTTACGGAGGATTACTTCTTCCTATTCCTATGAAGCGAGAAAGATCGCTACATTAGTTCACCCTAATTGTGCTTCTTATTGAATACCTTCCACGGGAATCGATTGACTTCGCATCTCCGTGAGAATCTTGGAAATCATATAAAAATACAGTTTAGATTGCTACTTGTGCGGATTCTAGGGCTTAGAATATCACATCCATATCTGAACTTCCACACTGCACCACATTACCTTAATTAGTTAAATTGCATACTTTAATCCTGCTTAGCTTAGTTTTCCATCACAATCTTATAAAACCAAATCAACAACATTGCTCATTAAGTAACTTAGGTAGATAGATTAATAACCTTAGATTAGATAGTTTCCTCATTAGCAATCCCTGTGGGATCGACCTCGTAATACGTACCGCTCCTACAAAGCGATTCGTGCACTTGCGAGTTATAATTTAGATCAAATTAGCCCTTAATTTAGGATTAGTTTAGATCGCATCAGGAGGCCCAGTCCCAAGTGAGCTTGTGGAGGTGTTTTTGTGGCTCTGGTGGAAGGCTCGACGGGCCAAGGTTTCTGGACGATAGGTCAAACCGTATTCTGTGTTGATCTATGAGGGTCTTGCTCTCGCCCAGTCGTCTGTCTTGGCTTCTCGAGCTGCTGTGTCGGTCAACGGTGGCAGTCGAGGGGCTAATTTTTTTGTCTGGACTGATAGCGCTTTTAGTACTGGGGATGTGGTGGCTAGTGGAGCCTAGGTACTAGTTGATACTTGAGGCGCTATTTGTGCAGCTGCTGCCTCTAGATGTTGGGTTGAGTCTCTATTTGTGCCGCTACTGCCTTTAGATGTCGGGTTGAGTCTCCGCTACATGCCAAGATTTGGGCGATCAAATGGGCTTTGGGAGAATTGGTAAGGTGACAATATTGCGAGGTTGTGGTATTTACTGATGCTACCCAAGCCCGCGATGCTTTGGTCTTGGGAAAGGGTTGTACTCAGAGCCTGAGTACACTACTGGTTTCTTGTATGCTGGAATGGGATATGCTCACGGGGGTCTCCTTGCAGTGGGTTCACCGTACGGGAAATTGTCCTACCCATTGGTTAGCACAAGAAGCCCGTTGTAACGGGTTCGAGGGGTATTGGGAAAAGGACTTCCCATCTGCCTTGTCAGGCCTCGTGTGTGAGGACTTCCAGGTATGGATGTAACGACCACCATCTATAATACCCAAAAAAAAAAAGACCCACCGCTTGATTGGCAACCAATCGTTTTTTTATTTTTTTTTGTATATCGGATACTATCGACTAGACAGGATAGCATAAAGATCATCTAGAAGAAGATCATGGGCAGCGCTACATATGGGTGAGTGTTGAGGTTGATGGAGTTATCAGTCTTCATGTACCCGCCTCATCCTCTGATCGGGTTTCCTTATGGAGGTGATCCTTGATATCTTTATGATTTTGGTAGGGAGTTATGAGGAGATCCCGTTGGTTGCGGATGATGAAGATCTAGCCTTAATTGTGGGTCAGTTAAGGAAAAATCTAGCTATATATTATGAGGGGGGACAACCATGCATGCATAGATGGCAAGTAGATTTCAGCAGCTCATGATTTCAGCAGCTCATAATGGGCATCCAAGATTTCAGCAGTTAAGGAAAAATCTAGCCTTAATTGGCACCCATGATTTCAGCAGCTCATGATGGGCATCCAAGATTTCAACAGCCATATTAGTTGGGCTGCTTGAAAATGGAAAGGATATAATTTCAGATTCGTGTGTCCCCTTCCTTGTGTGCACTTGAGTTTCCTTTTTTGTAAGAGAGGCTTGGTGCTTAAATAGGGGATGGGTGATGAGGGTTATTGTAGCTTGTAACTTTGTACCTTCATCTCGGCTATAGTGGATTTGTTCGGTGGTCGTGGACGTAACCCTTATTCCCGGGGTGAACCATGTTAAATCCTTGTTGTTTCTTGTGGCGTATGTTGTGCTTGTGAATTTTTGTTTCTTGTTCTCAGGTTGCAATCCCAAGATCGTGGGTAGAAGGATTGCGGAGGCTATTCCTGTGATCATCGACCCCTATCGACGAGCGTCCGTGTGTCGCTCGCTCGTTGTTTCAGTGGTATCAAAGCGGGGTTCCTCGCCAAAGATTCGTTCCTTTGTCGAGTGGGAGCAATGGGAGACAAGATAAAGCTCAGCATGGACAAGTTTGATGGCAAAAACTTTAACCTTTGGAAGATGCAAATGGAAGACTACCTCTACCAAAAGGATCTGTTCCACCCGCTAGAGGAGAAGAAGCCTGCAAATATGGAGGAGCCCGACTGGAAGGTGCTCGATCGAAAGGCGTTAGGCTCTATCCGATTATCCCTTGCACAGTCGGTCCTCTTCAACGTTTCCAAAGCGAAGACCATGTACAAGATGATGAAGACCCTCAGTGATATGTACGAGAAGCCATCCGCATCGAACAAGGTGCTTCTGATGAAGCAATTGTTTAGCCTGAAGATGAAGGAAGGGGGAAATGCAATCGAGCACGTCAACTCCTTCAACAACATCAAGACGCAGCTGGAGTCCCTGACCATCACGTTCGTCGATGAAGTCCAAGCCCTTCTCCTACTATCTAGTCTGCCTGATAGTTGGGAAGGCTTCGTGATGATGGTTAGCAATTCCTCCTCCAATGGCGTGATGAAGTTCGATGATGTTGTTAGCGTCATCATCAATGAAGAATCATGGAGAAAGTACTCCGGATCAATTGAGGCATCTGGCAGTGTTCTCAATGTAGAGAACCGTGGGAGATCCCAAGGCCGGAACAACCAAAATCTACATAGATCCAAATCAAAAAGGGGCAAGTCCCAGCAACCCGGCGATGCTAGCAAGGCCACATACAAGTGCTACAACTGTGGCAAGCGAGGACACTTTGCAGAGGACTGTCGGGGGCCAAAACGACCTCAATCTGATGGCTACCAGCAAGACCAGGTGTGTGTCGCCACATCTAATAGTGATGATGATCTGTTGCTCCTGTCAGTCGACAACAAGATCGACACTTGGATCGTTGACTCCGGGGCATCGTTCCATGCCACCGGAGAGAAGGCCAAGATCTCCAGATATGAAAAGAAAAATCTGGGGAATGTCTACCTTGGTAATGACGAGAAGTGTAGCATCACCGGAAAGGGGAGCGACAGTCTCAAGCTTAGTGCAGGGGCTTCTCTTCCACTGAAGGACATTCGTCACGTCCCTAGCTTGAAAAAGAATCTCATATCTGTTAGTCAACTAACGGATCTAAACTACGACGTGCTCTTCACCAAGGACAACTGGAGAGTTAGCAAAGGTGCCATGACGGTGGCTCGTGGCAAACGTGAAGGCTCCCTCTACATTGCAAATGGTGAGATCTTGGACCTAGTAAATTCAGTTTCAGCTAACAATATATTTGTTGCTGCCTCACAGACAACTAGTGATGTCTGGCATCGTCGTCTGGGCCATATCAGTGAAAGAGGCCTACAGGCGGTGGCCAAGATGGGCAAACTGTCTGGCTTAACTGAGGTTAAGCTAGACTTCTGCGAAAGCTGTGTGCTCGGAAAGTAGAAGAGAGCCACGTTCAAGAAGCAAGGGAACACACCGATGGCAGAGCTGTTGGAGCTGGTCCATACAGATGTATGGGGACCAGCCTCTACTCCATCCCTTGGCAACTTCATCTACTTCCTCACGTTCATCGATGATGCTACCAGAAAGGTGTGGGTCTATTTCTTGAAAAAGAAATCAGACGTATTTGATGTGTTCAAGACCTGGAGAGCCTGTGCTGAGAAAGAGTCAGGGTACCAGTTGAAGACTCTTTGCTCAGACAACGGAGGAGAGTTTTGCAGTGCAGAGTTCGAGGCCTACTGCAAGGAGCAAGGGATAAAGCGGCAGAAGACCATCCCCGGAACGCCTCAGCAGAATGGCGTTACCGAGAGGATGAACCGGTCACTACTAGAGAGAGCTCGAAGTATGCGACTACACTCGGGTTTGCCCAAGTCATTCTGGGCAGATGCAGTTAGCACTGCCGCCTACACCATCAATCGGTCTCCATCTGTGCCGATCGATAATGAGATGCCAGAGGAGCTTTGGTCTGATAGAGAGGTGGATCTCACCCACCTTCGGGTTTTTGGGTGTACCGCCTACACCTTGATCGATGGAGCCGACAGATCAAAGCTGGATTCCAAGTCAAAGAGGTGCACATTCATCGGCTATGGTGGCGACGAGTTTGGGTACCGTTTGTACGATCACCAAACTCGGAAGGTCATTCGGAGCCGAAATATGATCTTCAGAGAAGAAGTCATTTACAAGGACTAGGACAAGGACACCTCAGAGCAAGCGTCACCATCAGAAGATGATCATCTTCTGATAGATCCAGTGCAAACATCTGCAAAAGGTTCTACGCCTTCTCAAGCAAATGAGGTGGCAGAACAAAATGAAGAAGCGGATCCTGATCAACTCGAGGTCCCAGTTACACTTAGGAAAGGAGAGAGAAACAGGAGATTGCCATCTCGATATCTTGAAACTCTGAACTATTTATTGCTTACAGATAATGGTGAGCCGGAGAGTTATGATGAAGCTTGGGAATCCGATGCCAGAGTCAAGTGGGAGTCGGCGATGCAAGAGGAGATGAATTCTCTTCAAAAGAACCAGACATGGGATTTGGTTGCTCCTTCTACAGGCAAGAAGGTGCTCCATAACCGGTGGTTGTTCAGAGAGAAAAAAGAGCCTAATGGGTCTATTAGGCATAAAGCAAGGTTGGTAGTCAAGGGCTACGAACAACGAGCGGGGATCGACTTCCAAGAGATTTTTAGCCCGGTGGTAAAGCTAAATACCATCAGGGCTGTTCTGAGTTTGGTCGCTATCGACGACTTACACTTGGAACAAATGGATGTCAAAACAGCTTTCCTCCACGGTGATTTGGAGGAAGAGCTGTACATGTACCAGCCAGAAGGATTCTTGAAGAAAGGCAAGGAGCAGTATGTCTGCAGGCTACGCAAAAGCCTTTATGGGCTAAAGCAAGCCCCTAGGCAATGGTACAGAAGGTTTGATGACTTCAGGGTGACTCAGAAGTTCACTAAGTGCAAGACTGATCAGTGCTGCTATGTGAAGAGGTTAGAAAGCTCGTTCGTGATACTATTGTTGTACGTTGACGATATGCTAATCGCTAGCCCTGACATGAAGATGATCAAGGATTTGAAGGCCAGTCTTTTTGGAGTCTTCGAGATGAAAGATCTAGGCCCAGCAAATCAAATCCTTGGTATGAGGATTTACAGAGATAGATCATCCAGGATACTTCGTCTCTCACAGTCCGAGTATGTCAACAAGATTTTAAAGCGTTTCCACATGGAGAATGCCAAGCCTGTGAGCACGCCACTAGGAGCACACTTCAGATTATCAGCAGAGCAATCACCAACTACTGAAGAGGAGTTGAGCTACATTGATCAAGTCCCGTATGCATCAGCCGTAGGTAGCCTGATGTACGCTATGGTCTCTACCCGCCCCGACATAGCACATGCCGTAGGTGTCGTCAGTCGATACATGAGCAAGCCTGGCAAGCAACACTGGGAAGCAGTAAAGTGGATATTCAGATATCTCAGAGGGACTTCTACTCGTGCTATTGAGTTTGGCAGTAATAGCACGCAAATTGATGGTTTTGTTGACTCCGACATGGCTGGAGATCTTGATGGCAGAAGGAGTACCACGGGGTACGTCTTCACACTTGGTAGCGGAGCCGTCAGCTGGGTATCGCGCCTTCAGGACATCGTGGCATTGTCAACCACGGAGTCGGAATATATTGCAGTCACCGAGGCCTGCAAGGAAATGATCTGGATGAAAGGACTCTTGGGAGAACTTGGTCTTCAAGTAGAGTGTGTCCTCTACAGCGATAGTCAAAGCGTCATTCATCTTGCTAAGAATGGTGGTTTTCACTCCAGAACAAAGCATATCGATATCAGATACAGGTTCGTCCAGCAGAAGCTTGAAGACGGGGAGTTTGATCTTCGAAAAATTGACACCAAAGTCAACCCAGCTGACATGTTTACAAAGCACGTTCCACCCGATAAAGGAAAGCTGTGTGCAGCTTCCATTGGCCTAGTTGATTGAGCTAGAGGCCGCCGCCGCACAGAGATGATATAATACTCGGGATATCTCCAAGTGGGAGATTGTTGAGGTTGATGGAGTTATCCCTCTTCATATACCCGCCTCATCCTCTGATCGGGTTTCCTTATGGAGGTGGTCCTTGATATCTTTATGATTTTGGTAGGGAGTTATGAGGAGATCCCGTTGGTTGTGGATGATGAAGATCTAGCCTTAATTGTGGGTCAGTTAAGGAAAAATCTAGCTATATATTATGAGGGGGGACAACCATGCATGCATAGATGGAAAGTAGATTTCAGCAGCTCATGATTTCAGCAGCTCATGATGGGCATCCAAGATTTCAGCAGTTAAGGAAAAATCTAGCCTTAATTGGCACCCATGATTTCAGCAGCTCATGATGGACATCCAAGATTTCAACAGCCATATTAGTTGGGCTGTTTGAAAATGGAAAGGATATAATTTCAGATTCGTGTGTCCCCTTCCTTGTGTGCACTTGAGTTTCCTTTTTTGTAAGAGAGGCTTGGTGCTTAAATAGGGGATGGGTGATGAGGGTTATTGTATCTTGTAACTTTGTACCTTCATCTCGGCTATAGTGGATTTGTGCGGTGGTCGTGGACGTAACCCTTATTCCCGGGGTGAACCATGTTAAATCCTTGTTGTTTCTTGTGGCGTATGTTGTGCTTGTGAATTTTTGTTTCTTATTCTCAGGTTGCAATCCCAAGATCGTGGGTAGAAGGATTGCGGAGGCTATTCCCGTGATCATCGACCCCTATCGACGAGCGTCCGTGTGTCGCTCGCTCATTGTTTCAGTGAGTGGGGTCAATTGACCCCACTCACCGATTCAAATCTATTAAAAAATTATTTTTATCATAATTTATTTAGTTTTGGCTGTTGGTTTGACCCCACTTCACCGATTTACCGAATCCTACTTCATGCTGGCATGTGAACGATATTTTTTAATGTAGTTTTTGACCCCACTGATATAAATTCCTAGAGCCGCCACTGATACTGAAACGCTACTAGCAAGTTCCTCTCCTATTAATAGACCTCCAAGTACTGCATGAAACCGAGATCACGATAAAACGATAGCCCAATCCGATTATTGGGAAATGTAAGTATGGATCCTAACTCTAAACCCAATATGCTTATTGGGTCGGGTATGAATATGGATAATCGAAAGCTAATAATCACATAATTTAAAGTTCTAACAACGAGAAGGTTAGAACTCGCTAATCTGATAACCCAACCTTACCCAACCTTCAACTAGAGATACCTAACCCGAGCACAAATTTCCAAGCTCGGGTTAGCTCAAGTTGAAAGTCATTATAGTGACATTAATTAATTAATTTAATCCTTTATAAATAAATTTGCTTTGGTAGCGGAAGCCAACAAACAAGCCTATATCTATCCAAGTATTGACTAAAGCCAAAAGAGACAAGAATTAGAGACTTAGACAATTTATAAGGAAACTAGTATATGCCCGTGCTTGTCGGCACAGCAGCGGGCCGCCTTCGGCGGCAACACACATGTTAGCAATGCAACGAGTCGCCCAAAACACCCCCTGATTGGCATGAAGCGAGCGTCTTCGGCGCGACCCCCCCCCCCCCCCCCACACACACACACACACCTACACCCACCCGCCCACCAACCCAATGCACCCCCTGCGGGCAGAGGAATTGTGATTAAACTCAGGGCTTGAACTTGATTGGGTTGGGTCGAGTCTGAATTCAACTTAAATGAAGGGGTGCCCTAAACAAAAGTAATATACTATAATATCTAAAAGGGTTTGAGTTAAAAGGATTGGAGTGGGTACATCATAATATAAGAATTGTGATAATGACCCACATGTCCCTCTTCATCTCTTCCACCGAAACTTGATAACAGGTTTTTGGTTTGGGTCCGGCTTTGGGTAGACAGAAGGTGGTCGGTCATACTCCCCCTCACCGACAGCAAGGAGGAGATGTGGGAGAGGGCCTGTCGGCACTGCAGCGGGCTGCCTTCGGCGGCAACACACTTGTTGGCAATGCAGTTGGGCCGCCTTTAGCAGCAAGACACCCCCCTGACATCACCACCCACACCGTTGTATTCGGCGACAACACGTACACCTGACTCACTTCAGCAACAAAACACTTTCAGCGGCAACACCGGCCACGCCCCGACGGATTGACAACCCCGACGTGGCACCTGATCATGGTTTTCTCTCTTTCTCTCCCCCCGACTGTCTTTCTCTCTCTTCCTGGTTTTCTCTCTCTCTCTCTCTCTCTCTCTCTCTCCCCGGTTTTCTCTCTCTTTCTCTCTCTCTCTCTCTCCAAACTTCAGGGGGGCAAAGTGTAATTTACCCTTACAATGCTTCCTAAAAAAATTATAATTATAAAGCATTGAAACATTGAGAGAAAAAGGCGAGCGGTTTAGTAGAGAGAGAGTGTCTGTTCGTTTATTGAATTGCTCTAATTATGAGAAAAAGGTTGGCTTGAAGAGAGGGGGCTGCACTTATTTTTTTTGTTGTCAAGTTAGCTTGTCCTAGTCGGCGGGAAAAGAGAGGCCTTTTTTAGCTCAAAAATACTTAAATACTTATTTTTGTTCCAAATCACTCACTAAAATTTAAAATGTTAGCACAATACCCCCTTCTGTCAACTACTTAATATGTCATTTGGTAATTTTCATCCGATCAAAACTAAGTTGAAGGGGGCAAGATATAATTTATTAAACGATAGGGGGCTTAGTATTTTTGAGCTAAAGTATTAAAAGAAAAAAAAGAAAGAGAGGAAATGGGTTACAGCTGGTACATCACTTTACATGTGTTGTATGTGTACAGCTGATCCTCGAGCGATCTCTAGAAAAAAAAAAATCCTCTAGCGATCTCCGTCTCTTTCCCCTTCCACTCTCCTACCACCACTCTATTCATCATCGCATCTTCGGGCCAAGGCGGGATGCAGGCGCAGGAGGACATCGGTGGCCGAATCGGGAAGGGATGAGGCAGTTGGGTCCGGGTCGAGGTGGAATCTCAACTGAGAAGGGACCTCCGCCTATTGTCCTTCGCGCAGAACCACCTGGAAGTGGTGGCCTCCTCCTTCCCCATCCTCTTCCTCTCCCTTTGTCCTTCACGCAGAACCACCTGGAAGTAGTGGCCTTGCTCCTTCCCCATCCTCTTCCTCTCCCTCCCTCCTCCTTCTTGTCGTCGGAAGCTTACCCATCGGAACCTTGAAGAGAGGGGGCTGCACAGAGAGAGAGAGAGAGAGAGAGAGCGAGAGGGAGAGAGAGAGAGAGAGAGAACTGAAACCGTCAACTCCGACATGGGTTTCAACATCGGGAAAGCGTAGATCGGGAGAGAGCGCAGACTCTTCCCTTCGTCGAGGCCGGGCCGTGGCTTGAGTGGAGGGGGTTTGATTGGGTCCGGGTTGCGGCTTGAGTGGAGGCGGGCGATCGAGATCTGGAGAGCAAAAATCGGGGTCGAACTGGGTCGATCATCGGGGTGCAGCAAATCAATCGGAGTAAAATTCCTCTCCTCCCCTTCCTCTCCCTCTCATCGGCTCCCACCCTCCCCCTTCCTCTCCGTCGGCCAGGCCGGAAGGGAATCGCACCACCTTGATAGAGAGAGACCCGACTCTGCAGGTTGTCGGTGACGACTCCGATAGGAGAAGAGAGGAGAAAAATGGAAGGGGGGGCATTTAGTTTTGAGGATATGGGGATAGAGGAGAGAGAGAGAGACACAGAGGAGAGAGAGAGATACGGGGAGAGAAGAGAGAGATACAGAGAGATTTTTCTTGCCTTTTTTACTATGCACGGATGAGGCCCACTCTATGGTTAGATCAAGAACCGATGATCAGATCTATCCATCCATTTTTGTCTAGTCAGCATTGTTAGGATTGATGTGTTCTAAGCTTGTAAAACTTTAAGTTTTGGTCTAATAAAGATTGATAGTTATTATTATATAAGATGCATAATGGTACATAACATAGTTATGTGTTCTTTTAATGAACAGAGAGCCATGGTTATATAGTAGTCCACTGAGTTGAAGACTGAGTGGATTGGTCCCATATAATCTAAATCAGTTCGCAGCTATAATCAGGTTGGTCGCCTCATCATGATAAGCTGTTGGCGATGACAGTTCGTGGGAAGTCTTCACCATGGTCATCACCAGGCACAATGTCTATGGCTGAACGGAACTAACACGGTGTACAGATCAGTGAGCAGACACTGGTACACTAAGCCGTGTTTCTGCTTAGGGTAAAACGGTCCTAAACCCTGAGGAACCACGTCTGATGGACTAACCAGTTGCGTGGTGCTTTGGCGCACCAATGTGTGAGGATCCATATACAGTGATCCAAAACCACGGTGTACTGGGTTACCCGGCTGGCGTTGCATTAGCATGTCACTCTTGGAGGCCATCCACACCCCTGAAGGGAGGTGCGTTCCTTGGTATGACTTACACTATACCAAACCCAGGCTTGGTGGTCACCAGTTTGACTGTTGACCGGGTTCGATTACTCGACGGGGTAATCAGAGGTACGATGTATAGGTCAACCTGGAAGGAACCAAGTCACATGATTATTCGAGTCTGACGGTAGTCTCCACCGCTCGAAGTGAATCATGGCATCAAGTGGAGGGACAGCGGGTTTACCACTACTAAGCGGAGAGCAGGGGTATGATGGAGAACATAGTAAGTCTGGGTGAATTGGAGTGCAGCCTGCGTCGTACTCTGGGTGGCTACGCAGGTTAACTTGAGCTCAGAGGATCGATGGTACACTCGGATAGTGTGTCGATCGAGCTTGAGTTGGAAGCCATGAACCCCGGTCCCTGATGGTTCCACCTTATCAACATTATGTACGGTTCTTGAACCATCTCCTCGGAACACCATAAGCATTAGGAGGAACAAAGAAGTATACGCTCCGTGTGTGCTTGGCACTAGAGCACGGTAGATGCGTAACTATATACGAGTACTAAGGGTTATGCCCGAGACTAGTACAGAGTCGCATGTAGTAATCCCTAGCCATAAGTGAACTTCGTTGCATAGGTGCGATGCACCGGGGTATGCTGCAAGTTGACTAGTTGACTTTGCTAGAGGCACCCTCTGGTGGCCTCAGTTAATAGTAGGTAACTAGTAGATATCACTTAAGTAATGGCCGCTAGGTATCGCATGCTAGAAATGGTCAAAATGAGGCATCAGGGCGTTTTGGTAAAAACCTCACTCCGCCGGACCTCACTGTTGGCCGACCCTAGCAGTGGGAGACCTTGCTAGGGCCGGCCCTATGTTGTAGGGATGAGAATCCCTCATCTATAGGGCCGGCCATATAGATAGGGATAGGGCTAAGAATCGGTTAAGATCGAGCCCTAAAAAGTGGGAAAACGGATAAATACGTGGAGAGATAAAAAGGAGATAATAGAGAGATAATTGTGGGAGGTTTTTATCCCCTTGGATTCTTATCCAAAGGGGAAGGCCGGCCCTATATAAAGGGCTATAGGGGGCCGGCCCTAGTGTTGGAAAACCGAACCCCCCCTCCCCTCTCATCTCTCTAGTTCTCTCCCGAATCCATCTCCCGTTTCCCGCTTGCAACTTCGTCTTCCTCGCGTGGAGTTCTGAAGAAGGAGAAGGGTCGTTCTTCGGAGGCACTCAGAGATTCGAGAGCGACGTTCCGTGCATCGTGTGAGATCGGGTGAATAAGAAGGCAACGTCTCCAATCGTACCATCGGTATCTTCGCGAACGATCTTCCATCTCCATCGACAAAGAAGATAATTCTCCGCGGTTAAAAGATCCGTACGAAAGGTATGTGTAATCTAACATGTAGATCTAGCGAGTATTATGATTTGCATGCAAGCTAGTTAATTATTATGCTAGATTGCCGTTAGGGTGTTCGATTCACGTGCATACGCATGCACACATATGTAGATTAGTTTCGATGAAAGTTTAAATCGTGTAACGTGCACCATGAACGGTCTTTCGACCGCAAAATCGCTTCCGCTGCGAGCCTCGACCATGGATTAATTTCCAACAAGCATTTAGTTCCATATTGTCCTAGTCAGCACAAAACCCCCGTCCCTTGTTATATAGATTGAGTTTATCCTTATGACATTCATGAGGACAAAATGAAGGCTAACACACCAGTTAGAAAAAGAAAGGGAAAACCATAAGAAAAATTGACTAACAGACCCAAGTCAGTTCCATTTGGGGCGTCCTCATCTTTACCACCTCCCCCCATGTTGACGATGTGGTTCCAAACAAGCCGCATACAACTCCAAGGTTTGTGCATGAAGAAACAGCGGAAGAGAGAGCATCGGAAGCTAGGAAGGATTGGCCAAAAAGAGTCGTGTGCATGACGTCCAAGCCGAGCGCACGACTGACATCACATATTTGTCGGGCGAGAAAATCAGGTCAAGTCGTGCGCACATGCGCATGACCTCCCTAGGTCGTGCGCACGCCCGGTTATGGCAGTATGTAGGTGTATGGCAGTTTGGGCTGTGTTTTCTTAAGGGTTTCCTTCTCCAAGTCTTGCACGATTGTATGCCTATATAAGGGTAGATCTAGGACAAACCTATGCACATAGAGAATCAATAAAAGAGGGTAATCATCACCAAGGGAGAAAGAGAGCGATCCAAGGAGACTTAGGGTTTCTGGGAAGGATTCTCTCTAGTTTCTCCGAGGTAAAGGTTGCAGATCTAGTCTCTTGTGGAATGGCTTCTTTTTACGGGTATTGATAGGGATTGGTGAGAGGCAAGGGTTTCTTGTACTCGGGTTATCTCCTCAATAGTGAATCAATCGATCGTTGTTGTCGCATATCTCGTGTGTTAGCTTTGTGTTTTTTTTTTCTTTATTTGTTTCATTTTCTCGGTGGTGATGGGCCATCGTCTTCTCCGTGGAAGTTCCTCGCACGTCGATATTACCTCGCTTCTTCCACTGCGCGAAGCCCTCAGATCGCAACATGTACCACCTCTCTTCTGAGACTATTTAGATTTGAGAGCCTAGGAGAGCCTTGATGTACAAAATATAGATACTTCCGGCCTTGCGTTTTGCTTAATTAGATCCTCCAAGACTTGCTATTCGAAGTACCTGAGTTTCTGGAGCTCAGGGGCGCGGTCATTGTGTAGAGTTGTGGCTCAATTTGGAGGACCAGGAAACTTACTGTCTGATCGGTCAATGAGTCTCATATGATCGATCGGGCTTTACTATACAGGAAAGATACGTTCTGGAATATTGATCGGTTCTGTTACAGACCGATCATATTTACTTATGTCGGTGGGGCAATCGGTTGCTTGGCTTGCAACTCAAGCAATCCTAACAGAACATGCCGAGTAATGGAATGAATTAATGGGCTAGATCCAAATCCAACAATCTCCCCATCAGACCATGAGGGAGACCAGGACTCCTCGCCTGGAGCCCATACCATCACTACAACAATAAAGGCTTTTCTTGACGGATTTTAACCGTCAAGAAACATTTTACTTGACGTTTTTTTATGCAACGAAAAACCGTCATGTATGCCAGTGTCAAGAAAAACTGAGAATAGTTGACAGTTTAGAACCATCAACTGTTCAATTATACTTGACGGTTTTTTGCTAATTTAAACGACTTAAACTTGACACTTCTCCATGATTACTTGACATTTTGTTTTTAAAAGCATCAAGAGTATACCGTCAACTATTCATGAATTACTTGACGTTTATATAAAACAACTGTCAACTAATCACAAAATACTTGACGATTCATAGAAAACCGAAAAGTGAACTCTACTTTCTTAACAATTTACAAAAAACCGTCAACTATAATATTATCACTTGATGGTTATCAGTAATACAATCATCTATACTCCAATAAAATTGTCAACTATATATTCTTCGCTGAGCCAGCCTTTCTGAGGTGAAGAAAATGCATTGCAGAATTTAATATTAAAAAAACCCATGTATAAACAAATACATTTAACATAAAACATAGAATAAACATATCATTTTGCATTCCATAATATTCAAAAACTTATACAACTGTACATGTAGTTGGTAAACATTAATTTCACATATACAATGAAGGAAAAATCCTTCTAAAATGTCTGGCAAATGCCATTAACCATGTCCAGTAGGTACGAAAAATCTCTGTCCTCTTCGTCCCTGAATTCATGTAGTATCTGGAAGTGAGGATCTCATTCGGATTCCTCGTCACTAGAATAAAAGACTTCTAGCTCCTTGGCAAATTTAGCAACCAACTCGAACTTGAGAAATTGAAGTTGCATCATGAGATCTGAGACAATGTAGAGATTCGACCGAGTTGATTAAGTAAAGATAGGTAGAGTTACTGTAAGAAAGATTATGCTCAGTTGTTTTCACTTACCCTGAATATCTGCAGTGACGCTCTCAAAGCACCTCAGCTTCTCTACTTTAGATGGAGGCTCAAGAATGGAGACTGGACTTGGTCGATCTGCCTTATAAGAGCTTAGAGAATATCTTGATTTAGATATATATGTTGCAAGTTAAGGGAACCCAATATCAAAATGTGCCCACCCAATAGGAACTTGAACCAACTGAATGTTTAGAGTACGACACCATACATTTTGCACATCTGCTGAAACCGGCCTTACTGCAGAATTATTCACTTCCACCCCGAAACCTGATGGAACCTCCTTGTGAGCATCAATTGCAGCTCCACCTTCTTCTTCCAAGACCTGTAAGACAAAAAAACCTATACCCCTTACAACCCTCTTCCCTTATAAGAGAAGGAGCCAGATGATTCCCAAGAGAAGCTGAATGCAGAATTTCTAAATTCTGTACTGCAGAATTCAACACACCCTTGACATTTAGGCCACTTGAAGATGGATCATCTTGTGATTCATCTAGCACAACATCTTGTACATCATTATCATCCGAAAAAGCAAATCTAATAAGAGTGCCGGCTTATAATAGTCAGCCTCAAACCAAGATGCATTAGATGCAATAAAATCAAACACAACCATAAAGTTTCATTCAATATCGTTTAATGAGCTGTATAAGTGTAGAGTCTATAATTTTAACACTTCTAAAATGAAGTAAAAGTCTTTCAATACTAAATTGTTAAAAAAAAAGGTATCAAAAATATTATATAGTCAAAGAGATTTATAGAATCCATGCATTATTGTTCCATGGACTCATCCACGAAATGCAAAAATGAGCAAAAATAGCCCTTCTCAATAGTGTTTCCTATAACCGTCGTATCAATGTCGTATGGTGCTGATAGTCTTCAGATGCATATGTTTGGCTTCTCAACAATAATTTGCAACTGCGAACACATAAAATTTTGGATTATAATATTTTAAAAAATAATTCAAAAATTGGCTTCTTAGTTCTACAAATTAAAGCTTGTGTAGGTTACTTTACTATGATGGCAACAACTATATCCATGATGGGCATTGAAATCAAATCAAGATAAAAAGAACTTGAATGGATGTACCTTTCTACTCTAAAAATTCTTGGAGAGCATGAGCAAACTCAATTCGTACTTCATCAATTTCGACTTGTGTGTAGGTTTCTTTATTGTTGAACTGCAAAAGTATATAAAAGATGAGTAGTGAAACAAGGTTTTTTTTAGTAAATCAATATATCTTAGAAAGAGAAATTCAATTCACCTTTGTTGTAAGTAGGAGACTCCGATCATCAATAAGGTCTTTCATAAACCTCATTACATAATAGCCACATTCCACATGTGTGGGTTGTATTGGGCACTGTATACAATCATCATTTAAAATATTTTAATATTTAATAAACTAATTAAAGTTTGCATAAAAATCTAAATTTCGTACCTCCATCGTTTTCCAAATTAAGTTTTTATTTGTCTTTTTCATTATTTGAGCATGATATATTCTGAACCCACTACACAAAATAAATTTGCGCATTACAAAATGGATAACATATAATGCAAATATATATGGAATAATATGATACTTACGTATTTACAATCAACTTAAAATCTGGATCAATAATCTTGGCTCCCATAGAATCAAAGTAATAGATTATGCCCGATAATGGATCGATGACACCCAACATCCAATGAAACCTAAAATTGCATATATTAGCCAAAATTATAAGTTCAATGTATTACGAGTTAATCCATAAACGAGTAAATAGTTACCTTGGATTAAAAGGAACAAAAAACAATTGATTAGGTTTTGAAACCATCAATCGTTTTGCGATCTCTTTTGATGCTTGATCATGAATCTTACTTCCATATGCAGCTGTAGACACGACACTAGGATTAATAAATCCATACATGTCTTGTAAATTTTGCTTTCTTAATAATTGATAGAGGTGCCTATTAAAATAAGAAATTATTTGTTATTATAGGCCATAATCTAAGAATAATTTTAACTTTTTCTAAAACAAATTATCATTTCTTACCTTATGTAAAATGTTATGCACATCTGTGATATCTCTTTCATATCACAGAACTCCAATATTGAATCTTTTAGAAGATAAGTAGTGATTTCCTCTCCAAAAATATCACTCTCTAATTCAACTTTGATGGAAGCACCCTCATCTAAAAAATGTTCTACATATCTACTAAGGACGTGAACAACTTTTGGTTTATTGATTGATGTTTGTTTCAAGGGAAGTTTTTTTGATGTGAAAACTACCTACAATAAAAATTGAGTCAGATCAACATATTAAAAATTATAAAAATTTAATAAAAACTATTGTACCTCATTGTGAGTCGCTAGAACAAGATGTTTCGGCCAAGCCACTTAAGACCCAATTGCATCGTTAATGGTGGTCATCTCACCAGGAACCGGTATTGGAAGAAGCGCATTCATGCTTATTCCAACATCAACTGCTACCCTGAAATTTGAGTCCCCCAATGGATTGTTATGGATTGATCCAAGGGAGCCCATAATCCTTCCATGGGCAACAATATTTTCTACTGAGCCTATTGCCAATTTACAAGTTTCCTCCTGACAAAATAGTTTAGAAATATATAAAAAACTATATGATGAATGCATAATTAACATAGATAATTCAACTTTGAATAGAAAAATAAAATTTTAAACCTTTATTTTATTTTTTGGATCCATGGGTGGCATGGGGGGAGTGGTTTTGAGTCTTTTGACAACCATCTTATCATTCAATTGATTATTCTGTAATAAGTTAAAAAATAAAGTAGCGAATGTCAGTATTCATACAGACTGAATTTTAAGGACTAAAATAATAAACCTTTATTTTTTGTGATCTATAAGAGTGATGGTTTTTATGACTAAATTTTTTCCCTCAACTATGCTGAATATATAAAAGAAACAATACAATTTTTAATAGAGAAATAAAATAGAGAAATGTAATCGTAAACCTTCATTATATTTTTTGGATCCATGGGTGGCATAGCTGGGTTGGCTTTCACGACCATCTTCTCCTTCAATTGTTTTTTCTGTAACAATAAAAAATAAATTAGGGAATATCATTATTGACATAAAATAAATTTAGAGAGCAAAACGATTAACCTCTAATTTTTTTCTGTGACCTATAGGAGGGGAGGTTTTTATGACTACCTTTTCTCTCAACTGTACTTCCTATAAAGAAGATAAAAAAATATATAGTTAACAATATTAATACAATAATATTTAATTAGTTAATAAAAATATACCTTGAGATGCACCTCTCTCGATTTTGGGGGGGATGATATATTTTCAGCCATATTAATGTTTGAACTACTAACATCCGAGTGTGGTGTAGTGGGTGGAACCATATTCTTCAAAACATGAATTTCACTTTTCAATTGCTTTAATTATGTGGCCATCTCTTTCAACTGAATGCTTTTTTTAGGGATATGGAAGTAATATCCCGGCATCACAAAACCTCCAACACCCCTAACTCGTCCAGAATGTTCAGGGGTACCTAATGCCATAGTGAGGATATCATTAGGACCGATATTAGATACGGTCCCATCCTGAGTCTGTTGGGTGATATCATCCTACATCATTTTCAAATTAGATATAAGTAATAATTTAACTTTATTTAATCTGAAATTAAAGTATTAATAAGGAGAGACAACTTACAATTTTACCCACTACCTCCATAGTGGCCTCGTCATATCCACCATCTTTCATTTGATGAGCCATCTTCCAGAGAATGCTCCTATCAATATCCTCGGTTGATCCAGAACTACGCTTCTATTAGCCAAACATATGATTATAAAATGCATCAAATTAGTAAATTATATATATATATATATATATATATATATATATATATATATATATATATATACATATATATATATATATATATATATATATATATATATATATATATATATATATATATATATATATATATATTGAATTTACAAGCACTAACATATTCAGCTTCCAAACCAGCATAGCCCTTCCGGCTTAGGTGATGGTTGTATAAATTTTTTGCTCTCCTCTTCTTTTGAATTTTACTAACTTCCTGAAATGTTATGGAGAAAACCTATAAGTCAATTATGCATACAGAAATAAAATAAAAGAAATAAAGCAACTTTGACATATATAAACCTTAAACTCCTCAGATAGTCTTGCAGCAACAAATTGAGTCCAATGTGCTTGCTCAATGAAAGAATACATCTGAGGTGGGTTTTTAAGCATATCAGGCATATCCTTGAATAGAATTATATAGTCTGTGGTAAGAGTGTACTTGAATGACCTCCATGTAACTCCGATTCCGGATATAACTTTTCCTTTGCTTTTTGGATTGACAATAAATGATAACTATTAAGTAATTATAAGTGAAGTTAGAATGTGGAAAAAATTAATGCTTGCATTGAGATACCATGTGAAAGTAGATCAAACAAAAATAGTAACACCCACATAATTCCATCAAATAGAGGTACAACAATAAACATATAAAAGCATATAAAATAATAAATATTAACAAATTTTATTCTTTAATTGAGATATAATGTGAAAGCAGATCAAAAAATAAATATTCACTAAAAGAAAATAAAAATAGAACAATGATTTTTACTAACCACAACAGTATCCCATAACTTATCCTTTAATTCATTTGGCACTTTACGCCAATCCTTATAAATTATGGGAACCATAGTACGCCCCAGAACTCCAAGATAACTATTGAGCTCAGTAGCAGCTGCCCCTACTACTTTACCATTGGAGTTATATTCAACAATTGGTCTAGTTGCAGAACTTCTATTCATAACGATACGGGCCATGGTTATTCTACCTCTGGTTTTCTTTTAGAGAATATTGTTTTTACCTTCTTCTTCACCTTCTTCATTTATCCATTGTTTATATGGTTCCATTTGGATCCTGTAATGAATTAGAAAAATAAAGCATATAAAAAGGTCTGATGGGTAAATAAAGAGAAAAATAATAATAATTCAAAATGTCTATTATAATATATAGTCCATCATTTTTCGATGATGCATGCTTACAAAACATATCAAAGTATCATTACAAATACAATGATGACTATAAAAGACTTAAAGAAAAGCTACAACTACATAAGAAATGTAATATTAATTATATGTGATAGGCATAGATACTTACCATTATACATTTTGACTGATTGGCATTTGAAAGGTATCAAATTTGAATAAACCACATTGAACCCCTATGATTTTGAAGTTGTATGGTCGATCCAAGTTCCCTCACAGTCCTCTCGCACATAATCTGAATCAGACTCACGCATCACATCAAATGATTCAAGTTCTGGCAATACTGTGGTAAATGAATGATGTTCCATATTATCGTCATTAAGCTCGGCATTATCAATTTCATAAATATAATCTCTCTGAGGAGCCGATAGAACAACTGACCATTTAGGATCAAGTTGGTCTTCTATGTAAAAAACTTGCTTAGCCTGGGAAGCCAAAATGAAAGAATCAGATTTATGACCTATCCTACCAAGCTCAACCAATGTGAAACCAAACTCATCTACTATGATCCCATTCTTGCTGTCAACCCAATCACACTTAAATACAGGCAACCTTAACTTATGATAAATAAGCTCCCATATCTCGATAATAACTCCATAGTAACACATTTCAGCAATGATTGGATTTTTATCCTTGGAGCTTGCAATATGCATTGATGTTGCCACTATGCTAACTCCACTGTTTTGGTTCACACGTAAATTATCATGATCCTTTGTATGATAACGACGGCCATTAATGATATAGCCAGGATATTTTATTACTTCTAATTTGGGTCCTTGAGCAAGTCATTTCAAATTGTCAGAAATATTATTATTTTGGATGCTTAAATCATCCGCAACCTGCACATAATCTTTTGGTTAATCAAGTTTATTGATGGAGTATAAAAAACAATAAGAATTAAATTATTCTAGTACCTTTTGACGTAGCCAATATATAAATGTGCGATGGTGTTCCTCTTGTATCTATTTTTGTCTTTTAGATTGACGGGGGTGTATTTGTTTTAACCAGTCCATATGTTCACTATTAAGAAGTATCAATAAACAACACATAGTTAGTTGCCAATAGAGCGCACCTAAGCGTTAAAAGGAAATAAAATAGTAACAAAAGTGATATAAAATATCCTTACTCAATATAAGGTTGAACATCATTTGTATTTTCCAATACATAATAATGTGCTTGCTCCCATTGTTGACGATCAACTGTAACAACATGACCACCTGGTAAAGGCCTTCCAATTTCTGACATGTCATCGGTTGTCATATTCCTACCAGATGGAATCCCAATTGTATCTACTTCTGATAAATACTCTGTACAGAACTCAACAGCTTCTTCTGCAATATAACATTCAGCAATACAACCATCAGGATGACTGCGATTTCGTACATAACCTTTTAACACCTTCATAAACCTCTCAAACGGAAACATCCATCTGAAGTAAACAGGCCCACAAAGTCGGACTTCTCTGATGAGATGCACTGTCAAATGTACCATAATATCAAAGAATGATGGTGGAAAATACTTCTCAAGTAAACATAACGTTATCACGATATCCTTTTGTATTTAAACCAACTTTGGCACGTCCACCACTTTGCTACAAAGAGCATTAAAAAAGAAACAAAATCTACTAATAGCATATCTCACATGCTTAGGCAACACTGATCGTATTGCTACAGGTAGTAATTGTTGCATAAGTGTATGACAATCATGAGACTTAAGACCAATAAGTTTTAAATCTTGCATTGAGACAAGATTTTTGAAATTTGAAGAGTATCCTTCTGGGACCTTGAGCTCAAACAATGTTTTACAAACTCTTATTTTTTCTTGCCTAGATAATGTGTAACATGCTGGAGGCAAATATGTTCGCTTCTCACCAAACTTTGGTGCCAATTCATTTCTTATACCCATTTCTATAAGGTCTAGGCGAGAATTTAATCCATCTTTTGTTTTTCCTGGAATATTAAGTAATGTACCAAATATACTCTCGCAGACATTCTTCTCAATATGCATAACATCTAGGATGTGTCGGACATGCAAATATTTCCAATAGACAAGATCAAAAAATATTGACTTTTTCTTCCAGCAATTTGTAGCACTAGTTACTGATGAATTAGGCCGCACCTTCTTCCTCCCAAATAAGATTTTAATCCCTTCAACTTTTTTTAATATTTCCTCCCCACTTAACGGTTCTGGAGATGACCCAAACTCATGCTCACCATTAAATGTCTTTTTTTGTTTTCGATACGGATGAGAATATGGAAGAAATCTTCTATGACCAGTATATGAATTCTTCTTACCATGCTTTAATCTACGAGAATATGTTTCTTCACTGCATATTGGACAAGCATAATACCCCTTGACGGTGCAATCACACAAGTTACCATATGCGGGAAAATCGTTAATTGTCCATAACAAAATAGCCTTTAACGTAAAGCTCTGTTGTTGATAAGCATCGTACATTTCAATCCCTACATCCCATAAAATTTTTAGATCGTCAACCAACGGTGCCAAATAGACATCAATGTCATTTCCAGGCTGTTTTGGACCCGATATCAATAGTGTTAACATCATAAACTTTCTCTTCATGCATAACCATGGTGGAAGGTTATACGTGATCATTATAACTGGCCAACAACTATAGTTACTGCTAAGAGAACTGTGTGGATTTATCCCATCTGCTGAAATAGCTAATCGAAGGTTTCTTGGTTCTGCCGCAAAATTTGGCCATAAGTGGTCTACTAGCTTCCATGCTGGGGAGTCTACTGGGTGGCGTAGGTGACCATCGATTTCTCTTTCGTAAGCATGCCATATCAAATCCTTTGCTGTTTGTGAAGACTGAAACATTCTTTTGAACCTTGGGATAGGTGAAAAATACCACAAAATTTTTGCAGGGACTCCCTTACTTCCCTTATTCACTTTCTTGTTCTTCTTCCATCTTGATGTTCCACAAGTAGGACATATAATTGCATCCTTATACTCATTTCTGTATAGTATGCAATCATTAGGACATGCATGTATTTTCTCATATTCCATTCCTAATGCAGTTAACGATTTCTTAGCCTCATACATAGATAGTGGCATTTCATTGTTGTTTGGTAACATATCTCTCAAAAGTTTTAATAGCTCTGAAAAGCTTTTGTCAGACCACCCATATTTCGCTTTCAAATTGTATAGTTTAACCAGTGCCGATAGCTTTGTAAACTTTGTGCAATCGGGATATAAAGGTTTTTCAGCATCTTCAAGTAACTTTTTAAATATTTCAGGATCACTGGTACAATGATCATGTGCAGCTTGAACCATTTCTACAGTACTAGCAATATCATCTGATCTGTTTGTTTCCAACTGTACTTTTGCTGTCGGACACCCACTAGAAGTGGCTTCTCCATGCCAGATCCATGTGCGATAACTCTCATCAATACCATGGAAAAATAGATGAGCTCGTATATCTTGGGGAGTCTGGTTTTGCAAATTCCCACATCTCAGGCATGGACATCGTAAGTAATTATGATTATTTGTGTTGAGTACTGCAAAGTTTATAAATTCTTCAACCCCACTTTCATATTCCCGTGATCTTCTGTTTTTGGACATCCAAGATCTATTCATTTTGAATTAGATATAACTGAATTCCTATCAACAAAAAAAAAAGAATATTGTTAGACTATGCATATGTATAAATATTTCGATAATTATATTTTTAATATATACCGCTCTCTTGCTAGGGCTGTTAATAGGCTTAGGCTAGTCCGAGGCCCATCGGGTCGGGCCGATTTTGGCCTAGTTTGGGCAAAGTTAGCATGGGCTTTGGGCCGGGCTGGGCTCGAACATTCAAGCCCAATTATGTTATGGGCTGGGTATGGCTTAACCTGACCCAAAGCATGAATCGAAGCCCAAAATAATTATTTATATATTTATATATATTTAATACATAATTTAAAAAACACCCACTTTATAAATGTCAATGCCTTAGACTTTAGGAGCATTATTTCACATATATCCTTTTAATGTCTTTCATAATCAATACTATTTCCTACCGTTATTGTGTGATCAAGAGAAGAAGAAAAAAGACTTAGGCATATAACTAACTAGAAATATAAGCTTAATTTGGGCTGGGCTTGGGCTGTGGCTTCATAAAAAACTTTAGGGCTCGGTTTGGGCCAAGCTCGAAACTTTTAATTTGGGCTCGAGCCGGGTATGGACACACATAGGCGTCAATGGGTCATGTTTCACAGGTTTCGGGTCGGGTCGTGTTTCGGTCGTATGAGAATCTGCTAGACCCATATACGACACATTAGCTTAACGGGTCAAGTTCTTTAAACCCAAACCCGATTTCACAAAACCTTTTCCCATATATATAATGCTACTCAGCCCGAAGGTTTTCTTGATTTCGGCGGCCCGATTGACATGGCAGCGTGCAACTGGTGGCTAAAACCCACTAGAGACTTTAAAGTCGTTCACACCACTAGTTGCATGTTGCCATGTCAATCGGGCTGAGCGGAATCGGGAAAACCGACCTTCAGGCCGAATAGCAAAAAAAAAAAAAAAATATATATATATATATATATATATATATATATATATATATATATATATATATATATATATATATATATATATATATATATATATATATGTCACTCTTGCTCTAAAATTTAGGAATAATTCTTCAAAAACATGAAAAATCCTAAAACCTTCAGCAATCTCAAAAAAAATCATTTAAATTTTAGTAATATTAAAAAAACTTCTAATTTTTTTTTATATTTCCCTAAATCTCCTAAGAGGGGGGGATCCCCCCTCCGAGGGCTCGCTGCAAAGGAGGAGGAGGGGCCACCAACACCTTCCCCCTCCTTGATTCAGCAAAGGAGAGATTATTATTGGGATCATTTTTTTTTTCCTTTTAGTTTTACATCTGTCTAAACCCACATTGACCACAAAAAGATTATAGTAAAAAATTGCTAAGCTTAAATCAATTAAAATAAGAAATAGACACATGAATTTGATGAAGTCAAAATAGTACAAATTCCTTCCCATAATGAAATCAAGTGCAAGCGGTTTGCATGATCAAATAAAATATATGAAAACATAAATAGGTTATATAACAAAGGGAAAACAAAAAAACCTTCAATAACGTCTTACCTTAACTTTGAAGGCGACCTTGATGGTGAAAATCTGGACCTTAATCACAGCTTTCTTCCCTCGGGCCTTCGACAAAGACACCGTGTTGGTGTAGTTCAAGAGAGGGTGAGGCAAGCTGAGATGGGGCGGCGTAGACCGAGGAGGTTGGCACAAGACTAGAGGGGGAGGTGCACTTCGGGATGAGGTGGTCGATGTGGGGAGGAGGGGAGATATGCGCTAAGGTTCATGAGAGATCGATATTTAATATTGGGCGGCGATAGGGTTGTTCGACCTTGGGAGCTTTATCTGGATAATACCGGACGGCGCCGAGAGAAATTTTTGGATTGATGATCAACAACCCGATCAACAACACTATGCCGAGAAATTTTTGGATTGACGATCACCAACCCGATCAACAAGATTACTTAGGATTGACAATCAGCCAACAATAATCAGATTTATTTGGATAATACCTGCAAACGGGGTAGTTATCGGGAACATCTATACCGGACGGTGCGGGGTTTTTTCTCTCTTTCTCTCTCTCTCTCTCTCCAAACTTCAGGGGGGCAAAGTGTACTTTATCCTTACAATGCTTCCTAAAAAAATTATAATTATAAAGCATTGAAACATTGAGAGAAAAAGGCGAGCGGTTTAGTAGAGAGAGAGAGTCTGTTCGTTTATTGAATTGCTCTAATTATGAGAAAAAGGTTGGCTTGAAGAGAGGGGGCTGCACTTATTTTTTTTGTTGTCAAGTTAGCTTGTCCTTGTCGGCGGGAAAAGAGAGGCCTTTTTTAGCTCAAAAATACTTAAATACTTATTTTTGTTCCAAATCACTCACTAAAATTTAAAATGTTAGCACAATACCCCCTTCTGTCAACTACTTAATATGTCATTTGGTAATTTTCATCCGATCAAAACTAAGTTGAAGGGGGCAAGATATAATTTTTTAAACGATAGGGGGCTTAGTATTTTTGAGCTAAAGTATTAAAAGAGAAAAAAAGAAAGAGAGGAAATGGGTTACAGCTGGTACATCACTTTACATGTGTTGTATGTGTACAGCTGATCCTCGAGCGATCTCTAGAAAAAAAAAAAATCCTCTAGCGATCTCCGTCTCTTTCCCCTTCCACTCTCCTACCACCACTCTATTCATTATCGCATCTTCGGGCCAAGGCGGGATGCAGGCGCAGGAGGACATCGGTGGCCGAATCGGGAAGGGATGAGGCAGTTGGGTCCGGGTCGAGGTGGAATCTCAACCGAGAAGGGACCTCCCCCTATTGTCCTTCGCGCAGAACCACCTGGAAGTGGTGGCCTCCTCCTTCCCCATCCTCTTCCTCTCCCTTTGTCCTTCACGCAGAACAACCTGGAAGTAGTGGCCTGGCTCCTTCCCCATCCTCTTCCTCTCCCTCCCTCCTCCTTCTTGTCGTCGGAAGCTTACCCATCGGAACCTTGAAGAGAGGGGGCTGCACAAAGAGAGAGAGAGAGAGAGAGAGAGAGAGAGAGAGAGAGAGAGAGAGAGAGAGAGAGAGAGAGAGAGCGAGAGAGAGAGAGAGAGAGAGAACTGAAACCGTCAACTCCGACATGGGTTTCAACATCGGGAAAGCGCAGATCGGGAGAGAGCGCAGACTCTTCCCTTCGTCGAGGCCGGGCCGTGGCTTGAGTGGAGGGGGTTTGATTGGGTCCGGGTTGCGGCTTGAGTGGAGGCGGGCGATCGAGGTCTGGAGAGCAAAAATCGGGGTCGAACCGGGTCGATCATCGGGGTGCAGCAAATCAATCGGAGTAAAATTCCTCTCCTCCCCTTCCTATCCCTCTCACCGGCCCCCACCCTCCCCCTTCCTCTCCGTCGGCCAGGCCGGAAGGGAATCGCACCACCTTGATAGAGAGAGACCTGACTCTGCAGGTTGTCGGTGACGACTCCGATAGGAGAAGAGAGGAGACGAATGGAAGGGGGGGCATTTAGTTTTGAGGATATGGGGATAGAGGAGAGAGAGAGAGACACAGAGGAGAGAGAGAGATACGGGGAGAGAAGAGAGAGATACAGAGAGATTTTTCTTGCCTTTTTTACTATGCACAGATGAGGCCCACTCTATGGTTAGATCAAGAACCGATGATCAGATCTATCCATCCATTTTTGTCTAGTCAGCATTTGGTTCCATATTGTCCTAGTTAGCACAAAACCCCCATCCCTTGTTATATAGATTGATTTTGTCCTTATGACATTCATGATGACAAAATGGAGGCTAACACACCAGTTAGAAAAAGAAAGGGAAAAACATAAGAAAAATTGACTAACAGACCCAAGTCAGTTCCATTTGGGGCGTCCTCATCTTTACCACTTCCCCCCATGTTGAAGATGTGGTTCCAAACAAGCCGCATACAACTCCAAGGTTTGTGCATGAAGAAACAGCGGAAGAGAGAGCATCGGAAGCTAGGAAGGATTGGCCAGAAAGAGTCGTGCGCATGACTTCCAAGCCGAGCGCACGACTGACATCACATATTTGTCGGGCGAGAAAATCAGGTCAAGTCGTGCGCATGTGTGCATGACCTCCCTAGGTCGTGCGCACGCCCGGTTATGGCAGTATGTAGGTGTATGGCAGTTTGGGCTGTGTTTTCTTGAGGGTTTCCTTCTCCAAGTCTTGCACGATTGTATGCCTATATAAGGGTAGATCTAGGACAAACCTATGCACATAGAGAATCAATAAAAGAGGGTAATCATCACCAAGGGAGAAAGAGAGCGATCCAAAGAGACTTAGGGTTTCTGGGAAGGATTCTCTCTAGTTTCTCCGAGGTAAAGGTTGCAGATCTAGTCTCTTGTGGAATGGCTTCTTTTTACGGGTATTGATAGGGATTGGTGAGAGGCAAGGGTTTCTTGTACTCGGGTTATCTCCTCAATAGTGAATCAATCGATCGTTGTTGTCGCATATCTCGTGTGTTAGCTTTGTGCTTTTTTTTTTCTTTATTTGTTTCATTTTCTCGGTGGTGATGGGCCATCATCTTCTCCGTGGAAGTTCCTCGCACGTCGATATTACCTCGCTTCTTCCACTGCGCGAAGCCCTCAGACCGCAACATGTACCACCTCTCTTCTGAGACTATTTAGATTTGAGAGCCTAGGAGAGCCTTGATGTACAAAATATAGATACTTCCGGCCTTGCGTTTTGCTTAATTAGATCCTCCAAGACTTGCTATTCGAAGTACCTGTGTTTCTGGAGCTCAGGGGCGCGGTCATTGTGTAGAGTTGTGGCTCAATTTGGAGGACCAGGAAACTTACTGTCTGACCGGTCAATGAGTCTCATATGATCGATCGGTCTTTACTATACAGGAAAGATACGTTCTAGAATATTGATCGGTTCTGTTATAGACCGATCATATTTACTTATGTCGGTGGGGCAATCAGTTGCTTGGCTTGCAACTCAAGCAATCCTAATAGATCGAACATGCCGAGTAATGGAATGAATTCATGGGCTAGATCCAAATCCTACAATCTCCCCCTCAGACCATGAGGGAGACTAGGACTCCGCGCCTGGAGCCCATACCATCCTGCTCTCCAAGTAGCTGCACACCTCTGATTCGTTTCACGACTCTGACTGCTCTCCCAATTAGGCTATGATACCATTTGTTGTGGCAGAAATGCTTAATCTGGTGGAGAGAGACAATCAGGCCAAGCCAAAAAACACACAAAACATTTGCTTGGCTTGACTCTAACCAACCAGTTGCTTGGCTTGCAAGCCAAGCATACCAAACATACCGTATCGAGTATTGGGCCGAGTTCATGTGCTGGATCCAAATCGAACATCAATTTGGTGAGATTCTAATAGAGAGAAACCCTAGGACGATTAGTGTGCTCTCGTTGATGTTAAGTGCTGCTTTTAACTTGGTTTTTCCAATATAGTGGATCATCTGATCGTCTTTGCTCATGATTTCCTCCCGCAAGGATTTCCACATAAAATATTTGTCTATTCTCTATGTGCTTTGTGTTTGTGGTTTTGGATTTTTTTGCTTTTGTGCTTGTTACTTCTATTGCTTGAGATTGCCGTTGTGTTCTATTATTGATCTGTCGAAGAATCAATTTGCAATCTGGTCTATATTGTGGGGGTCCGCCTATACCAACATCTGACACCACAACAAATTGATATCAGAGCAAGCTTTTTTTTAATTCTTGATCAGATTATAATGGCAACCGTAAAACACAAACTAGCACCCTTCCATAACTAGAGAGATCCAACAAACAATTGATGAGGCAGGCCTCCCTTGGTTAACTAACACGTACTCCAACAAAAAGTAAACACTATTATGTAGGCTCATAGTTCAATTAACCGGCATTTTACTATAACATGGAATTATTTAAACTCTTCCTATACATGAAAAGAGATTAGCAATACATATTATTGTTTCTTTGGTATTGATTTATTTAATAATGGATGGGTTTTAATAACAACTCTCCAATCGTTCCTTTAAGTAAAGCTGATCGAGTAGACGGGCTGCTGGTTAGGGTAAAAGAGCCCCCAGTTATTCTCCACACCTTGCGGCTGCTTCTGGTTCTCATTGAACATGGCGAATATGTACGTCTCTATAGCTGCTCCAGATCTCTTCGGTGTCCCCTGGCTCACATGTTTGATCAAGTTCGAATTGTACGTTTGTGCGTTGGATACCGACGCCTCAGTCCCGCCGGCAGATGGCCACCCGCTCTCCGACACGACGATTGCGACGTTGCCGCCTCCGGCGTTCTCCAATGCCGAGTAGACCGCATCTGTTATCGCGTCGAAGAGATTCTGGTAGCTAAACTGCCCGTCCTGCACGACGGTCCCGGGTGCAGTGAACAAGGCGTAGGGAAGGGAGATGGAGCCCGGGTTGGAGGTGTAGGCGAGGTAGGGGTACACATTTACTAGCAGGGGTGACCCATTGTTGTTCAGGAACTGGACGATCGGACCCAAGGACGCTTGTGCATCGGAGGAGAATGAGCCGGCGGAGGGAGGGTACGAGGCCCCGAGGACTCCCGTGGAAACTGAGGTCGACACCTTGATCTGGCCCTGTAGGCCGGCCGACGATAGAGCGGTCTGTACGTTCTGCATGGCTGGGAGCACGTACTGCGCTAGATCGCCGGGGATCACCTCGTTGCCGACCGCGATGTACCGGAATGCAACATCGGGATAGGCCTGTACATTGGTCTGGACCCAGTTGCTTGCCGCCGAGGGGTCCGAGGCGAGGTTCTGAAGATCGGTGTTGGGGACGTCGAGGATGAGTTGGATGTTGGAGCCCCTGAGGGCCTGGAGGGCAGCTTGGTTGGGATCGTAGAGCCTCATCCGTCCGATGTTGTTCGATTTGTAGAGGGCCACCACATCGCTGGGTTGGGGTAGGTTGTCTCCTTGCATCCCGTAACAAACACCGATGGACTGCCCTCCTGAAAACATGAAGCCAATGTTAGTGTTCTCATGATTGTAAGCGGGTTTTTTTTTTTTTATGGATTGGCCATGCGGTTAGAGGACTGGGCGCTAGAGTAATGCCTCAATGAGGTTTGAAGATCAAAACAGAGGGGGACAGTCAGCAGCATCTGCTATTTATTATTTTCATAATCCCGTGAATATGACATCAACGATCTGGATTCCAACGCGCAAACAAGACACAACGGTAGGGTTGGCAATCCTTGACCCGACCCGCCAACCCGACCCGAAGTTAGCGGGTTTGGGTTTGGCCTAAAGGGGTTCAGGTCATAAACGGGTCGACCCGATTGTAATGGGTCGGGTTCGGATTTGTACTTATAATCCGATTGACCCGACTTGACCCGTTTACCAAATGGGTCGTGTCAACCCGACCCGAGCCAACCCGAACCGAACCGACCCGACCCAACTTGAACCAACCCGACCTAACCCGGCCCAATCCAACCCGTCTTGACCCAACCCGAAAGGTTTACATGGGTTCTGTTGACCCAACCCGACCCGACCTGTTTAGTAAAGCAAATAACCTCTCCAACATGGGAAAGAGGAAGTACCACCAGGCCAGGAGCCCGTTGGTTCATAATTGTAATCGTTAAAATTGATTTAGGACATCAAAATAAATCGGGCCCAACCGTTTGTTTGAGAAACAAGTCCTTGCCTGAGTGTAGTCATTCAGGATGCAAAATGATATGGGCCCGAACTCGGCCCTCCAAGAGCCACGTTGGGCCAGAGCCGAGCAAGGACCATATTGATGTCATTAAAATAAAGACATTGTCAATCGAGCATTGTAAGATTCAACACATAGTCATCAAAGAAAGCCAAACATGTGGTATCTGATCACTGGATGTGGTGAAATTTGCACAATTTCTACTCTACATGAGTCGGTCTCAATCAAGTCCATCCTAAATTGATTTTTTTTTTTCTTATGAGAAATGTGATTCAGCTCGAAGGTGTGTTCCGAATTCGCCGGCCCAAAAGATGTGACAGCATGCAACCGGTGGCTGAAACCGATTAGCGATTTTAAAATCTTTAACAGCACCAGTTGCATGCTGCCACGTCTTTTCAGCGGCGAATTCAGGACAAACCTTCTAGCTAGCATTGCTCTTTTTTCATTAGACCTAAATTGGTCTTTGGTATATACTACCATACCACCCTGCGCTGAACCTTCAAAACAGACTTAGACTTAACCTAGCTCACACTATTATATCGGCCTCACTCTCCCTTTTACTCTCCGTAGTCCTCCGATCCTACCTAGGTCTATCGAAGGACAGGGTGGGGATCAAACCTGACCCGACCCTCATCATGGCGCGCTTATGAAAAATGGGCCAGGCACGACTCTCAAGTTCTTAGACGACATGGCTTTAGAGGACCGCCTCGGACACTTTTTTTTTTAGGTGTGGCTTAAAAAAGGTTTTTTTTTCAAAACAATATTTTTTAAAAAAATATTATTTTAATATCCATTTATCAAAAATAATTTTTAAAGTGGCCATTTATCTGTCACATGGCCACCATATCAGCCCTTTGGTAAATTTTTTATCCAATAAAATTGGTAAACGGGATACCGACTATGAAATCGGTATTTTATTTACCGATTTACACTACAGATCACATGTAAATGTGATAGACCGATGATCCCCCTTTTTTAAAATCAAACTTTATAGCTGACATAGCGACCACGTGACTAACTACTTTTAAAATTACTTTTGACAAATGGCTATTAAAATAATATATTTGTATAAAAATACTGTTTTGAAAGAAAAAAAACCTCATAAAACTTGTACCCCTGACTGAAGCCAGCCTGAGCGATTTGCCACATGCAGAGAGAGAGAGAGAGAGAGAGAGAGAGAGAGAGAGAGAGAGAGAGAGAGAGAGAGAGAGAGAGAGAGAGAGAGAGAGAGAGAGAGAGAGAGAGAGAGAGAGAGAGAGAGAGAGAGAGAGAGAGAGGCAGAGAGAGAGAGAGGAGAGAGAGAGAGAGAGAGAGAGAGAGAGAGAGAGAGAGGTACTTGTTTGGATTGCCAAGAGCATCACAAGTGATGCTATGGAAGTGATGGAGATGATAGTGTGAGGTGCCATGGCCTCAAATACAGAATGTATACACCTTGATACTGTCATGCATGTACAAGCACTCTTCCTTATATAGAGGTCTTGGACGGACACTACACGGCCCCCCATCAAGACTTGTACCGTAGAAATCTAAGGTCGTGATACGGACTGGCAGGTGGGATCAGCGGCGAAGGGATCAGGGTCCGTCCATCCAACGCCTTGGGCGGCATGAAATGGGATCGAGTGCTTTCGAGGGGAATCAAACTCCTATTTGGTGTGGAATTGTGCTCTCCATTTTCTTTCCTAACATATTTCCACGTCGCATTAAATGAGATCCTCGACAATTCAAGAATGGTGTTCGTTTGATGTGATGACTAACTCCAATGAACTTTGAAATTCTTGGCAGCATATATCGACTAGTCCGGATCACCCTCGTCGACCATCGGTCAGTACAGCTAGAACGATGTTGAGAGTTGGAATATTATACCCTTGCACTACAAGAGAAACGTATATATTTTGTCGACGTATTATTTTATTACCATCGATAATAATATCGATTTCTACCGACGGTAATTATAAGATCCGTCGGTATAATAACTTCTAATTTTTAATTTTTATTTATTTTAATTATCGACAGATAATAAATATCCGTCGGCATAATAGTTGTATCAACGGTTTATATTCGATCCGTCAGTAAAATAGTCTATATTACCGACGGAAAGAAGCATACATGTCAGTATTATAAATTATTATATATAATAAATATTTGATATTATTTACCGACGGTTATACAAGTACCGTTGGTTATACAAGTACCGTCGGTTTATATAGAATTATTACCGGCAGTATCAAACGGCCGTCGTCAGTAATAAATATTTACCGACAGATATTATTAATTCCGTCGGTAAAAAACCCTGCGATTACATTTAGAAAACACGATCCCCTAACTATTATATATCGATCGAATTCGAGCACCCGATCCCAACTCCTCCTCCCTCCATACCGGTGATGACTCCTCCGACTGGCGGCAGCCCATCCCACCACCTCGATCCCCTCTCGCGCGCCTCCGGCCTCCCCTCTCTCGCGCCTCCGACCTCAATCCGCTGGTGCTACCTACTCCTCCTTTTCCTCCTCCTCCGACTGAGGCCTCCCTCTCCCTCTCTGATGAGTTCCCGTCCTCCTCGTCCTCCTCCGTCTCTATTTTGTTCCAAATCGCACCCTAAAGTTTGAAATGTTAGCACAATGCCCCTTTTGTCAACTACTTGATTTCCTCATTTGATCATTTTTATCTGATTAAAACTGAATTGCAGGGGGCAAAATATAGTTTTAAAAATATAGGGGGGTTGTGTTTTTGAGATAAACTTCAATGGGGAAAAGTGTTATTTACCCAATCCAAAATTTAGGGGGGGGGGGGGGGGCATGGCCCCCCTTGGTCTCTATGTAGTTCCGTCTTTGCTTCCATGCTGGCCGGAATAACAGGTGTCGACACTCGGACCCCAAATCACGGTGATACTGTGGTTCGGGGTGACTAATTTGCTATATTAGCCTCAGGACAGCTTAATTTGCTATATTAGTCTCAGGATGCCATAATTTGCTATATTAGCTAAGGTCTCTATAAGTATACATTAATCTTCAGAATGAGTATATATTTGTCCTTTGAAAGTATATACATTTGTTTTAGAAAGAGTATACATTCGTCTTCAGAAAGTGTATATATTCGTTAGGGTTTAGGGTTTAGGTTTAGGTTTATGATTAGGGTTAGGTTTAGGGCTTAGGTTAGGGTTCAGGGTTTAGGATTAGGCTTAGGGTTAGGGTTAGGTTTAGGGTTTAAGTTAGGGTTAGGGTTAGGGTTAGAGTTAGGTTTAGGGTTTAGATTAGGTTTACGATTTATGTTAGGAGATTAGGTTTAGGGTTAGGGTTAGGGTTAGGGTTTATGTTAGGGTTAGACAAATATTCAAAGATTTTTTGAAAAATTCGGAGACCTTTGTAACTGGTTAGGGTTAAATTTAGGTTTTAATTTATCGCAAAATTAATCCTAATTCTCTACGTGTCACTACAAAAGAGAGGTATTTTACTAACAAAATATTTTATCACAGTTGGTATAATGTTTTATTACCGTCGGTATAATATTTTACCGACGAAATATTTTATTACCATCGGTTTAGATTTAGGGTTTGGGTTAGGGTTAGGGTTAGTGTTTAGATTTAGGTTTAAGGTTTAGGTTAGGATTAGGGTTAGAGTTAGGTTTAGGGTTTAGGTTAAGATTAGGGTTAGCTAGGCTTAGGGTTTAGCACTACAAAAAAAATATTTTTTTACCGATGGAATATATTCGTCTGTAATATTATTTCTCCGTCGGTAAATCTTTATGGCGACGGATAAAAATTCCTTTGCTGACCGTTGAGAAAGATCGATGGCGTTGGGAAAGAAAATGACGACGGTTTAATATTTTCATCGGTAATAAATATTAATACCGACAGATATTTAGTATCCGTCGGCAATATATGAATATTTTAAAACAAATATAATAGATTACTACCGATGGGGCATAATATATTCGTCGATATAAATAAGTAAATTACCAATAGTCACCCACACATCTTTCGATAAATATTTGTATATTACCGACGATAAATTTATTTCTTCGGTTAAAATAAATATATAATATTTAATAGAATAATTATTACCGACGGAATAAATTAGATCCATTGGTTAAATTTAAATATATATTATTTAATAAAAATATTATTACCTACGAAATATATAGTATCCGTCTGTAATAAAACTTGAATTTTTTAAAAAAAATTACTAAAATTTGGTTATTTAATTGATTTACAAAAGTACCATAATATATTCAAATATTACCACAATATTACCGCTAATTATCACAAATATTACCATAATTGACCAAACCAAATATTACCACAATTTATCAACTATTACCACAATATTACCATAAATTACCAAATATTATCATAATTTACCATAATACCAGATAATCACAAACAATACCAAAAAAATTACCACATATTTATTATAAAATTATTTTTACACAATCCAAAACTGAGAGAAGATGTGTGCCCTAGCTTAACCATCCCTCACACCGCCCGTATGCCCTAGCTCAACCACCCCTCTCACTGCCCGGCACCAACGCTGGTGCTCTCATCCCCTGACACAGCACATCCTGCAATTAACAACATGTATTTATTAAAAAAATAATTTACATCTATATATCTATATAACATGGCACGGCGGTTTTGTGCTGACTAGGACAAAATGGAACCAAATGATTTCTGCTGACTAGGACAATATGGAACCAGGAGAGACTGGGTTCACGGACGGCTGTGATCGTAGGAAAAAATAGGAAGAAAGAGGATGGCGAGGGGTCTCGAACGGGACTGGGTTCACGGACGGCTGTGATCGTGCATGAGAGGATTAGATAGAGAGAGAAATATGGGAGGGGAGTCGCAATAGGGTCATGCATGCATGCATGAATCTCGCTCGGATTTGTTGGCATTGGTTTTGCAAGAGAGAGAAAAACGAGTATGGAAAGTAATGGATGTGATGCATTTAATTGGCTGGGATTTAGAGAGAGAAAATGATAGCGGTGCATATACATGTGTGACTTAGTGAGAGACATGCAAGGGATCCGAGCGGCTAAGATCGTGTATGGATTTGAGACGTTTGATCAGGTTGGGTGAGAGGAAAATGAGAGAATGAATGGGTTTCATTCATGCATGCATGGCTGTCATGTACAACTGTGATGGGTTGGTTATTATGAAATGGACGGTTTACGATTGGATTTTGGAAAGGAAAAGAGGGAGAGTTATAAATGGGATTAAAGAGGGAATTTAAGAGAGAGAAAGGATGGAAAGAGAGAATAAAAGGGGGGGCCTGCATGTATGGGTTGTTAAGGAAAGATGTAGAGAGAGAAAAGAGAGAAATTGAGACGTTTGATCAGGTTGGGTGAGAGGGAAATGAGAGAATGAATGGGTTTCATTCATGCATGCATGGCTGTCATGTACAACTGTGATGGGTTGGTTATTATGAAATGGACGGTTTACGATTGGATTTTGGAAAGGAAAAGAGGGAGAGTTATAAATGGGATTAAGAGGGAATTTAAGAGAGAGAAAGGATGGAAAGAGAGAATAAAATGGGGGGGCCTGCATGTATGGGTTGTTAAGGAAAGATGTAGAGAGAGAAAAGAGAGAAAGATGGAGATAAATAAATCTATATAACATGGCTGAGTTTGACTCGACTCAGCCAGATTTCAAGTCAAGTTGTTGGGCCAAGTCGGACCAAGCGGCATCATTTCGAGTCGGGTCCAAGTTCCGGATTTACTAAATGGGTAAAAAATTTAAACCCAAACACCGACCTACCTAATAAACGGGTTGACCTGAATAGACCCATTTAACCCATTTACTAAACGGGTTGGTTGTGTCGGCTCGGGTTGGCTCGGGTTGGGTCAACAGAACCCATGTAAACCTGTCGGGTTGGGTCAAGACAAGTCGGATTGGGCCGGTTTTGATCGGGTTGGGTCGGGTTGGTTCAGGTTGGCTCGAGTTGGTTCGAGTTGGATCGAGTCGCAATAGAGAGAGAGAGAGAGAAATATGGGAGGGGAGTCGCAATAGGGTCATGCATGCATGCATGAATCTCGCTCGGATTTATTGGCATTGGTTTTGCAAGATAGAGAAAAACGAGTATGGAAAGTAATGGATGTGATGCATTTAATTGGCTAGGATTTAGAGAGAGAAAATGATAGCGGTGCATATACATGTGTGGCTTAGTGAGAGACATGCAAGGGATCCGAGCGGCTAAGATCGTGTATGGATTTGAGACGTTTGATCAGGTTGGGTGAGAGGGAAATGAGAGAATGAATGGGTTTCATTCATGCATGCATGGCTGTCATGTACAACTGTGATGGGTTGGTTATTATGAAATGGACGGTTTACGATTGGATTTTGGAAAGGAAAAGAGAGAGAGTTATAAATGGGATTAAAGAGGGAATTTAAGAGAGAGAAAGGATGGGAAAAGAGAATAAAAAGGGGGGGGCCTGCATGTATGGGTTGTTAAGGAAAGATGTAGAGAGAGAAAAGAGAGAAAGATTGTGATAAATAAATCTATATAACATGGCTGAGTTTGACTCGACTCAGCCAGATTTCAAGTCAAGTTGTTGGGCCAAGTCGGACCAAGCGGCATCATTTCGAGTCGGGTCCAAGTTCCGGATTTAATAAATGGGTAAAAAATTTAAACCCAAACACGACCTGCCTAATAAACGGGTTGACCTGAATAGACCATTTAACCCATTTACTAAACGGGTTGGTTGTGTCGGCTCGGGTTGGCTCGGGTTGGGTCAACAGAACCCATGTAAACCTGTCGGGTTGGGTCAAGACAAGTCGGATTGGGCCGGTTTTGATCGGGTTGGGTCGGGTTGGTTCAGGTTGGCTCGAGTTGGTTCGAGTTGGATCGAGTCGAGTCAGGTCAGGTTGACACGGCCCATTTGTTAAACAGGTCAATCGGGTTATAAGTACAAACCCAACCCATTAAATAAACGGGTCAATCGAGTCGACCCGTTTATGACCCAAACCCGTTTAGACCAAACCCAAACCCGCTAACTTCGGGTCGGGTTGACGGGTGGGGGGTGGTAATGCCCGGGGGGGGGTGTTGCCGCCGAAGGCGGCCCGCTGCAGTGCCGACAGGCACGGGCATGCACTAGTATATATATATAACATGGTGCAGTTGGGGCTTAGTGCAATGCATTTTCGTGGTGACTAAATCATATGGTTATGAATCAGTTATAGTGGTACTGAATGGTGCTCCAGCATTTGATCTGCTATGATATTTGCTAAGGTGGCATCATCGTTATACCATAGATTTTCTCCTCTATCAAGCTTCCCCCCCCCCCCCCCCCCCCCCAATTCACTCTCCCCCCTTCGACTCGCCCAACAAATCATGTGAAGGAGGGGGGCGATCATCCCATAGTCGGAAAGATCGCCGCCTCCCCCCCCCCCCCTTCGAGTCGCTAGATCTGATCGAGCCCCCTCTTCGAGCCGCCCAGATCACAGCCCCCTCTTCACGATCCCCTCTTCCAGGCAAGATGATCGCTCCCCTACTTCACAATCCTCGCCATTCACGCCCCCCTCGCAGCAGCCGGTAAGATCACCCCACCACCCCACCGCCCCCCTCTCTTTGTAAAATTTTTAATTCAAATTCCAAAATCTTAAATAATTTTATAAGATTTTTTACCAAATATTCATGCGAGATTTTATCCTCCGATTGACTAATTTAGAGTCTAAGCGTTTGAAAATCATAAGTTATTATGTTTCAGATTTTGAACTTGGTTTGGATTTGATCAGATCGTTATCGGATCACATCCGTTAATTCGGACTTGGATATTTTTTGTATTTCGGACTTGCGAGCAATTTACAAGTAGATATTTTAAGATTTTACCCTCCGATTGACTAAGTTAAAGTCTAAGCATTGGGAAATCATAAGTTAGCATGTTTCAGACTTTGAACTTGGTTTGGATTCGATCGGATCATTATCGGATCGCATCCGATAATTCAGAAATGGATGTTTTTTTGTATTTCGGACTAGCAAGTAAGTTTTAAACATATATTTTAATATTTTACCTTCCGATTGACTAATTTAGAGTCTAAGTTAGCATGTTTCGGATTTTGAACTTGGTTTGGATTCGATGGGATCGTCATCGAATCGTATCCGATAATTCAGACTTTGATGTTTTTTAGTATTTCGGATTTACGAGCAAGTTTTAAGTAGATATTTTAATATTTTACCCTCATAGTGACTAATTTAGAGTATAAGCGTTGAAAAATCATAAGTTAACTTGTTTCGGATTTTGAACTTGGTTTGGATTCGATCAGATCGTTATCGAATCACATCCGATAATTCGGGCTTGAATGTTTTTTCATATTTCGAACTTGCGAGCGTGAGTTTTGGTTAGGGTTAGGTGAATAATCGAAGATTTTTTAAGAAATTCGGAGACCTTTATGACTAGTTAGGGTTAAATTTTAGGGTTAGTGGTTAGGGTTAGACTTAGATTTAAATTTACCATGGAATCCTAATTCTCTACGTGTGGACCTACCACTAAATCCTAAACCTAAACCTAAATTCTAAACCCCTAACCCTAAACCTAACCTAAACCCTAACCCTAAACCTAACCTAAACCCTAATCCTAACCCTAAACCTAAATTGAACTATTTTATATGTAAATCGAACTGTTTCGTATGTAAATTGGACTATTTGAAAATATATATCTTATTGTTTCATATGTAAATCAAATTGTTTCATATATAAATCAAATTATTTCATATTTAAATAAAATTATTTTATATATAAATCAAACAGTTTCATATGTAAATCAAATTATTTTATATGTATATCTTATTGTTTTAAATATTATTGCTTTCATATGTACATATCTGAATATTTCAAAATTTATATCGTATTGTTTCGTATGGAAAAAATAGTACTGCTTTCATATGGCATCACGGTCGAGGACTTGTAGAGGCAAGGGTGGACCAGCTCGGAGTGCTCCGGTTACCACCCCAGAATTCTAGGCGGAGCCTTCCGGATCTGCGAGTGTGGTTCCTCTCTCCACACCAACTCTCGAGATCATAACCTCCGGAGCTTCGAGCATTCAATACCCAACTACACTGCTTATGGCCACAGGTAATGCTTAGATATAAAGTTTTAAACATATTGTAATAATTATCAGTACTGATATATACTTTTATAGCAAGGCCGACCACCAGGTATGTAGGCGATCATGGTGTGATGAAGACCCGACGTTTGGCGCTCTTACGCAGTAATCTTCCCCTATAGTGGAGCGGTAGAACCTTTGTCGACGAGCACGCTTCGGATACCGCCATGTGGGTCGACATGATATTACGGAAGGTGAGGAATACCCCTATTATGGGGATAAGGGGGTGGAAGGACATTGATGCATCCTATAAGGAGATGATGTATCATATCTTCTTTGTACGTTAGTTATATTAAAGCATTTCATAATAATATAACATGTTTCTAAATTGAATTGATAATATTACATGTTTCTAAATTGATTTACAAAAGAAGTTTGAATGGAAAAACATGGCAACCGACATCCACCGGAAAGACTAGTGGAAGATAATGGATGAGCAGTACAGGGATTAACATCACGATCTCTATAGTTAATTGGTCGGCGAGCCGACCGAGATGTTACAGGCTGTGACTGAGATAACAGATATGCCTCCGCTACACATTCTTCAATTTTTGGTCACTCCTTAGGCCACCCCTCAGTTTCAGGTATGATTTTTATTTTGTTGATTCATACTTGTTTTAATGTTATACTAAAAGTATATATTGGTGTTTGAAAAATTAATTGGTTAATGCAGGTGAGTTCTTCTAGAGGCAACCAGAATAGAAGCACCTCGACAACACGTGCTCCAGTGAGGGAGAGGGCTTCTATACCTCAGCTTGCCCACTAGTAGGTAAATAATATAAATATTTTATTCTTTAAAACATAATAAATCTTGTGTTCGCTCATCTTTTTTTTATATGCTAAAAAACAGATGTAGTCCTTAGGCCACCAATCTAATCGGATTAACCTTTTTGAGACCTCTAGGAGGCGGTGTATCAAAGAGGCATTTATGGACAATAGGATTACCTCACAAGTCGTAAGTAATTAAGTTACTTTAATAATAATGTACGTATGATATCAATATAATTGAATATCATTGGGTGTTTTCATATAGGAAAGGAAGAGACTTATGGTGACCCTGTCGAGTGAGGGCTCCTCCTCCAGCTCAGTATCTATCGACTCAGTGACCGATACTGTGCTTAAACCAGCCACACATGGCCGCATCCTTTGTACGGGCTATGGAGTCATGCCCTCCTACTTTGGACTAGAAGGTATTCGCTCGAGGGCCCAGGACACCAAGACCGGGGTGATCACGCTGTTGCAGTCTGCACTAGATGTGGAGTGCGAGCAGAGGCAGGCCTTCGAGCACAGGGCTGAGGCAGAGCACGATGAGAGGCAGGCCCTTGAGCAGTAAGTTGAGAAGGAAAGAGAAGCTCACAGGGTACTAGAGCGTTGCCTTGATGATTTTATGAGCCGGTCTAACAGTGGCTCATGATCACGTACTTACTAATCTTTATAATATTAATAAAAATTATTCATCCTACTAAAATTAATACAAGTATGATTGTCATGTTCTTTAAGCTCAGTAAGATTGTCATGTTATTGAAAACTTATGATTTACAAACCAAGTTCATATACAAGTACTAAAATTATGTATCTTACTAAAATTAATACAAGTCTGAATTATCGAATGTGATTCGATAATGATCCGATCGAATCCAAACCAAGTACAAAAGCTGAAAGCCAAAAATTTATAATTTACGAACACTTAGACTTAAAATAAGTCAATCGAAGAAAAATATCTTAAAATATCTGCTAAATACTTGTTCACAAGTCTGAAATATAAAAAACTATACAAGTCCAAATTATCAGATATGATTCTATAACGATCCGATCAAATCCAAACTAAGTTCATAATCAGAAAGTCAAAAACTAATGATTTGTAAATACCTAGACTCAAAATTAATCAATCAGAGGACAAAATCTTAAAGTATCTACTAAATACTTATTCGCAAGTCCAAAATATAAAAAACCATACAAGTATAAATTATCGGATGCGATCCGATAATGATCTGATAGAATCTAAACCAAGTTCAAAAGTCAAATGTCAAAAACTTATGATTTGCAAACTCTTATACTCAAAATTAGTCAATCAAATGGCAAAATCTTAAAATATCTACTAAATACTTATTCACAAGTCTAAAATACAGAAAACCATACAAGTATGAATTATAGGATGTGAACCGATAATGATATATCTAATCGAATCCAAATTAAGTTCATAATTCGAAAGGCAAAACATTATGATTTGCAAACACTTGGACTCTAAATTTGTCAATCGAATGACAAAATTTTTAAATATCTACTAAATTTTTGTTCGCAGGTCTGAAATATAAAAAACCTTAAAAGTATGTATTATTGGATGCGATCCGATAATGATCCAATCAAATCTAAAACAAGTTTATAATCCAAAAACCGAAAATATATTATTTGCAAATACTTAGACTCTAAATTAGTCAATCGGAGGGTAAAATCTTTAAATATCTACTAAATACTTATTTGCAAGTTTGAAATACAAAAAACCATATAAGTACAAATAATAGGATGCGATCCGATAACGATCCGATCGAATCTAAACCAAGTTCAAAAGTCGAAAGTTAAAAACGTATGATTTGCAAACACCTAGACTCTAAATTAGTCAATCGGAGGGCAAAATCTTAAAATATCTTCTAAATATTTGTTTGAAAGTTTGAAATACGAAAAACAATACTAGTACGAATTATCGAAAGTGATCCGATAATGATCCAATCAAATTCAAATTAAGTTCATAGTTCGAAAGCCGAAAATTTATGATTTGCCAACACTTGGACTCTAAATTTGTCTATCAAAGGGCAATAATCTTAAAATATCTACTAAATTCTTATTCGCAAGTCTAAAATACAATAAACCATACCAATACGAATTATCGGATGCGATCCAAAAATGATAAAATCAAATCCAAACTAAGCTCAAAAGCTGAAAGCTAAAAATTTAAGGTTTACAAACACTTAGATTCTAAATTAGTCAATCGAATGGTAAAATCTTTAAATATCGACAAAATACTTGTTCACAAACTCAAAATATAAAAAACCATACATGTACAAATTATCGATGCGATCCGATAACGATCCGATTGAATCCAAACCAAGTTCATAATCCGATAACTTAAGATTTGCAAACACTTGGACTCTAAATTAGTCAATCGAATGACAAAATCTTTAAATATCTATTAAATGCTTGTTTGCAAGTCCGAAATATAAAAAACCATACAAGTATGAATTATCGGCTTCGATCCGATAACAACCCGATTGAATCCAAAAGCCAAAAAAGTATGATTTGCAAACACTTAGACTCTAAATTAGTCAATCAGATGACCAAATTTTAAAATATCTATTAAATACTTGTTTGTAAGTCCGAAATATAAAAAACCATATAAGTATGAATTATCGGATGCGATCCGATAATGATCCAATTCAAATCAAACCAAGTTCATAATTCAAAAGCCAAAAATTTATGATTTGCTAACACTTTGGCTGTAAATTTGTCAATTGGATGACAAAATCTTTAAATATCTATTAAATACTTGTTCGAAAGTCCGAAATACGAAAAACCATACAAGTATAAATTATATGATACGATCCGATCGAATCTAAAATAAGTTCAAAAGCCGAAAACATATGAGTTGCACACACTTAGATTTAAATTAGTCAATCGGAGAGCAAAATCTTTAAATATCTACTAAATAGTTGTTTGCAAGTCCGAAATACGAAAAACCATACAAGTACAAATTATTGGATATATGTGATCTGATTATGATCCGATCGAATCTAAACCAAATTCATAATCCAAAAGCTGAAAACTTATGATTTGCAAACACTAGGACTCTAAATTTGTCAATCGGAGGAAAAAATCTTTAAATATCTACTAAATTCTTGTTCGAAAGTCCGAAATACGAAAAACCGTATAAGTATGAATTATCAGATGCAATCCGACAGCGATCCGATCGAATCCAAAACAAGTTCATAATCCGAAAACCGAAAACGTATGATTTGCAAATACTTAGACTCTAAATTAGTCAATCGGATGATAAAATATTAGAATATCTATGAAACTCTTGTTCGCAAGTCTGAAATACGAAAAATTATACAAGTACGAATTATAGGATGCGATCTGATCGAATCCAAACCAAGTTCAGAAGCCAAAAACCGTAAACTTATGATTTGCAAACACTTATGATCAATTGGAGGGCAAAATCTTTAAATATCTAATAAATATCTGTTCGCAAGTCCAAAATATGAAAAACTATACAAGTACGAATTATCAGATACGATTGATCGAATCAAAATTCATGTTTTTCTCTCTTTGGGTTTTCATTGTTTTTCTCTCCACCGGAGGTCGGCGGGGTGGTCTGGATGGTGGCGTTGTGCCTTTAGTATGCCAGAGATTGCCGATGGTTTTTGCCAGTGTATTGCGGATTCTTCCCCCCCCCCCCCCCTCTTTCTGGGTGGTGGTGATGTGTTTGTACGGCTTTTGCCTGTTTGTCTGTCGGTGTGCGGTGGTCCTCACTTGCGCCAGGCTGTGGTGCCTACCGGAGGTCCGGTGACCCCCCCTTTGAAATACCATAAAAAAGAGTTACATTTGCTGATTAGTGCGTCTTAACCATGTCATTTTGGGTCATTGTCTATTCTTCATTGGTCCATCCTTTTGATTTATAAACATGTGTCAGATGAGATCGATGATGGTTTGTTTTCAATGTTGTAGTGTCACATTCTCCTCTAGTTGTGTGTTCTCAGGATCTGATAGTTGGGAAAATATTGGTAGCATACGTAGTTGTTTGGGAGGCTAGCTAGCTTTTTCACCTGGAGCATCATGCCATTGTTGTAAATTTCTCATATGACAAGCGACCAAGGTTTGACCCGGAACCTTTAAGCAATTAAAAGATACAATAAATAGGAGAGAGAGAGAGAGAGAGCGAGAGAGACTCTGGGCCAAAGTATAGATCATCTATTTAGGAGTTTCAGAGTTGGACTGACCAACTTAGAACTTGATTGAGAGCATCATCAACAATAGTGACTTTCTTAAAGTTTCTTAATCTATGGTACCAAAGTTGGTGCAAAAACACGGTGTACATGTTGTGATTCGAAAATTAAATGAGAAATTTGGATTGGACAATCGAGGGTTTTAGGATTTTTCAATAAAAATGCTATGTTAGGATTTTTTTTTTTGAGTAATGCTATTCAAACAATCTCCATAGACAAACACATTGACAAACTAGACCCATGAAGTGGTGGCAGGGACCACAGGTCAGTGCTTGGTGTGAATGCCGATGCACTGAGCCCTGGTCCCCGCCACCACTTCATGCATGGGTCTGCTTTGTCAATGGAGATTGTTCGAATAGCATTACTCTATTTCTGTGCGTGTGTGTGTGGGGGGGGGGGGGGGGGGGGGGTGGGGGGTGGGGGGGGGGGGGGAGGGGTGGTGGTGGTGGTTTAAGGTTAATAAGGACATGGCGATCACACAAGGATTCATCGGTTAAATTTTGAAATCCATTGCTTGTTCTAATATTTTGTACCAGAAAAGTAGAACAAGCGATTATTAACAAGATTTGACCCGTGAATCCTTGCCCGATCGCCACTCTTTTGAGTTCACCTCCCTAAACCTTGATTATCCACCAAATTGTTCAGAAAATTCTTAAATTTTTGAATCCCAAGTCTCTTGCATGAACTTGGTAGGAAAAAGATGAGGGGTGGGTGTCGGTTGCATAAATCCGATTGCCCACCAAATGACTCAGTTTTTTGCTTGAAATATTAATGCAACAGTTTTAGAAACTAACCCTTGTTTCTTATGCTTTGTAACCATTGTTTTTTTTTTTATATTGTCAGTTATCTCCAATTTTTACATCTAAGCATATGTTAATTTTTTGTCCTTATAGCCTAGATTCCATACTTTGTCCATCTCAATGTCTAGGTTAAGTAGAATCCTAATCTAATACTTTCTAGCTCCCACATTCCCTATTACTCGTCACATCTTCCCCATTTGAAGCCTAATTTATGCCCGATTGTCATTATAGCATCATATATTATATTATATCGGTCTCTTGCAAACATACGTAGCTTGAGGCTTAGGATTTTAGAGAGCCCCTCATTGGAGCCTACATTAAGACTGTTTTTTGTTGTGCCCTGATGCTTTATTTATTTTTATTTTGGTTATTGTCATATTGTCTACATTGATAACAATATTTTATATGATCATCGTGCTGCATCTATAAATATCAAATCACTTTTATTGACTAAATTCGGTATTGGCATTTTATGTTATGTTCACTTTTAATTTATGTTTAAAACCTCTTTATCTTTGATTAATCATAAACGGTATTAGGAATAGTATCTATTGATCAGGATACCAAGCATTGTTTTTTGTGTTACTAACGAACTTGTTTTTGGCAACAAATAGAAGATCTGAGCAATCCGCATACCAAACACTGCTTAGGACCCTAGGGTTCTTGTTGGATTGATTGTCATGATATTTTCTTTTGATGTTAAAATGTGGGGGGATAAATAATCTCTAACATCATTCAGCATTCATCTATATTTGTTGATGTTCCTTTCTAGCTGAAAGAATTTGCAGCTACTGAGTGCTATTGTTAGCAGGGTTTTTATCGGGACTGTAAGCTAGTTATGTGTGAAGCATGCAGATTACCCCGTGGGATCAAAAGGAAGGCTGATGAAGCTCCCCAGGATCCTGTTGATCATTTTTTCTTTTGGTAATTTTAAAATAAAACCAAAATCTACATCGAAAACAATATTTAAAACATTGTATATGGTTTTCTTTAGCAAATGCTCGATATCCATATCCAGTTGATGATTGATTGTTCACACCATCAGGGGGGGGGAAACCCCGAAAAAAAGGGCACAGATTTCTTCCATGTATGAAAACCATGTCACATAGCAACAAACTGCATGCCATGTATCCGGCTTGGTCCCCTACCAGTTCAATTTGTAATATGCAAGGGTTATCAACTTCTCGATTCATTTGAAGAATTTTGAAGCCTGAAAGATGAATTCTGAATCTGAAAGAAGGGGGGGGGGTAGCCTAATCGGTACTTGTTAAGAAATTTGAGATTTAGGTTTTCATGGATGTCTTTGTTTGTAGTTGTGATTTTTCAAACCCAACGATTGATATTTTGTTGCTAGTTGTGATTTTTTCGGACCCAAGGATTGCTATTTTAGTTGTGACCCCTGATTTTACTTGTAACATTATAGCCTGCATTTTACAACAAAGGATTAGCTCTGTAACATATTCAAGTTCTGATCAGTTTGATAGTAGTAGGCCAAACTTGAACCATTGCAATTATAAATTTTAAAAAGCATAAGGTTTAAACTCTGGCTGAAATTGGACACAATTCAATGAATTAGTGCCAAATTAAAGTCTAAATTACATATTAAAGTCGATTTGGATTAGGCCAGGATCAGTTTGGATGCCGATCTGACCTATTTGGTTAAAAAAGAAAGAAGAGAATTTTGTTTTCTTTCAAAATAGCATTTTTAAAATATAAAATAATTAAACAATCATTATATATAATTATTGTAATTTTAATAGTGGCGCTTTGATAGACATGTGGTGGTTCAGTACCAAATAGTGCACCGCCATATCGGTTGTTGTATAATTTTTTTTTTTTATGGTGATGAACATTGCATTTGGGATGAAGGGTTCAATTTTGTTGAGTTTTTCATTGAATGTACACATACTACAACTGGGATGAAGTGTTCAGTTTCATGTAATTAAGATAAACTGTCAGGAAGATGAAGGGTTAATCACATATTAATTTGTTTTTCTCGATTTTTTTAGGCAAAACTCCTCCACCTTCGTCCGGAACACTACAACCTAGATACAGTATGTGTTCTAAACACCGCATCCCGGATGTAGTGTTTCATCGAGATCACACCAAAAAAAATATACAACCAACATGGTGGGGCATTTTTCGGCACTGACCTACCACATGATTGTCAGAGCACTAGTTTTGAAGTTACAAAAGTTATAATGATAGTTTATAGAGGCCGGACGGACTCTGCATTGTTGGCATCTTAGCGCTTCCAAGCAAACATGGCCAAGACTGGGGGTGCAAGTCGGTTCGGTTCGGTTCGGTTTGGCCTCAAACCAAAACCAACCCAACCTAGGGTCGGTTCCAACTTTCTCAACCTGGAACCAAACCATTGACCTATTGAACCAACCCAACCCAACCCATAAAAAGTTCGGGTCGGTTCGGGTTTAAGACTTTTTTTTGGGCAATTCGAAATCAAACGAAGGAAAACAAAAATAATATACCCAACCTCTAAAAAGTGGAAACGGTTCAGACAAAGGCATCGTGAAAAATGGGACAATCAGACATGCACTCGCATTAAGAAACAAACAAGAAAGCATAGTAGTGACTCCAGCAAATCTATTGCAAAGCCTTTCAACAAGACCATTCATTTGCTTATCCTAAAGATGGATTAGAAACGAAGTGTTTAAGTGATCAGTATAACATGTATTTGAATCAACACCATTGGTAAGCTGAATGCATATCTTATCAAAGTATTAAGTAATACAAAGTTGGGTTGGGTCGGGTCGGGTCATACAAATCTCGATCCATAACCGAACCGATTTTGATCGGGTCTGCTTATAACGAAACCGGATCCGACCCATTATAAACTAGAAAACCGACCCAAACCAACCCAATGCGGTCGGGTCGGGTCGGTTCTCAGTTTGACCCGGACCAAGTTGCACCCCTAGCCAAGACCACACATATGATCGAGTTCTATGGTCTGATTAGTTGTAACCCAAAAACTTCACACGGCACCTTGAAGTAGAAATATATATTTCTCATTATAATTAAAAGTAAAAAAAAAAACACAATCTTGATGAAGGGACATAATCAAGATCGAACTAATTAAGAATCATCTGATCGATTTCCATAACCAAAATTTCAGAAGAAATTAAGAATCCCATATATAATACCAACTGCATGTAACGAAAACCCTAGCTACTCTCGAACAAGAGTCTGCAGGTAAGCGTGCAAGCCCTGCCTCGATCGATCAACTCTCAATGGGGAGGCCAGAGGAAGGCCCCCATGGCGGACCTCCTCTTCTCATCGAGTCCACCGGTCATGGGGAGCCCGTACTGGGCGAGCAGGTGATCGAGCTTCCACTCGGGCATCGTCTTGTAATCGGCTCTGCTATGGCGGGGGTAATGCAACGGCATCTGAAAGTATTCGTGCTTCGCCTTCTCGCTTGCCATGGTGACCGACGCCATGAACGTCTCTCTCTCTCCCTCTATGAATCTCTCTCTCTCTCTCTCTCTCTCTCTCTCTCTCTCTCTCTCTCTCTCTCTCTCTCTCTCTCTCTCGCTCTCTCTCTCTCTGAACTCTCGGGCCTGTGCTACGGTAGGTGCTAGGGTTTTATACAGTGAGTGAGGTCGGCGGAGACCCACGTCTTCTCTTTCTTTCAAGGGTTATTTTGACTTTACCCCCCAAATTTTGGAGTGCGATTTTGTTCCAACCTCTTTAAAGTGATTGGAGCATCCCGCTCTCTCTCATTGGTCCATTCCAAGGGTAGGTTTGTCATTTCATACTGTTTATCATGGTGAAATGATCAAAAGACCTCGAGATGGATCAATGAGTGAGAGCGGGATGCTCCAACCTCTATTAGGAGGTTGGAATAAAATCGTTCTCCAAATTTTGCCTTGAGTTAGACTTTACCCCCATCTTTTTATTAATTAGACTTTACTATCCAAAACTAACTGTTCCGTCAACTGACCCCCCAAAACTTTATTTCTTTTCAGCTCACCGTGTCTCTTAGATGGTGAGCTGACGGAATAGTTAGTTTGGGAGGTAAAGTCTAATTCAAGATAATGTTTGGGGGGCAAAGTCAAAATAACCGTTCTTTCAATTCCTTCTGAAATTAGGAAATGCCCACACGACACGGAGTCGTTCTGTTTCGTTCCTTTCGAAGTGGGGAGTGGTAGAAATTAATGCCCACACGACACGGGGCTGTGCATTGAGGGGGTGTCAGGGTGAGATCATCAATGTGAGATGGACGGCTGTAGCAGGGTGTGGGTAGCTGGTTGTCCACACTATAAGGGAGCATTCTATTCCGCTCCATTCTCAGCGGAGGAAAGAGAATTTTTCCAAAGTAACCACCAGGTTTGTCGTATTGCTCAAATTAAGTAAAGAGTCAGAAAATGTTACTTTATTTACCACCTACACGTGCCGATTCAATGGCACAAATGTTTTATGACTTTTTCAGACCCATTTTACCCTTAACAGTAGTAAAATCATTTGTTTAGTAATTTTACGTCGGGTTTACGTCGATGAAGAGGTTCTGCCGATAAAGAGGTTCCGGCAAGGTTAAAGCGAGGTTCCGGCGATGAAGAGATACCGACAAGGTTTACGTCGATGAAGACGTTCCGACAAGGTTCTGACGATGAAGAAGTTCCGGCAAGGTTCCGGCGATGAAGAGATTCCGGCAAGGTTCCGGCAAGATTCCGGCAATAAAGAGGTTCCGGCGAGGTTACGGTAGGGTTCTGAAGAGGTTCCGATGATAAAAAGGTTCCGGCAAGATTCCGATGACACGTAACGAAAACGTAAACAAAATGTAACCAAATGTAAACAAACGTAAAATTTGCGTTTGGGTCTCTACTGGTTTCATGAAAGAAGAAGCGATTTGCTACATTAAGGGTATTTTTGTCTGAAATTTTTGTTTTGTGGTCATAAAAGTAACATTTTTGGGCTCTGTACTTAGTTTGAGCAATACCACAAACTTGGTGGTCAGTTTGGGAAAAACCTTCTAAAAAAAAACCAACGTGTACCCGTCCTTCTCGTGGGGGGCCACTCGCTCGTTGCGGGTGCCGCCTCCGACTAGTGACCGTTGTTGATCAAACTTTCCATCATTCACTTCTTTCCTAATTCGAACGTTTGGATCCCTGAGACCGTCGAATTGGAATCGCGCGCTTACATAACGGTCATATTTCCCTCCACCAGCACTCGACTCAACGATCACATCCTCGTCTTCTCCCATCCACTGCCTCAAAATTCAGAGAGAAGAAAGGGCGCCGCTCAGCAGAGGAGAGGCTCCATCAAGAACATCATCGATTTGCATCTGGGAAGGAGATGACCACGATCGATGCCAAGTGGATGGCGACGGCAGCTGCCTCGACCTCGGCCAGCGGCAGCAGGGCACGCCCCTACAAGAAGCTCCAGCCCGCTGATGGCAGCGGGCCCTCACCATCCAAAGGATGGCCCGCATGGGGGGGAGCCCACCGGCGATCCTGATCTCCAAGGTGTTGACGCTCAGCGACACCAAGGGGAGCCAAAGCCGCCTCTGCCTCCCACGCGGCGACATGAAGAGCTCGGAGCTGGGCAGCATCCTGACGAGCGCCGAGAAGGAGGAGATAAAGGGCAAGGAGCGGGGTCTTTTGGTGCAGGTCCTCGACCGGGAGTGACGGGAGTACCGCATGAAGCTTAAGTTCCTCGAGTCCAACTAAGGGTACTTCTGTTGCACAATTAGCAGTTATGATACCAATTGTTTTGCACACAATCCAGAATCCACAGAGTCTAACTGGAAGCATTGTGCTTAGAATCGAGGATTGGAGTCCTAAAGAGATCACACCCAAACACAGACACAAATGATTTGATGCATCCATGCACAATAGTTTTTGTTAGGCAACCCGATATTGGTTTATACCCTACATCAGTATTGGGGGGGGGGAGGGGGTTAGATGTAATCATAGTTTAGCCCCACATGATCTATGATATTGTAATGGTTTGCTTTCTCTCCTTATATAAGGAGAGGCATTCGTATATAATATGAGAATCAATATTAAGACTATTCTATCTGAAACACTAACCTCTCTCTCCTCCTCTCTTTTATAACAATGGAAGGCAATTAAGTGAAAATTAGAGATCACTTGTTTCTTCTTCTCCGTATGCCGGCCTTTGCTGTATGGTTTAGTACCCATATATCATGGATTATATATTAAGAGATTACGTGGGTTAATTCACAATCAAACGCATAATTCAAGAGGTGGAACACCAACGGACTCCCGGACTGGTTTTATTTCCTCTCCCATGTTGTTGAGGCTAGGTTCCCTCTCTGACTTGCAATATGGACCCTAAAGGTTGTTGTGCCTTGTTTGCGCATGCCCCTCTTTCGATCTTCGGACCTCTTTGAGCCCTTGCTCTAGCGCCCTGTTCTCTAACCACCTAGCCGATCCATAAAAGAAAAAAAAAAAAAGTAAAAACTATTTTGTAGGCTCATAATCCAATTAACCAGGATTTTATTATAACATGAAATTATTTAAACTCTTTCTATACATGAAAAGAGATTAGCCATACATATTATCGTTTCTTCCGCATTGATTTATTTTATAATTTGTCTATAGATATATGGATGAGTTTTAATAGCAACCCTCCTATCATTTCTTTAAGTAAAGTTGATCGGGTAGACGGGCTGCTTGTTAGGGTAAAAGAGCCCCCAGTTATTCTCCACACCTGGCGGCTGCTTCTGGTTCTCATTGAACATGGCGAATATGTACGTCTCTACAGCTCTCCCGGATCTCTTCGGCGTCCCCTGGTGCACATGTTTGATCAAGTTCGAATTGTATGTCTGTGCGTTGGAGATCGACGCCGCAGTCCCGCCGGCAGACGGCCACCCGCTCTCCGACACAACGATCTCGACGTTGCCACCTCCGACCTTCTCCAATGCCGAGTAGGCCGTATCTGTTATCGCGTCGAAGAGATTCTGGTAGCCGAACTGCCCGTCCTGCACGACGGTCCCAGGTGCAGTGAACAAGGCATAAGGAAGGGAGATGGTGGCCTGGTTGTAGATGTAGGCGAAGTAGGGGTACGCATTTACTAGCAGGGGTGACCCATTGCGGTTCAGGAACTGGACTATCGGATCCAAGGACACCAGTGCATCGGAGGTGAATGAGCCGGCGGAGGGAGGGAATGAGGCCCCGAGGACTCCCGAGGAGACAGAGGTCGACACCTTGATCTGGCCCAGTAGGCCGGCCGACGATACGGCGGTCAGTACGTTCTGCATAGCTGGGAGCACGTACTGCGCTAGATCGCCGGGGATCACCTCGTTGCCGACAGCGATGTACCGGAATGCGACATCGGGGTAGGCCTGTACATTGGTCTGGACCCAGTTGCTTGCCGCCGAGGGGTTGGAGGCGAGGCTCTGAAGATCGGTCTTGGGGACGTCGAGGATGAGTTGGATGTTGGACCCCCTGAGGGCCTGGAGTTGGGCTTGGATGGGACTGTAGAGCCTCATCCGTCCGATGTTGTACGCTTTGTAGAGGGCCACCACATCGCTGGGTTGGGGTAGGTTGTCCCCTAGCCCCCCGTAACAAACACCGATGGACTGCCCGCCTGAAAACATGAAGCCTATGTTAGTGTTAAAGTGGATCTAGGACATCAAAACAAATCGGGCCCAACTGTTTGTTCGAGAGAAACCAATAAAGATTTGAATCCAATCCAATTCAATCCAATTAAAGTCGGTTTGAATTGGATTGGATGATCGGTTTAGGTATTGGATCATGTTCTTATTGGGCTCCCCCTCTTCTATTAGGACCTAGCTCAAACTTAAAAAATAATAATTGTTATCAAATCATTAGGCCTAAATATGATTTTTTTACTGATTTTGAGTCATCCTATAACATTGCAATGGTTGTTGGTAGCAAGGGTATAGACATATACCCTTGCTCTCTCTCTCTCTCTCTCTCTCTCTCTCTCATGGCAATCCAAACAAGTCACCAAATAATATTTCTCTCTCTCTCTCTCTGTGCCACATGCGCACAGAGAGAGAGAGAGAGAGAGAGAGAGAGAGAGAGAGAGAGAGAGAGAGAGAGAGAGAGAGAGAGAGAGAGAGTACTTGTTTGGATTGCCATGAGCATCACAAGTGATGCTATGGAAGTGACGGAGATGAGAGAGAGAGAGAGAGAGAGAGAGAGAGAGAGAGAGAGAGAGAGAGAGAGAGAGAGAGAGAGAGAGAGAGAGAGAGAGAGAGAGAGAGAGAGGTACTTGTTTGGATTGCCATGAGCATCACAAGTGATGCTATGGAAGTGACGGAGATGATAGTGTGAGGTGCCATGGATGACCACCACCTCAAATACAGAATGTATACACCTTGATACTGTCATGCATGTACAAGCACCCTTCCTTATATAGAAGGGATCAGGGTCCATCCATCCAACGCCTTGGGCGGCATGAAATGGGATCGAGTGCCTTCGAGGGGAATCAAACTCCTATTTGGTGTGGAATTGTGCTCTCCATTTTCTTTCCCAACATATTTCCACGTCGCATTAAATGAGATCATCGACAATTCAAGAATGGTGTTTCTTTGACGTGATGACTAACTCGAATGAACTTTGAAATTCTTAGCAGCCAGAACGATGTTGATAGTTGGAATATTATACCCTTGGACTACAAGAGAAATGTATTTTGCCGGCTTACTATTTTATTACCGTCGGTATAATATCGATTTTTACCGACGGTAATTATAAGATCCGTTGGTATAATAACTTCTAATTTTTAATTATCTTTTTATTTTAATTACCGACAGATAATAAATATCGCTGGGTTGGGGCAGGTTGTCTCCTTGCATCCCGTAACAAACACCTCTGCCTGAAAGCATGAAGCAGATGTTATTGATCTCATAATTGTAGTTGTAGACCTTAACGCTAATTTGCATTCAGCCCTCCCTCCCACCCACAGGATAGGTGAATAACATTGGTCTGGACCCCATGTCGAAACATCTGCCGTCGACGGGCCGAGATCCAGATCCACCACTCCGATAGCAATCGGCTGAAACCACGACCTCGACACCGAACGATGACCACCGATCCGAGCGAAAGAGGACCGTGTGACCCCCGAACATCCGAATGCAAAATTGTCGCCGATGGAGGAACCCTTATAGACATGGGGAGGGAAGGGGGAGTAGAGCTGACCCCAGCAAAACCATCACCACCGAACTCCGGACCTCCCCGGAGACGCCAACCGCGTCTGGGGAGGCCTAGAGGGAGGTCGCAGAAACCCTAACCAAAGGGGGGAAAAGGCACAAGGGAAGACGACGCTCCGAGCCGTACCACCACCCTTATTGTTCCATAACCCACCGGGGGCTTCCTTAACTCAAGTACGTCAGATGAAACGCTAGTAGGTCTGTCAAAAGGCATGGCCATGATTTGGCTAGGGTCAAACCGGACTCGACCTTTTGTTTTAAGAGGGAGGCTTGTGCTTGGCCATGTCCTTTAGGGCCAAAAATTTGTGGGCCCTGGCTTGTCCCTTCAAAGGTCACAACGAGCGTTGTGATGTTCCTTCAAAGGCCATCTTAATGTTATTAAAATGAAAGACTCCGTCAATTGTTCCTAAAATAGGCATCAAAACCAGTCTAACAAATGGCTACAAACGAGCCGAGATTAGCTTTGGTCTGCTTGAGGTTGTTCATTTATTAAACGAGCCTAAACTTTAGGCTTGGGCTTGGCTTGTTTAATAATCGAGCTAAGCTTTGGTCTGCTTGAGCTTGACTTGTTTATTAAACGAGCCTAAACTCTAGGCTTGGATTTGGCTTGACTAGTAATCGAACGAACTCGAATGAGCTTATATTGAGCCTGTTTGTGAGCTGCTCTCAAACAGCTTCGTTCGTTTGAAGCCCTAATCGAGTCCATCCTAAATTGGTATATTTTTTTTATTAGACCAAAATTGGTAAAGTTAATAGTTGGTCTTTGATCCTACCAAATCCCTACTGAACCTTCAAAACATGATTAGAGTTGACCTCACATTATTTGGTCTCACTTCTCCTTTACACTCCGCAGGACCCCAGTCCCCCAGTTCCATCTTGGACTATCAAAGAGCATGGCCTGGCTCTTATCATGGTGGGTTTATGTAACATGGTCACGGCTCGCCTCTCAAGCCTTGGAGAGCAGAGTACTCTCTTCAAAGGACCAGATTGACAAGCCTACGCCTAGACACTTATAGCTCTAAAGAAAATTGATCAAGAAGCTAACCCAGATTTGGCTCAACCTAGACCCGAAGCCAACCTGACCCTTTTGCCACATGCTAAACAGAGAGAGAGAGAGAGAGAGAGAGAGAGAGAGAGAGAGACCTGTTGCCATGATCGAGCCTCAGAAGAGATGCTAGCTATGGAAGGGATGTAGATGATACACAACACCTTGATACTGTCATGCATGCCCTTCGCCCCTTCCATATATAGAGGTCTTGGACACACACAGTCCCCCTTCAGGACTGGAAAATTCAGATCCGTCCAAGTCCGGCATGTGGATCAGCAGCGAAGGGTTCAAGACTAGAGGGCCATCCATCCAACCGCTGGGCATTAAATGGGACTGTTTTATCTTTGCCTCCATGAATCAAACATCTCTTTTGATGTGGACCGCACTCCATTTTCTTCGTTCTTGCATACCTTTTTTTCAAATATATTTCCACGTGGGCGATGATATGCTTACACGCCATGTACGCGCGCGCGAGACTGCATCCTCACCATAAGAGCCGTGGGATAGGAGCGGGGCACTAATCCTGAGGCACCACCATGTTGAACATACGCACGCATACCGCCTTCGACATTGCGTGATGAAATTTTTTGCACGCATCTCCGATATTAGCAAGGAAGTTGGAGCTTTTACTAAGGACGCCATCGTCAACTAATCTAGATCACCCTGGATTATTATAACAAGTAGCAAGAATAATCTTATCCTAAAGAAGGAAAATATTATTCAACTCGAATGTTTTACCGATTTCTTTTAGCCAGAATGTTGTGTCACACTCATAGCCAGACATGATTAGTTGCCACATCATTCGGATTGAATAAACCTTGATTAGTGGCCATCAAGGCGGATATCGACAAGGCATATGACCGAGTCCAATGGGATGCGTTGGAGTTGATCCTTGAGAAAATGGGTTTTCACCTGAGGCGGCTGTGGGCATCGAAATTAGCCCACGGGTCGAACCCGATTTGTACACGAAAAATAGGCCCGCACCCAACGGCCTTCGGGTCGAACCCGACTCGCCCATGCAACGTGGGCCCGCACACAATGGCCCACATGCGAAAATCTGGCCCACGCACAACGGCCCGCATGCAACTTGGCCCACACACAACGGCCCACATGCGAACCTTGGCCCATACACAACGGCCCGCATGCAATTGGGCCCGCAGTACACAAACGGCCCGCATGCACACTCGGCCCGCGTGCAAGCTCAACCCGAGCACCATGGTCCAACTCGAAGCAAACAGGTCCCACCGGACCCACGACTCGAACACAAAGAGGGGGGCCCACCGGCCCACCCTCTTGAAAACCGTGCCCCCCTCCTCATGGAGAGGTGGGGCCGGCCATAAAAGAAAAAGAAAAAAAAAAAGAAAAAAAAAAAAAAAAAAAAAAGAAAAGAAAAGAAAAAGAAAAAGAAATCAAAACCGCCTCGATGCGGGGGGAGGTGGCGTGGACGTCTACGCAGCCGTAGATCCGCGACGATCCCTCGATCCAACGGACAAGATGACGATATGTCGCCATCCGATCCAAAAGTGCAACAAAAAAATAACAACTCGATCTTTAAAGATCGAGTCACATCTAGCCCATAACCACCCCAACTAAAAAAAGGGGATCGGGTTTGTTTTCTTGGATAAAGGAACAATATCTTGATGGTTATGGGGGGAGATATCGGATGAAACAAAAAGATTTCAGATTTATCTCCCCCAACCGCTCCCCTTTGCCTATAAATAGAGGGGGTGGGGGAAGGCACAAAGGGTCCAAAAACTGAAGACGAAAGAGCTCTGCAAGAGAAGCTAGCTCCAACGCTCGAAGACCGAAGGCTTCACGAGGCACAGCAAGCACGTCCTACGGGAATCCTTGGCCCTTCAAGTCTTCATCAACGTGAAGACCTTGCACTCGAAGATCAAAGCTTCGACTCCTCGCACGAAGAAGAAAGCTTGGAGAAGAAGACCCGGAGTCGTCGTCATCCCGACTTCTCCAACAATCTTCATCAACTCCGAAGAAGCCATAAGCAAAGACCGGAGAAGAAGATCGAAGCCGACAACACCCGTCGTCTTCAACAAAGGCGTCGACTCCTCGCACGAAGAAGAAAGCTTGGAGAAGAAGGCCTGAAGCCGGTGCTACCCCTGCCGTCTTCGTCAACAAAAGCCGACGCTACAACCGTCGTGCTGAAGCCGGTGCCACACCCGCCGTCTTCATCAACAAAAGCCGACGCTACAACCGTCGCACGAAGATCGATGCTACACCCGTCGTCTTCATCAACGAAAGCCGACGCTACAACCGTCGCACGACCATCGGTGCTACCCCCGCCGAAAAGCCAAGACCGACGCCACAACCTTCGAGGAAGCCGGAAGAATAAAGAAGCCTTGAAGAAGTAACGCCAGTCGTTCGAGAAGAAGATCGAGTCTAAGCTAAAGTCAAAGCCAACGCCAGAAGCCAAAGCAGACGCACCGGTAAAGCCCGCGCCAAAGCAACGCACGTGCCAAAGCCAAGCAACTACGCCGGTCACGAGCAAAGCACCGCACGTTCTAGCCGATACGACGCGAAGTCCGGAAGAACTAAAGCATCGCAAGTCTCTATCCGTCTACGTTCAAGCGCAAGCGCCAAAGCAAAGCAAAAGCCAGAGCCACGCCAAAGCCGAAAGCTAAAGCCAAAGCTGACGCCAAAAACACGATCGACGCCGCGAACCGACGATCAAGGACGCCGAGGTCGAGCAAGGATCGAGGAAGACACGAAGACCAAGGAACGAAGCCTAAAGCCTCCCTAGCCGAGAAAGCGCAAAGCACGGACGGGGACAAAAGCAACGGCAGAAACTCCTTAGCCTCTCAAGAAACCCTCATCCTGTAAAGACCTCTGTCCTGGGCAACCCCTTCAGAGCTCTCGCACGAATACCACGTGGAGACGCGGATCAAAGGGACCCTCCAGAGGATCTCTCCCACAATCTCCTGATCAAAAAAATTTTTGTAATCTCGTGTGATCCGCAATAAAAACGACCCGAATCTTTTTCCGCACTCATAGATTTCTGGCACGCCCGGTGGGACCTCCTCTCCTTTCATCCGTACGTTTGAAGGAGTTGCTTCAAGTTCGCCATGGCCGGAACGAATGATGATACGTTTGCTCCAACAAGCCTCTCACCTATCGCCGAGTCTCCACTACTCCAACACGGTGATCCAGAAAACCTGAAGGATGTCATTCCCCCGGTAGTACGCGTCTACACTCGGCGTACACAAACTCTTGCAGACTTCTTCACGCCAGAAACTGCTACCGAAGATGCCCGCCAAGGCGCCAATGAAGCCTTGGTACATGAAGAAACAAGCCTCAATCCTGGAACATCTGTCCAGAAATTTGGGGAGGACCAGCCCCAACCCCGAACCCATTCAGGTTCTCCAGCGGACTCTGCACCTCCCTTGCCGGGGGCAAACATCCGTCATCAAGCAGAAGCAAGTCAGCGTAACTACGTCTCCGACGACGATGGCGAGGGTGCGGGCGTGCAACATCGAGACGTCCTGCGACATCATCCTCCGTCCGCTCTCCAGCTCCAAGTCATGCAAATGGGTGAACACATGGCTCAGCTCACCCGACTAATGGAAGAGAAAGATCGTCACATCAACACCTTGCTTCAGAGGCTGAGTGCCAGGGATGTCGCAATATTCGGTCAACCTCCTGCTTCTCCAGTAGCTGCTCCAGCCCCGTCTCCAACTCCTGCTCTTGCAGAAGTTGGCCCGACAACACTAGCAACTACTCCTGCACTTTCCTCGGCTCCCGTGCCGATCTCGGTGGCCGCGCAACCTTCAGTGGCAGCAACGATGAATGCCCAGCAAATACAAGCAGTAGTGGCTGACATGATGTGTTCCCACGGCGGCAGCCTACCTCCGATTACGGCGGTATATTCAAAGCCTTACACCATAAGGATCCAACAGCTGCACTTCCCTACCGGGTTCCAGCCACCAAAGTTTCAACACTTCGACGGAAAGGGGAACCCAAGGCAACACATTGCCCACTTCGTCGAAACTTGCAACAACGCCGGCACATACGGCGATGAGATGGTGAAGCAGTTCATTCGCACACTCAAAGGTAATGCTTTTGACTGGTATATTGATCTTCCTCCAGGATCCATTGACAGCTGGGATCAGATGGAGAGGGAATTCCTCAACCGCTTCTACAGCACTCGGCGCATTGTTAGCATGACCGAGCTTACTGCCGTCAAGCAAAGGAAGGACGAATCAGTAATCGACTACATCAATCGATGGAGGAATCTCGCCCTGCATTCACGAGACCGTTTGTCGGAAGACTCGGCTATCGAGATGTGCACCCAAGGCATGCACTGGGGCTTACTCTACATCCTCAAGGGGATCAAGCCTCGGTCCTTCGAAGAACTCGCAACTCGAGCCCACGACATGGAGCTCAGCTTAGCAAATCGCGGGGACTCAAAGACCAAAGACTTCCTGAAGGTGGAAAAGAAAGACAAACCGCCGGCACCCAAATCAAAGCAAGTTAACGTCACCGACATCGCCTCGGCCTCCAAGCCACTCAAAATCAGCGGTAAGTCGGAACAAGAAAAGAGAGCTTCCATACCACCGCCTCTACCCCAAAAACAGTCGAAGATGACTCTAGAAGAACTTAAGGCCAAAGAGTATCCCTTTCCAGACTCGAAAGTCTCTTCCATTTTTGATCAACTGCTATAAGAAATGATGATCGAGCTTCCTCCTTCAAAAAGGCCCGAACAGATGCATCGTGTCAACGATCCGCTCTTCTGCAAATACCATCGACTGGTTAGCCATCCTATTGAGAAATGTTTCGTCTTCAAAGAAAAGATCATGGCGCTCGCAAAGCAAGGAAAAATTGAGATCGACTCCAGCGACATTGCAATAGCAAACATGACGTCCATCACCTTCGGTTCGTTTCAACCAGTATTCATTGCTGCCCACCAGAGAAGGCCCAAGTTGCGCATCAATCGCCAAAGACCAATTGCGAAGTTAGCCCCACGACGGAAAGTCTCAAGACGACAGCAGTATGCTCCTAAGCTCGCTGAGGAAGAAACGTCACTGCCCTGGGGGCAACCGCCGCCTACGTCGACGTCCCTCTCAAACAAAGCTATGTCCCAACGGAATCTCCAGACAAGGTACGAGCAAGGAGACCCGGAGGTCGGTCTGTTAGGCCAGCCCTCAGGTAAATTCGACTACTACGTCCTCTATTCTAGACCTTCGCCTGTCTCAATAGAAGAAATCAAGCCCACCGACTGGGAGTCAGAAGGCGAACCACCAAGGTCCCCAGAGGAGCAGGTCTCCCCGACTCATGAAGAACCCACAAATCTCCAGACAAGGTACGAGCAAGGAGACCCGGAGGTCGGTCTGTTAGGCCAGCCCTCAGGTAAATTCGACTACTACGTCCTCTATTCCAGACCTTCACCTGTCTCAATAGAAGAAATCAAGCCCACCGGCTGGGAGTCAGAAGGCGAACCACCAAGGTCCCCAGAGGAGCAGGTCTCCCCGACCCATGAAGAACCTACAGCTGCCACTCCAGACCTTCACCTTGGTAACGAAGAATCCACTGATGAAGATGCATGGGTCATGTTGCCTCGCAGACGAAGGCCATGGATGCCAAGAAGTCGCAAGCTAGACCGGGTAACAAGAAAGCTTCCGGAACGAAGAACTTACAAAAAAAAAAAACAAAGCTCCAGGAAGGAAGGCGTTTAAAGTACCGCCAGCAGATCCTGATGATCTCCTCCTGCAAAATCCTCCAGAACCGGCAACGTTGCAAGAGTTCTTCCCCGATTACTTCCTCCCAGTTGATCAGCAGCACGAAGCCTCCTGTTGCATGGTTGAGATCCACATGGCGCCGGAAGAAGAAGATAGGATCAAGCCTTCTAAAGAAAGCAACACCGGCAACGAGGAGGATGATTCCAACAAAGACAACACTGCTGCTTACGATGAGGCAATCCTGCACTTGCCACTCATAGAAGCACTACACCTCCCAGAGAAAGCTCGCCTAGCAATGGCCGAGGCTTTGACAGACCCAGACAGCTACAAAAGAAAGAAGAAAAACGCTGAGAAGGACAAAACTATTGTCTCATGTAACGCAGCAATAACTTTCTCAGACGAAGATCTGCAGCTCGGAGCACGACTGCACAATCGACCTGTCTATGTCTCGGGATACATCAACGAGAAGCCGGTAAATCGAATCCTGTTGGACTGCGGCTCCGCCGTCAACATCATGCCTATCCAAACAATGCGCCAGCTCGGCATCACCACCGACCAGCTCTCGCAAAGCCAGCTGGTCATTCAAGGGTTCAACCAAGGAGGACAGTCCACCATAGGGATCATTCGTCTAAAACTCTCCATCAGTCAGCTTGACACGACGGTTCTTTTCCACGTCATTGACTGTCAAACATCATATCACATTTTGCTGGGAAGACCGTGGCTGCACGAAAATGGTGTCGTAGTGTCTACCTGGCACCAATGCCTCAAGTACTACAAGGAAGGTCTGGAGAAGTGCATTGTTGCAGACGACAAGCCATTCAATGAGGCTGAAGCGCACCTCGCCGATGCCAAGTTTTACCAAGCAAAGGACCTTGTTGCAGAAATCCTTCTAGCTAAAACTCCTCGAACTCAGAAAGCTAAAAGGATGGAGCAGGATGAAGCTCTGCCAACTCCAAATCCAGTGCCACCATCTAAGGCGATACACGAAGTCAAAAAAGTGCTAGCGCCAAGACGAAAGATGCGTATCAGCTCCAAGCCAAGATCCATGAAGCATACTCCATTACCTGTCCAAGCTACGACAGTCTTACGCCTCACGCCTCAGTGGCTTCGCGAAGATGAACCACCACCTTTTGCCTCGCCAAAAGGGAGCCGCTATCAGAAGCTAATGTCAGCACTCTGCAAGAGATGACACTGCCACTACCCAGCCTGGGGCAAGCTTCAAGTCCGCCAAAACCCATCAATTTCTTCGAATCCAGCCAACTCACATTCAAGCCAAAAGGAAGCTGGGGGCAAAATGGCGCCAAGCTGCTGTTCAAAGCTGGCTACGACAAAGACAGTGCTGCACATATGAGTACGCTCCTGCCAGCTCCAATACCACACGGGATGACTAAGACTCAGGCCCACTTACTCCAGGGCGGCGAACAGATCCCACCAAATCGGCGAGGCATTGGCTCCCGTCAAACCCCGATGGTCATCAAAATAACAGGAGAGAAGACCTTCACCTCTAACTACATTGAGGTGAAGTTGGTAGATGAAGCGGAAGAGGGATCGTCAGCCTCCGATGCACGCTCCACCAATGTTATTCATCCCGCTACAAAGGGCGCCAAAAGAAGGCGATATCGAGCTCGGCATTGGACCATACCTCAAAAGCAAAAGAAGAGCGTCAAAAACCAGGCAAGTCAAAATCCCATATCAGTATTCAAAAGACTTGGGCCAATCAGACAAGCAAAGCGAAGGTCAGTATTCGACCGTTTGGGAAAGCCACCCACTAAGGTGAGAAAAATCATTCCCACCCACCCACCCATATCATTCTTTCAAACTACCGATGTCCCCAACATCCTTCTGGTGTCTCTTAATCATATCACAATTACGGACACTTCGGTCGATGAAACTTCTACTTCGGACAACGAGTTGCCACAAGCCCCGTCCATCCTCGAAGAAGGGGGGCAATCTACCATCGACGATTTGAAGGAAATCAACTTGGGAACGCAGGAGGATCCTCGGCCTACATTCGTAAGCGCACTCCTGACTCCCGAAGAGGAGGCCGCATACGTCAAGTTACTCCAAGAATACAGAGATGTCTTTGCATGGTCCTACAAGAAAATGCCCGGACTTGACCCAAAGATCGCAGTACACTAGCTTGTTGTCAGACATGGAGCTAGCGCTATCAAGCAAGGACAAAGACGCTACCGGCCGGAACTAGTACCTCAAATAGAAGGTGAAGTCAACAAGCTCATTGAGGCCGGCTTTATCCGAGAAGTTAAATATCCAACATGGATCTCCAGCGTGGTCCCAGTCAAGAAGAAGAACGGCCAGATCAGAGTATGCGTTTACTTCAGGGACTTAAACAATGCATGCCCCAAAGACGACTTTCCACTGCCAATCACAGAACTGATGGTGGATGCAACAACAGGCCATGAAGCACTGACCTTTATGGATGGATCCTCAGGCTACAACCAGATCCGAATGGCACCCAAAGATGAAGAACTTACGGCATTCCACACGCCAAAAGGGATCTACTGCTACAAAGTCATGCCTTTCGGCTTGAAAAATGCAGGAGCTACCTACCAACGAGCCATGCAAAAAAATTTTGACGATATCCTTCATCAAAATGTGGAATGCTATGTCGACGACCTCGTGGTAAAGTCAAGACAAAAGTCAGCACATCTTCAGGACCTTGAGCTGATCTTCAAACGGCTTTGAAGGTACCAGCTCCGCATGAACTCGCTTAAATGCGCATTTAGAGTCTCCTCGGGTAAGTTTCTCGGCTTTGTCGTACGACATCGAGGCATCGAGATAGATCAATCCAAAATAGATGCTATTCTCAATATGTCGATCCCAAAAACGGTAAGAGATCTCAGAGGTCTCCAAGGCCACCTGGCATATATCAGGAGATTTATCGCCAACTTAGCTGGAAAATGTAGGCCCTTCAGTCGCCTCATGAAGAAAGGAGCACCATTCAAATGGGATGAAGCTTGTCAGGAAGCCCTCCAGAACATCAGAAATTACTTACTCAAGCCTCCAGTTCTGACAGCACCAGTCCAAGGAAAACCATTGGTCCTTTACACCAGCGCCCAGGAGCAGTCCTTGGGGGCACTCCTGGCTCAAGACAACGAGCTAGGCAAGGAAACAACATGCTACTATTTGAGCCGCACTCTCATCGGCGCGGAGCTACACTACTCCCCGATTGAGAAGGTCTGTCTGGCGCTCATCTTCACTACAAAGAAGCTGCAACACTACATGTTAGCTCACGCCATCAGACTCATCTCAAAAGCCGACCCGCTCAAATATATCATGTCGAGACCAGTGCTCTCCGGACGTCTGGCCAAGTGGGCTTTGCTCCTCCTTGAGTTTGACATCACCTTTGTCCCTCGTAAAGCGATCAAAGGTCAAGCTCTCGCGGACTTCCTAGCAGAGTACCCCCTCCCAACGGAATGGGAAATATCAGAAGACCTTCCGGACGAAGAAGTATTCTGCATCGATATCGCCCCTTCTTGGAAAATATTCTTCGACGGCGCGGCAAGGCAAGACGTAGCAGGAGCAGGGGTTATCTTCGTCACACCAAACGATGAAGTACTCCCCTTCTCGTTTCTGCTATCAGAACCATGCTCCAACAACATGGCGGAATATCAAGCCTTGATCATTGGCCTCGAACTCGCCAATGATATGAAACTTCAAGGGCTCACAATTTTCGGCGACTCTCAACTCGTCATTCAGCAAATATTGGGAGCATACGAGGTCAACAAAGAAGATCTCGTGCCAATGCACCTACGAGCTCTGAAACTCCTTGGTACACTCAAAGATGCTTCAATCCAGCATGTTCCCAGAAACCTTAATCAGCAGGCTGATGCGCTTGCAAATTTAGCGGCTACACTTCCGTTCTCAGAAAAAAGCCAACTCATCATCCCTATCTGTAAGAGGATGGTGATCACCGAGGAGGACCTCCCTATGGGAATCCCGGACCAAGTCAATACAGTACATGTTTTCGTGACCGACGAGCTAGACTGGAGACAACCATTCATAGACTTTCTTGTCCACGGGAAGCTCCCTGAAGATCCGAAGCGTAAAGTCGACATTCGCCGGCGATCTCTGAAATTCTTCCACTTCAACAACGAGTTGTACCGTCGAAGCTACGATGGTGCGCTCCTAAGGTGTCTTGCAAAAGAAGAAGCGGAAACAGCACTAGAAGAAGTCCATGCCGGGATCTGTGGCTCACATCAGTCCGGTCCAAAGCTGCACTTTCGCATCAGGCGGATGGGGTACTACTGGCCCACTATGATCAAGGACTCCCTCGAGTTTGCAAAAAGATGCCACACTTGCCAGCTGCATGGCGACTACATCCGTCAGCCTCCGGAACCTTTGCATCCAACCATAGCGTCATGGCCCTTCGATGGATGGGGACTCGATATTGTCGGTCCGCTACCCAAGTCATCCAAGCAGCATCTTTACATCCTGGCGGCAACATATTACTTCTCTAAGTGGGCTGAGGCAGTACCATTGCGAGAAGTTACCAAGCATTCTGTTATCAACTTCATCCAGAACGACATCATCTTCCGGTACGGCATCCCTCGCTATATCGTTACGGACAATGGGAAGCAATTCAAGAACGCCGTTGTCAGCCAGTTTTGCGCCAAATTCGATATCAAGCAAAGATGTTCAACCATGTACAACGCCTCGGCCAACGGTCTAGCTAAACCTTTCAACAAAACACTCTGCAAACTTTTGGAGAAAGTCGTCTCAAAATTAAAGAAAGACTGGCATGAACGCATGGGCGAAGCGCTATGGGCATATCGCACCTCGTTTCACACGCCAACACAGGCAACTCCGTACTCACTGGTATACGGAGTAGAAGCTGTCCTCCCACTCGAACTCCAGATCCCGTCACTCAGGATAGCCGTCCAGGAAGGCCTCGTCAACGGCAACAAAGCTCAACTTCGCCTAGCAGAATTGGAAGCCCTGGATGAAAAGCGCCTCGAAGCCCAGCAACGCCTGGAGTGCTACCAAGCCTGGTTGACCCGAGCCTTCAACAAAAGGATTCGTCATCGATCCTTCCAAAAAGGAGAATTGGTGCTTGCAGTCAAACGCCCCATCATCCTTTCGCATCGAGGAGGAAAGAAGTTCGACGCCAAGTGGGATGGACCGCACGCTGTCAAAGAGGTCTACTCCAACGGCGCATATCTTCTCACCACGCCAGAAGGGCTTACACTCGGCCCCATCAATGGCAAGTACCTCAAAAGGTACTATGCCTAAAAGCAGGGCTACATTCCTTGCAAAAAAAAAAGGAACTACCTGTGACTTGATCCCTCTCAGTAGGGTACGTAGGCAGCCTGTAAAGGTTCAGTCCAAACAAAAAAAAAAAAAAACACAACCAAACTCTGCCATTCCAGAAGACAAGTCCAAAAAAAATATAGATGCATGATATTAAGTTATCACCAGATAAAGAAAAGCAGAACTACAAGTCTGTTCAGCAGAAATGACAAGAAAGAAAAGGAAATACGACATTGCTAGTAAAGCGAATTAAATTCTTTGAGACGTTGGAGCAGCTCGCCGCCAGTAACCTCCATGCGCTGCAACTCTGAAGACCGAGAAGCTACCCGCTCCAGATGCGTCGCCAGCTCGATACGCTACTTTGCCAGGTCTGCTCCAGAAGACTTCTCGATCGTCTCAGCTTTCTCGAAAGATACGCGAGCAGCCTCTAGCTTCTTCCACGCTCGAACAAGGCTCGCAGTGGCAAGTGCATGCTGCGCCTCCAGTCGACGCTCCTCGTCCTCGGCCTTTGCTAGTATCAAGGGAAGGTCATCTTCCATCGAAGCCTGTTTCAAGCAATGAGCTTCACTATCCTCCAAGAGAACACGCATCTGTGCCTCAAACAAAGAGCCATCTACCTGGAAGGCAGCCAGGTTCTTGCAAAACTCAGGCCCCTCGAGAACCCACCAGCTGCTCAAAGCGTCAAAGCCCTCTTCCTGGAAGGGTGCAAGCGTCGTCTGGATATACTTCCGACAGCTCTCCAAAAGAAGCACAAAGAGAAGGTCTCGCGAACTGCACTTTCTCCTGTCAGCCTCTGAGTGCACAGGCGAGGTGGGCTCCGGTCCTAAAGGCTCAAGTGAAGGAACCGCCTCCTGGACCATCACCGTGATAACAGTCAGCGGAACCACCAGAGCCGAAGGAGGAGACACAGGCAAACCTTCCGACAAAACGACTGCGGGAGTAGTCTCTGCCGAAGTACCGGACCTAACTAGAGGAGTCTGTTCTCTCCCTACACTGGAGATCTCATCCTCCTCCCCAAAGCCCAACTGCTCCACGTCGATATCGTCCAGGTTGACAGCACTACCGGCAAAACCTGCTCCACACGCTCCCAAACGTTCCAAGTTATCCCAGGGAACATCCAGCCCACCACCTTCAATCAACGTTGCTCTGATGGGAGAACACTCCTGCCCAACCCCCTTCGGGGCAGACTCGCAGTCCGGTCCAGCAGACCCTGCCATGATGAGAGCTGAACAACTTAGCCAACTAAATAAGAGTACAAGCACAGAAATTTATAAGAAACTAGAAACGAGATATACCTGCAGCATCCGATGAAGCTACCCCAGAAAGAGGGATTACCTCATCGGCAAAAAGCCCTGACTCTCCCTCTCGAGCTGGCTCTGCCTCGCTAGCACCAACCAAAGCTGCCTCACACAAGAGATCCAACTTTCTCCTCTTGGGAGAAGCACACCCACTCCAAGAAGCCTGAGTCTCAGGAAGACTCTGAACCCTGGAGGACGGAGCCATCTCAACTTCTTGCACAGAGAGTGAAGCCTGGGAAGTACTCTCTCGATGGCCACAAGATCTCTCCGATCGTCGCTCCTCGGACCAAAGACGGCGATCCTCCGACCCCGCCAAAGAGTCAAAAGAAAAGTCAGCCCGCTCGCTGCTAGCAAGAACGTCCAGCGGAAGGCTAGCCAGGAGGGGAAGCACTGACACGTTGACCCAGCGACGATACTCAAGAGTTGCAGCATCCTTTCCGCCTGACTTGATCCCCGGCGAGAAAATACACCCAGTAAATCTGTCATAAAGCGCTCCCCAGAGGCGATACGCTTCCTGCGGGGTGTAACGTGACTGCATACGCAAAGGAGTCCCAGGCAACTCCTGGCGAAAACCCTGCTGTCGAGCAAACCGGTGGGGAGAGTACCGTGCCACCTCCACTACGTCCTCACGACGCCAAATGAGATACCCGGGCCTGCAACTCACCATGCTCCAGTACAAGTGCTCGGGCATTTCCTCCACATCACATACCAAGGATCTTGTAGAAGGTGCAAGTGCATTCTCCGATACAAATTCAAAGTCAGAAGGGCCCATACGTCTTAAACACTCTCGGGCACTAGGCTTCGAACGCTCCCACGCGTAATAAGCGTTCATCACACCTCCCACACATGGAAGAAAGGGCACCGAGGTCGAAGGTCCACGCGCTGCAAAGATCCCCTTCGGAAAGTGAAGCCCAATCCAGCCATAGAGGTAATGCAGGGGGCAAAAGGAGCTGGCTCTACCTACTTCCCCTCTTGCATTACCCGCACTCGATAAACTCCAGTAGGTTCCGCTAAGCCCTCCGTACAACGAGCAGAGGATCGCCGGCGCCAGGTTAAGAAACTCTCCATTCACCATCCGAGCAGCTGCAAGGAAGGTCCCAGGGCGTATCACATCCCCTTCCCAGGGTAAAGCAAAGCGGCAAAGGAAAAGTACCAACCCCGCTGACCAGTAAGCAGCACGACAGGCATCGCTGCATTCCTCAAGTCCCAAACTTCCCAGGGATGTTGCGCCCCAGCCATGGAGCACCATTCTTTCTTCAGAGATTCAATCGATCACCGGAAAGTGCTAGGCGCCGGTCTCTTTGACGATGCATACCGCCACATCGGGTGACTCGAAGGGGGAGCGTGACGATACTCTTCTCGAAACCAGAAGTCCATCCAATCCGAGTGGAGTACCCGGTCTGACCGCTCGCGCGCCGCTATAATAGCATACGTCTTAAAAAGCAAAAGGCAGAAGCTAGGAGACTCGTCTGGGTCCGTCAAGACCTCCAGAGAAGGAACCTCCTCCTGATAGTAGCTCCGAACTTCTGGACACCCAGAGATGACGTGCATGTCACGAAGGGTGATCCCGATTTCACCAGCTCCGGTCAAAAAGGTATTGGTCTCAGGGCACCACTGCTCACACAGAGCCCGGTACATACCGTCCGATCGGCTGTACTCCCAACAAGCTGGCTCCACAAACCTCGCCAGACGCTCCATCCCTGGCTCCGCCTCCAACACGCCAGACAGCTCTCTCATCCAGTCCCGAAAACCTCCCAAGTATGTGACATCTCCACGCGGTTGAATCTCCACGCCCCATCGCGTACGGCGGGAGCATATCTTCAAAGTAACAACAGGGACCGGAACCGACTCCTCGCCAGTGTGGTGGAACGGCAGCCCCAAACTAGGCCGGACAATTTGCCGAGAAGATCCTTCGTCAGTAAGGATACGCTCGCCAAGTTTCAAAACGCGACAAGAGCCGTCAGCCACGCCATCCTCACAAACTCGCTCGTGCGTCGGAAGCTGAAGGACTGACAGTCTGGCCTCATGTCTCGAAGTACGGTGGTTGAAGACTTGCGCAAAGGGAAAACGAAGATACGTACTCCCGTGGGAGACCGCATCGACAATCCAGCCAGAACTCGGAAAACCCTCGTAACAACGAGACCTGAAAAAGAAAAGGAGGACAAAGCCCAAGTCAGATAAAAAAATATATATATACCCTCGGCTAAAAAGCTGCAGGTCCTGAATCCCAGGGCGAAGACACAAAGGGGAACCTCGGCCAAAAGAGGGACGTAGGTCCCGAATACAGAAACAAGGAAACAAGGGGGGGGCCTAAGCAAAAGGGCCGCCCGTCCTTCCAGCAAATAAAGGAAACAGGGGGGGGCCTAAGCAAAAGGGCCACCCATCCTTCCAGCAAATAAAGGAAACATGGGGGGGGGCCTAAGCAAAAGGGGCGCCCGTCCTTCGAACAAATAAAGGTAAAAAGGAGGGGGGTCACGGCAAAAAAGCCGTGACCCCCTCTCTCTCTCTCCTTTTAAAAAAAAACATGCAGGGGGGGGTGCTGTCGTCCTCGACCAACACCGGCCACCGCACCCCCCGCCGGCCCCCGCAGCCCCGGCCGCCTCCGCCTCCGACCCCGCGCAGCCCCGCGCCTGCGCTCGCCGCACCCCGCAACCCCAGCCGCCGCTCCCTCCTACCGCGCCTGCGCTCGCCGCACCCCGCAGCCCCGCGCCGCGCGCTGCTGTTGCACCGGCCCCCGCAGCCCCGGTCGCCTCCGCCTCCGGCCCGCAGCCCCCGCCGCGCCCTCCTCCGGCCCGCTCTCTCCGGCCCGCTGCCGCTGCCGCGCCCGCGCCCGCGCGCCGGCCGCACCCAGCAGCCCCCGGCCACCTCCGCCTCCAGCACGCGCGCCGGCCGCACCCTGCAGCCCCGGCCGCCTCCGCCTCCGGCCCGCTCCCTCCGGCCCGCAGCCCCGGCCGCGCACTCCTCCGGCCCGCTCTCTCCGGCCCGCTGCCGCTGTCGCGCCCACGCCCGCGCGCCGGCCGCACCCAGCAGCCCCCGGCCACCTCCGCCTCCAGCACGCGCGCCGGCCGCACCCTGCAGCCCCCGGCCGCGCCCCGGCCAAGCCCGCCTCCGGCCCGCAAGCCCTCCTCCGGCCTGTGCCCTCCCACGACCCACCATGCGAAGAAGAAGAAGAAGAAGAAGAGGAAGAAGAAGGAGGAGGAGGAGGATCACCTCACCGGCAGCCCTCCGCCCTCCGTGGGCCGGCGGTCTCCTCTCCTCCGCGAAACCCATGGCGTGACCACCTTCATCTTCCGCGGCATCGTCGCGAAGCAAGAAACCCTAGCAGAGCTTTCGTCTCCAAGCCGCCGGAAATCGCTGATAATAAAGAGAAACGAAAAATGGGGGTCCTTTTAAAGACCTAATCCCACCCGAATGCGCGACTCAAGTCCAAGCGCTACGCGTTTCCCGCGGGCGCACTCGAACTTGAGGGGGCACTTGTGGGCATCGAAATTAGCCCACGGGTCGAACCCGATTTGTACACGAAAAATAGGCCCACACCCAACGGCCTTCGGGTCGAACCCGACTCGCCCATGCAACGTGGGCCCGCACACAACGGCCCATATGCGAAAATCTGGCCCACGCACAACGGCCCGCATGCAACTTGGCCCACACATAACGGCCCACATGCGAACCTTGGCCCATACACAACGGCCCGCATGCAATTGGGCCCGCACACAAACGGCCCGCATGCACACTCGGCCCGCGTGCAAGCTCAACCCGCGCACCATGGCCCAACTCGAAGCAAATAGGTCCCACCGGACCCGCGACTCGAACACAAAGAGGGGGGCCCACCGGCCCCCCCCGTGCCCCCCTCCTCATGGAGAGGTGGGGCCGGCCATAAAAGAAAAAGAAAAAGAAAAGAAAAAGAAAAAGAAAAGAAAAAGAAAAAGAAATCAAAACCGCCTCGATGCGGGGGGAGGTGGCGTGGACGTCTACGCAGCCGTAGATCCGCGACGATCCCTCGATCCAACGGACAAGATGACGTTGTGTCGCCATCCGATCCAAAAGTGCAACATAAAAATAACAACTCGATCTTTAAAGATCGAGTCACATCTAGCCCATAACCACCCCAACTAAAAAGGAGGGGATCGGGTTCGTTTCCTTGGATAAAGGAACAATATCTTGATGGTTATGGGGGGAGATATCGGATGAAACAAAAAGATTTCAGATTTATCTCCCCCAACCGCTCCCCTTTGCCTATAAATAGGGGGGGTGGGGGAAGGCACAAAGGGTCCAAAAACTGAAGACGAAAGAGCTATGCAAGAGAAGCTCCAACGCTCGAAGACCGAAGGCTTCACGAGGCACGGCAAGCACGTCCTACGGGAATCCTTGGCCCTTCAAGTCCTCATCAACGTGAAGACCTTGCACTCGGAGATCAAAGCTTCGACTCCTCGCACGAAGAATAAAGCTTGGAGAAGAAGACCCGGAGTCGTCGTCATCCCGACTTCTCCAATAATCTTCATCAACTCCGAAGAAGCCATAAGCAAAGGCCGGAGAAGAAGATCGAAGCCGACAACACCCGTCGTCTTCAACAAAGGCGTTGACTCCTCGCACGAAGAAGAAAGCTTGGAGAAGAAGGCCTGAAGCCGGTGCTACCCCTGCAGTCTTCGTCAACAAAAGCCGACGCTACAACCGTCGTGCTGAAGCCGGTGCCACACCCGCCATCTTCATCAACAAAAGCCGACGCTACAACCGTCGCACGAAGATCGGTGCTACACCCGCCGTCTTCATCAACGAAAGCCGACGCTACAACCATCGCACGACCATCGGTGCTACCCCCGCCGAAAAGCCAAGACCGACGCCACAACCGTCGAGGAAGCTGGAAGAATAAAGAAGCCTTGAAGAAGTAACGCCAGTCGTTCGAGAAGAAGATCGAGTCTAAGCTAAAGTCAAAGCCAACGCCAGAAGCCAAAGCAGACGCACCGGTAAGCTCGCGCCAAAGCAACGCACGTGCCAAAGCCAAGCAACTACGCCGGTCACGAGCAAAGCACCGCATGTTTTAGCCGATACGACGCGAAGTCTAATCCTGCTCCAGGAATACGGCATTCGTCGAGACGATAACCTTTCTATCCTCAGGATCATAAAATAAACCACCCTTTGTCCCTTTTGGATACCCAACAAACAGACATACCTTAGTTTTTGACTCCATCTTATCTCGCTTGTCCTTTCGCACATGTGCTGGACAACCCCAAATCCTAAAGTGCTATAGGCTTGGCTTTCGCTTCAACCACAGCTCCAAATGAGTTAGGGGTACTGACTTTGATGGAACAAAGTTCAAAGTATATGCTGTCGTCTCTAGGGCATATCCCCAAAAACTAGGTGGTAATGTTGCATAACTCATCATAGTCCGAACCTGTCTAACAAAGTTCGGTTTCTCCTCTCAGATACACCGTTCTGTTGTGGTGTCCCTGGTACAGTCAACTGGGATACGTCCCATGCTCATGCAGGTACCCAATAAATTCATCCGATAGGTATTCGCCTCCTCGATCCGATCAAAGAGACTTGATACTTTTACCCATCTGCTTTTCTGCTTCAGCTCTGAACTCCTTGAACTTATCAAAGGATTCAGACTTCCGCCGCATTAGGTATATGTATCCAAACCTCGAGTGATCATCCGTGAAGGTGATGAAATACTTGAAGACTCCTATGGCACGGACACTTATGGGCCCACATACATCAGTGTGTACCAACTCTAATACCTCCTTAGATCTGCTACCTTTGGCTCGGAAAGACCTTTTAGTAATCTTGCCTTCCAGGCAAAACTCACACGTCGGTAGGCTTTCTGAAATATTTAGACTTAAGAGTCCTACCTTAACCAACCTGTGAATCCTGTCTGAGGCTATGTATCCAAGCCTTAGATGCCAAAGGAGTGTTGGATTATCTGAGGGATTTTTCCTTTTAGATGAATTAATCACACAAGCTTCAGTTATGTTATTCTGCTTATGATTGGAGTTAATTACATAGAGACCATTCTATATCTTTCCCTTACAAACAAAGGAACCATTCAATTTAATTGATACATCAGAAGCATCAAATAAAACTGAAAAAACCTTCATTATTCAATAAGGAAACAGAAATTAAATTACGTCTCAAGGACGGTACATAAAGTATGTCTCTAAGTAATAAACTTCCTCCATCAAGGAACTGCAAGATGACATCTCCAACTGCTTCAGCCTCTGCCACGGCCTCAGTTCCCATGCTTAGGATTATCTCTCCTTCACCTAGTTTTCTTGTCTCCTTGAACCCCTGCAAATTATTGCAAGCATGGTTAGTGGAACCAGAATCCATAATCCATGAAACTGGAGAACAACTGGATGCTACAAGGGATTCCACTATGTGGATTTGAGATATACCTATCTCAGCCTTCTTTGGAGCCGCGCGGCAGTCGCCCGTCCAGTGCCCCTTCTTGCCGTATCGGAAACATTTTCCTTTGGGCTTCGCCGAACTATTCTGCTTGGGAACCTGCAACTGCACCTGGCCCATCTTCACGGGCTTCTTAGACTTTCTTTTCTGAAACTTGCCCTTGGCTTTCAGAGAAGAATTTCGCTCCATATTTAGGGATTGGGCTCCTGCCTTCATCCCGTCCTCTGCCGTCTGGAGCACCGCTAGGAGCTCTGCGTTAGACATCTCCAACCGGTTAAGGTTGAAGTTGGTAACGAAACCCTCAAACGCTCCTGACAGAGACGCGAGGAAAATGTCGATCTGGATCTCTGCATCCAAGATGATATCGAAGGAACCAAGCTCGTTCACATTGCCAAACAACTTCAGCATATGATCCCGAACTAAAGTCCCCTCTGTCATCTTCGTGGATACCAATTTCTTGATGGTCAGGTAACAAGTTACCCGACTACGACCCTCGAACATTTCCTTCAGGTAGAGCATCATGTCTGAAGCAAAGGCCATGTCTTCGACTTGCTTCTGAAGGACGGTCTGCAAGGATGCCACATTGTAGCACTTGTACATCTCATCAGCATCTAGCCAGTCTTTCCATTCCTTTAACTGGGCCTCAGTTGCACTTGGTCCCGGCATGACCGGTTGAGGGGTACTTAGGGCAATTGTGTTTTGCCAACCCTTAGGACGAGCATTAGGTTACGCTTCCAGTCCTCGTAGTTTGGTCCCGTAAGTTTGTTATCATTAAGTATGGAGGCAAGGGGGTCGAGCTTGGTCATGATTTCTGTAAACAATGGTTTAAAGCAATAGTTAGGGTCTACTACAATCTATTTCATGGAATTTAGAAATAGATAATGTCTACTCCAGTCGCTATGTCTTCACCACCTCAAGTGGAGACATCCAAGAATCTAAATTCCCTGGGCTGGAGCACTGAGACTATCGGCCCTGAATTGGAGACAGCATCTCGATGAGAGCATGCAACCGCTTCTGCCAACGGGGTTTTTATGACCCAGTCTTCATCAGAATTACCCATGGTAAACTGAAAGACCTCCCAGTCTCCTTTTGGCCAGCTTTATGTGACCCACGTGCGCAGCAACAGTGGCTTCACACAAGCTTTCGGATGATTCCCACAAATCTAGGTGGTGTCGGCAGGGGGGTTCATAGGCTCCTGCGGTGCAGGATAAAACCGTCACCCACTGCCACCGGCATCCTCCATGTCCCGAAGGAAACCACTAGGCGAACCAGCATGGAAGGAAACACAGCTCTCACCCGGTGGGAATATCGAACTACGTACCTCCCACCCAGACCCTTAGCCGGTTGATTGTGGAGGCCAGGGGCTCCTCTTTGGAGGGAACCTCTTACACATCCCTTCTTTATGAGGTTTTATGCATATCTAAAAAGGTCACGGCCTCCTAGACATAGACCCTGGTCTACCGTGCTCCCACAAAGATTACAAACCCTCCCACAAAGCATTAGTATCCTCGGAAAATATCATAGCCCCTACCTTGAATACTTAGCTTTTGCCTTTCTTGCAACGATCACATTACATAGATTCCAAGGATCCCGATACTTCACTAGTTTGCCCATAATCCTAAGATCTGGAGCCTAGCCTAAGGTCAACGTGGAAAGGACTCCCACTACGATGACGCCTCGTTCATAATTTGATGCCTGATGTCATAGTAGACCTCATCTCATTACAGGTTTCGATGCTGGCCAAATAGGGACATCCGACAACCTCCGCCGGACCTCAACCTAATGGTGGTATAACCAAATCGTGATGAGTTCATACTACCATCAAAAGTCATCTAGAAACGGGTATCACACAGTGAAATCCTAACCTAACTTAGTCGCTAGGACCATATGGGGAAAGGGCATCCCACTAGGGTTATCATACTTCTTATAGAGACATTAGTTAATTATCACTAAACAAATCTAACACTGCGTCTATCTCGGTGCACAATACTTGGCTACCTGAACTACCACGAGGGCAGTTACCACCTTTCCTTTTAGCTAGCCACCGGATTCGCATGTGTTAGAAGCATTTAGAGACACCGATGAATCCATAAGCTTTGTACTAACCCTAAGCCTGATCTAGAGACAAACTCACAAGCAAGATAATCATATTATCATCGAGGTTCTCTAAATACGAAATAAAAAGAAATAACAGAAAAACACATCCAAACTGAATCGAGTCCAGGGTCCGACCCCTGAACCTGAATAGCACAGCCAAGATATCCTGCTCTTCCGTTCTGCACGATCTCTAACGACGATCCCCTTCATCGCCAACGTGCACGCTTTTGCCGGGTCTTTGCACGCCATGGTACCGCTTGCCCGAACCGTGGATGTAGCATCATCTCCTTTTTCCTGTGACCGAAAAAACTAACACGCTCCGAGCAAGTGCTCGTTCGTGAACAATTTCGCTAGAAAGTAAAGAAGACAATCCTAGAAACATGGCCAGGGAACCGAGGATGGTCAACCCCCACCCTCGCCCATCTAGAGCCTTACAATCCACAATAATAATCAATGTAAAATTAAATCCGGGGTCCGACCCCCGGATGCATGCAATCACAAATTACTATTCAGCGCGGCACCTGCAAAAAGATGATACATAGCACAATCCATATGTATGATCTACGCCGAACCCCGATGAAAACATATGCCATCATATATTCACATGATGTTTTCACGAATTCATGCATGAAACATACACCAAAGCGTGCTCTGATACCAATTGTTGGAATTGGGTTCCGCTAATCAGAGTCGCAGCGGAAGCAAAAAGAAAGATCCAAAGATCATACGGTGTATGTTTCATTACAATTCGTGATACAAAACAATCTACATGCAAATCTATGATCTTAGCATATGTGCAGACACCATAGAGGCATACTACGATCTACGGAAGACATGCATGCATCTACTTAGGTGTTTAGATTCATCATACCTTATAGATCTATGATCCGGAGATTACGGAACGATGAAGAACCGCACTTGAATCGCAAGGGAAACTGTCGGTAGCACCTTGTCCTTTGCGAATTGAAGAATCCTCGAAATCCCGTCTCTGAGTGCAGGGATTTCGAGCCGACGGAAGAATCCGTTGCGAAGACGATGGCGAGCCTCGAGATTTTCTCCTCCTCTTTCTCCTTTCTTCCTTCTCCTTCCTTCATCTTCCTTCTCCCTTCTTCTTCCTCTCTTTTCCTTGGCCGAAACCACAAAAGAGGAGACTAGGGGTCGGATTTTTGGACTGGAGGGAGTAGAAGCATTAGGGCCGGCCCTCCCCTCCCTATTTCCTTTATAGGGCCGGTCTCCCATGGCTCCAAGGAGCCTAGAGCCGGCCCCTAGGTGGATAGGGATGAGGGGGGGTCGGATTTAGGTCTTCCGGGTGTCTATCGTGAAGTCCGGACGAAAACGCCCTTCACGAAAAGCGAAAAACTGAAAGTGAGACTGAGTGAGGTGCGCTACTCGGAATCGAGTTCCGCTAGCGCCTGTGAGCTCCTGGAATTATTCCGCTCAATCTAAGATCTATATTCAATATATTCTGAGCTATATTTTAGTATTTACCAAAATACCCCTATGGCCCGTAACACATGTGAATTAGGTTCTTTGGCTCCGGGCTTGCGCTCCATCGCGCTACTTCGCATCCAACGTATCCAACTAGGTCGGGGAACAATTACTATACACAACGACAGGGTGGAACCTTCAAGGTTCGGGATCTCTAGCTCCAACCGGATCCCTGATTAACTGTTCCGGTGACACACCGAAAGTTCCGTTAATCAGCCCTAATCCGATTAACCCGCGTAGCCACCCAGAGTGCGACGCGAGTTGAACTCTAGTGATCCTAAACTTATGTTACTCCCTCGTAACCCTGTTCTCTACTATACTTCGATAATCCTTAGTCCCTTCTATTACTGGTGCCATGATACGACTCGGGCGGTGGGGAGCACCGTCAGATCCCAATCGATCATCTGACTAGGGTTTGATGACTTGTCATCTATAACACCACACACATTCCGGTGCTATGCCTAGCATCCGGAACATCGTCAGTCATATTGACAACCACCAGACCTGGGTTAACTGTGTGGACAGATTGACTCATCAAAACGCACCCATCCAACACTGGACGTCGGATAACCTATAGGGATTACATTTCACTCAAGCGCCAGCCGAGTAACCCAACGTACCGTGGTATTGGACTATGGAAGGTCCACACACGTTGGCACATCAAAGCACCACTCAACTGGTTGGCCCAGTGAGCATGGTCCCTCAGGGTTAAGGACAGATTATCTATAGTAGTAAGACGGTTTCTGCACCAGTGTCTGAATCACTGAACTGTGCACCGTCTTGGTTCCTGTTCAACACGATCATCGTGCTTGGTCAGGTGAATGGGAATCCCATGTTCCCGTGGTGGAGACTTCACCATATCCTCTACCTGCCAACAGCTTATTCTCGGTGAAGCGACCAGCATCACCAAAGCTGTGAACTAGTTCTAGGTCTACACAGAACTGGTCCACTGGGTCTCCCAAGCATGGATCCTCCATGCGCCTCAGTGGCCTACTGTGTTCCCTAGGGTCCTTTTATTATATGAGTATTATCATATACCAGAGTAGTATTCTAATTAAAGCAATAACCAAAGTCATCTTTATTAATGTTAATACAGAAAATCCACGCTAAGGACACACGAGCTACAACACGCACCACCAGACGTGAAAGATGATATTTGAGTATAATGCGTACTGATACTTCCGTGGACCCCAACGGACAATCTGAGGACCATCTTGAGTGACGAAAACTCATGCACTTAGATTAAAACTTCGAAAAACCAAGATTAAAGGTCCGAAAGTCTAAAACAAATGTCAAATAAAAAATCAAAGAATGTATGAAGATGAAAACACGTGAATTTTGAATACAATAGCTTTGAAATATAATTTGAACTTTATGTGCTAAGTTGAGAATATAAGTGAACGTTAAGATCTCAAACAAAAACATGATAAAACCTCAAATCGTTGAAAACACGCACAATCATATAGTTACGTAAAGACTATTTTAAATCTGGAGTCTGATAATGTAAAATACATACATGATATACCTGTAACAAATATTGCACTGCTTTGGCACAAATCTGGTGAATATATACTTGCACACTGTATCTTTAACATCTTCAGGGATTATGTGAAAGTATGCAAACTTTTAAGAGTAACCTCTTGCCTGGACTCACTCACTTATTCGAGTAATTTTTTTGAGTCAAAGTATAAGCAAATCAAAGGAGAAACCAATATTGTGATTTCAATCTCCCACTTTGGCTATACTTCTAGATAAACTTACAATTCACACCCCATGTTAGAAGACATAAGAAAATACATTTGTTTCTCGTTTTAAACAATTTCTTTCATGCTCATATATATACCCATGCAAACCATAACAAACTCAAGTAAAGATAAAACACTAATTGAATTTGAGTTTGTCTTGTAGCATGCACATGCTTATCAAAAGATTAGAACCACCCCTCATCTTCCTTCAAAACAGACTTCATCACTTCTAAAAAGAATGTATGAAACATACATCAAAAGTTACTACGCATGCATGTAGCATACATTTGGATAGAAAGATAATAGGCTCAAGACTGTAAAATTGAGCATTGCATGTATGGTTCAAATATGTTTTTTTTCCCTATGTTAAAACTCCCACTGAGAGTTAACAATAAAAGCAAGACTCACGATAGAGAGATATACATATGCAAAACGTACACCCCAAAATTTCTCTCCCCTTTTTGTACCAAAGTTGGCAAATGGCACAATGAACACAGTAGAAAATGATAAATGTAACTCAGAATATAAACAAATGTGAAACAACTGCATAAGATAATACATTACAATAGTATAACTCTTAAGATATTAAGATCTAACAATAAGTGAGAACAAAATACATCAAGGGTTCGACGTGGCACATGTGGAGCGTGAGAACAAAACAATTGTGCGGAAGGTGTGGGACCGTTTCGAACAGAGGTGTGGTATCTTTTTTCGCCCGAATAACCTGCGAGTGCTATGGTCCACGTGGCGCAGGAGGAGCATGAGATGAGAACATTGGACTCCCTAAGATATCCTAGAAAAGGGGATTCTTTGGGTCCTTTGGCTCGAGAGGAACAATATAACTTTTAATGAAAAATCGACTGGCGAAGAGGAGCCACGGTGATCGGTTGTATCCATATTCAAGTTGTGGTTGATCCCTTGGGTCGATTCCCTTAGTGAAGCTCAGAATTTTTTTAACTCGATCGTATCTTGAATTCTCATTAATAAACTAGTCGGTAAAAAAAAAAATATATAGATAGTTATCACTTGATTTGAAAGGATAGTTGTTAGTTGACAGGAGGGTCTACATATAGACCCTCTTAAGACCCTTATAAAACAAGTTGCATTGCAGTATTAATAAAAGAATTCAATATTAGTTGTTCAATTTTTTAACATTTTTTATTGTATTAATTTTTGGTAAATTGCTCATAGACCACCTGTAGTTTGACTTACACCCCCTCATGTTCAAAACCCTATAAATCCCCCCCTATAGTTTGTAAAGCACATCACTTGCACCCCCTCCGGAGGGGGTCTATTTGTAGGGTTTTAACATAAGAGGGTGTAAGTGATAATCGGTCAAACTATAGGGGTCTATGTGTAATTTATTCTTAATCTTTCAAATGACTTAAAATAGTCGCCCCGAACAATAGGGGACTATGTGTAAATGATAATCACCGTGGTTCAGGGTCCAGCCAACGACACCTGTCCCCACCCATTTGATCACCCGGCCCTTATGATGGGAGTTCCCTGAGGTTCTCTTGGTGACCTGTAAATCTCAACAATCTGGAGCCATCCAAAGGAACGGAACTAATAGGACCACGGTGATACCGTAGTTTGGGGCGACTAAGTTAAGAGCTTTATTAATCTTTCCAACAATACTTAAAAAAGAAAAAAGGATTTCATGACCAATGGAGTTAAGTGGAGCTTTGACCCTTCACCTGAACTTTGGCTCCATCGGGAACTGATGAAGCACAAGATGGAAGTAGATTAAAAAAAAAAAAAAAGGAATGGAAGTAGATGATACACTATAAGCTCTCACTGCAGATCCTTTTTTTTTCTTTCTTTCTCTCGCTCCTCATACACTTTCCTAGGAACTAGGCTATAATCGGAAACCCTAGATCCCCCTTTGCTTAATTCTCAAGCAAGATCTGAATTAATAGCCCACTAATTGTCTTGCCTTTTGATTTCTTAGAGAGAGAAATTACGATGGAATAATTGAACATCTCTAGCCTCCATTATATACACCACAATAGTAAGAAACCCGAGCAATACTTAGATGAACTTGATGCACACCATTTGGCACAGACGACATTATAGCCGTCCGAAGAAGTGTACAATCTGGAGTGATTGTGATTCACTCATCGGGGTGTGATTCACCGGTTAAAGAGAAAGAGATGGATAGTACTAATAATTTTTCTAATTAACATCATATGTCAATTAAAAGTATTTTTTTAAAAAAAACAAAAAAATCCATTGAATAGGTATTTATTATCTTTCTAGTAGGGTTTTTTTAGGGTTATGAGAGAGAGATGTATTCACACATGAGGAGAAGGATTCTCGCTCTTCAAAAAAAGTGCGAGGCGCATGTGTGAGAGAGGCAGTGTTTTGAAAACCGGACTGGACCGGGCGGTTCGACTGGATTGGACCAGAACCGGAACATGTTTTGGTTCGGTCTTTGAATAAACCGGTTTGTTTGTTAACCCAGGAATTAAACCTTATCAATGAAGTGTTTAGTAAATATCTATTTAAAAAAACATATTTTCATACGGTTCAAACGGTTGAACCACCGGTTTGAACCAATTTGCACCGAACTGGATGCCTTCCCGGTTCTCCTTTTGGTCCGGTTTTAAAAACACTGAAGAGAGGGATCCATTTTAGTATTATACTATTATATTAGATGCCCCTTAAATAGCTGACTTATAGTTATAGGGTTCCATGTAGGAAACCAAGAGTCACCACAAAGAGAATTAGGGCTACCCCATATGGCCTACCCTATGGTTTCCATACATGGAACCATGGAACCAACCCTTGAGCCAATTAAAGAAAGCTTTAGGTGGCCTTAGGGGTGGCAATGGGTCATGTCGGGTTGGGTTTGTGTCGTGTCTAGTTTCGGGTCGTGTCCAAAACCACTAGACCCGGACCCGACCCGTTTAACTAATTGTGTGTAGATTCTAAACCCGTACCCCACCCGTTTATAAACGGGTAGACCCGTTTACCACACGGGTTTATTCAGTTGACCCGATCCGACTCAACCCGACATTACCCGATAGACCCGCTGATACTATATATTATAGTATCGGATTGCGGGTAGACCCGACACGACCCGGTGAATTTTAAACGGATCTTCCCGGGTCTACCGTGTCCAAACCCTAAACCCGGACCCGACCCGTTTATTAAACGGGTCTATCGTGTCGACCCATTTACAACCCAAACCCGTTTAGCCCTGACCCAGACCCGCTAACTTCATGTCGGGTCGTGTCGGGTCTGCCGCGTCGGGTCCGAAATTGCCAGACCTCGGTGGCCTATGCTCGGCTTCATGCATGGAGATCGGCCCATACAATCCAGGCCACAATGGTGGTCCTGGCTAAGCCCATGGACTAGGCCCACACGACCCCAAAAATGAAACCCTTGAGCACCTACACCGATCCATATATGCACATTAACGGCCCATGGGCCATACATGAAAGAAATACTAGTTAGGCTAAATGATATGCACAGATTCGTGCTATGGTCCCACATCTACGCTCGATTAAGTGAAACAGAGGGACCTTAACGGCTCCACAAGTTTGGCTCAACTGGCTACAATCATCTTGGTGTCCGATCCTAGGTCACTCCCTCGTCACGAAAGTTCCCGCTACGCAGAACTGACTACGAGTCCCTGACCTGTAAAAATTACAGTATGACTTTCTTCTACACTAACAGCCTGTTTGGTTCCGTGTAGTTAGAACTTACGCAGTCAACACTGCATGTTTGGTCCGTTTGGTTTCGTGTAGTTGCCCAAAACCTACACAGCTGCAACTCCCCAACCGACAGATTTCCTATAGAAAAGTGATAAAACCGATATAGTTGCATGTTCCAGCTGCAGCAGTTGCGACCCCACTATGTTCTCGCGTTCGAACTTTAGTGAATCAAACACACTATGAGGGATCGTTTGGTTGGAATATTTGTACTCGAAAATACTATAGCTGTAGTACAAACATATAATAAATACGTTGTAGACTGGGTTAAACTACCATAGTTTGGGTTACAAATCCCCCAATCAAACGGACCCTAAGGACCTGTTTGGATACGCTTCGATTTCAGGATTCTAGGATTCTGAAAGCCCAAAATCCCTATGTAGCGCTGGAAAAGGTACGGGTCGTCTTTATTGCGCAAAACCAGATTACAAGTGTGGCCGGGACCCGGGTGGCTCGGGTGTAGCGAGTCCGGGTTGCGGCGAGTTTTGATCAGGGGATTGAGGGAAAGATCTTCTGGAGGATCCCTTTGATCCGCGTCTCCACGTGGTGTTCGTGCGAGAGCTCTGAAGGGGTTGCCCAGGACAGGGGTCTTTACAGGGTGAGGATTTTGGAGAGGCTAAGGAATGTCCACCGTTGCTTTGTCCCTTCCTTGCTTCGCGCTTTCTCGGCTAGGGGGTTTTCCGGCTTCGTTCCTCGGTCTTCGTGTCTTCCTCGCTCCTTGCTTGACCTCGGCGTCCTTGATCGTCGGTTCGCGGCGTCGATCGTGCTTTTGGCGTCGGCTTTGGCTTCGGCTTTTTGGCTTTGGCTTGGCTCCGGCGTGGCTCTGGCTTTTGCTTTGCTTCGGCGCTTGCGCTTGGACGTAGCCGGGAGAGACTTGCGATGTTTTCGTTCTTCCGGACTTCGCGTCGTATCGGCTAGAACATGCGATGCTTTTGCTCGTGGTCGGCGTTGTCGCTTGGCTTTGGCACTTGCGTTGCTTTGGCGCGGGCTTTACTGGGGCTTTGCTTTGGCTTCTTGCGTTGGCTTCTTCTTGCGTGGTCGGCGTTGTCGCTTGGCTTTGGCACTTGCGTTGCTTTGGCGCGGGCTTTGTTGGAGCCGACGGGGTAGTGCCGCTCCGAGCTTCTTCTCCGGCCTTTGCTTCTGGCGTCTTCGGAGTCGAAGGGTCTTCTTCTCCGAGCTTTCTTCTTCGTGCACGGAGTCGAAGTCTTGATCTTCGTGTGCAAGGGTCTTCATGTTGATGAGGGCTTTCAATGGACTAAGCCGATCCCTCGGGACAGGCTTGCCCGTGCCTCGTGAAGTCTTGGGTCGATGAAGAAGCGTCTCCTCTTCTGCAGAGCTCCCGCGCTTCGTCTTCAGTCTTCAACCATCGACCTGGTGGCGGTTATGGCGTCGGCTTCTTCTCCGGGCTTTTGGGCTTGATCGGAGTTGAAGGCCTTGTTGATGACGACGGGTGTAGCGCCGCTTCCCTTCTTCTCCGGGCTTTTGAGCTTGATCGGAGTCGAAGGCTTTGTTGAAGTGGACGGGTGTAGCGCCGCTTCGTTCTTCTTCTCCGGGCTTTTGAGCTTGATCGGAGTCAAAGGGGTGTTGGAGACGACGGGGTGGTGCCGCTCCGATCTTCTTCTCCGGCCTTTGCTTCTTTTGTCTTCGGAGTCGAAGGGTTCTTCTTCTCCGAGCTTTCTTCTTCGTGCACGGAGTTGAAGGGATGATCTTCTTGTGCAAGGGTCTTCACGTTGATGAGGGCTTTCAGTGGACTAAGCCGATCCCGACGGGACAGGCTTGCCCGTGCCTCGTGAAGCCTTGGGTCAATGAAGAGCGCGTCTCCACTTCTGTAGAGCTTTTTCGCCTTGCCATCCGACCGACCCCTTGAGCCTTCCCCCTCCCCCTCTATTTATAGGCGAAGGGGGGAGGGAGAGATATGGGAAGTTTTAATTTTAAATCCCTTTAATATATCCCCCATAATTACCCAAGATTTATTCATCCATTGATGAGGGGAATAAGTATTTATTCGCTTTCCTTTTCTGGCGGAGTAATTATGACTGAATCTTGCACACGAAATCGATGGCGATACGGCGCTTCTTCTTGTGCGTCGGATCGAGGGATCGGCGCAGATCCACGTGTGCGTAGACGTCATGCGCAACCTCCCCCCGCGCATGGCAGTAGTTCTTTCCTTTTCTTTCTTTTCTTTCCTTTTCTTTTCTTTCCTTTCTTTTCTTTTTCCTTTTCTTTTCTTTCCTTTTCTTTTCTTTCCTTTCTTTTCTTTTCTTTCTTTTCTTTTTCCTTTTCTTTTCTTTCCTTTCTTTTTCCCTTGCAAGGCCGGCCTCTTCTTTTCTTTCTTTTCTTTTTCTTTCTTTTCTTTTTCTTTCCTTTTCTTTTTCTTTTCCTTTTCTTCTCTTTCCTTTCTTTTTCTTTCCTTTTCTTTTTCTTTCCTTTCGTTCCCTTTTCCTTGCAAGACCAACCACCCTATAGGGGTCCGGATCCTTATGCAGGGCCCACCCCCCCCCCATGGGGTTCGGATCCTTATGCAGGGCCGGGTGGGCCCCACTTGAGGATGGGCCCACCCGGCTTCTTGTTGGGCGCGGCTCGGGTCCGAGTCGTGGTGCGCATCGGGTTTGCATCCGCGTAGGGACACGCGAGTCGGGTCCGGGTCCGAGCGCACGTCGGGTCCGCATCCGCGCAGGTGGACGCAAGTCGGGTCCAGGTTCGCGTCGGGTTTGCCTCCGCAATGATACATGCAGGTCGGGTCCGGGTCGGAGAGTGTGTCGGGTTCGCCTCCCACTTGGTGCATGTGAGTCGGGTCCGCATCGGAGTGCGTGTCGAGTTTGCCTCCGAATTGGCGCATGCGAGTCGGGTCCGGGTTAGACACAATTTCTGTGTCTACAAATGCCCCCTCAAGGATGAGTGCGCTGGCGGAAACGTGTAGAGTTTGTGCACGTAGGGAGCCTAGAGCACTTGTCCTTGATTCCCTTTTTGGATGGGCCTGGTGGCTTATTGAGCCCCTACCCCTTTCATCCTATACCCTCTCCCTTTTTTTTTTTTTTTTGAACTTCGAGCTTCGCGTTTCGGGGTTTCTTGCCTGGTGACGGAACCAACATGCTGGCGGGACCTGGTTTCCTTAGAAAACTCCTTGCAACGAGAGCAGCATGGGGATGGGTGAACCCTGGGACTCCTTCTTCTTCTTTTTTTTTTTTTTTTTTTTTTTTTTGGTTCTTGCACTTCATTCTCGTCTTCTAAACTTGTTTCGCCCTTTTCTTCTGGAACTAACTTATATCTTCCATCCTTTCGCGTCGTCCCTCCAAGCGCCTTCTGAAGATCGATGAGATCGTTGAGGAGGTTCATCACAGGAGCAGATATCTTCGCCTTTATTTCATTTGCATCTTCCGACTAGCGAGGTTGCACTCGGGCATGCTGAACGAGGCGGGCTGGATATTCCTCTAGACGACCATGGGTTGTTGGAAGCCTATGGAGGGAACTTTCCTGGTGGCGATGCTGGCTTGAAGAACGTCAAGGCGGACGGTCTTGGCGACAGCTCCAACAGTCCTTTTGGCTTCGTGGTAGTCGTGAAGGGTGCGATTGTTGCTGATGCGTCCGCCATTCTTTGGGTTGCTGCCTTCGACTTCAGCGACGGTTTCAATCCTTCAATTCTTCGATTTTGGGGGATTGATGACCTTCAAATAGGCCAAAGCTTTTGTATGAGCTCGGTTGATCGCACACGACTCCCTCTTCTTTTTTTTTCCTTTTTTTTTTTTCGGAGCAGATGAGCATCTTCCTGGACGATAGCGAGGTTTATTACTTGTCATCGGCTTCGCTGGAGGAGGATGCTTTCTCGGCTTTAGCTGCGGCCGAGGAAGGTCGACTGAAAGAGTAGCACACACTTGTCACTGCGGTTTTAGGTGCAGAAGAAGTTGGAGGCTACTCGTGCACCGCTTTAGGAGCTAGAGTCTCATTTGGAGAAAACTCGAGCAATCGAGAAGACTTCCTGGAAAGCAGCTTGCATAGCTGGCGACACGTCGGAAGTTGACGGCTTTTCTACCCCGGGAGTTGTAGTGCGTGTAGGCCGCGAGAGGCGAGACGCTTCGGCGCCTTAAGGTCTTCGACTTGCTATTCGTGCGACGCTTTAGAAGCTGGAGTTCCATTTAGGGAAAGCTCGAGCGACCGAGAAGACGTCTGGAGTAGAGCTTGCGGAGCAGCGTGAAGAGCTGACGAAGTGCCGGGAGCTGGTGGAGCGATCGAGAAGGCTTCCGGAGCGACCCTTGCGAAGCAGCGTGCATAGCTGGCGACGCGTCAGAAGCTAACGACTCCTCTACCCCGGGAGTTGCAGCACGTGTAGGCCGCGGAAGGCGAGCTGCTTCAACGCCTCCAAGACTTTGACTTTCTTGTCATCTTTTGGTTTGCTGACTGGACTTGTGGATCCGCACTTGTTCTCCTCTGGGCTGGCCTTCTTGGACGATGTTGGGATGTTTCTTTTTTTGTTTGGACTGAACCTTTGTAGATTGCCTACGTACCCTACTGAGAGGGATCAAGTCGCACGTAGTTCGGCTTTTTTTTTTTTTTTTTTTTTGCGCAAGGGGTGTGGCCTTGCTTTAGGCATAGTACCTTTTGAGGTACTTGTCGTTGATAGGGCCGAGTGTCAGCCCTTCTGGCGTAGTGAGGAGATAGGCGCCGTTGGAGTAGACTTCCTTGACGGAGTGCGGGCCATCCCATTTGGCATCAAATTTCTTCCCTCCTCGATGCGAGAGAATGATGGGGCGTTTGACTGCCAGCACCAGTTCCCCTATCTGGAATGATCGAGGACGGATCTTCTTGTTGAAGGCGCGAGAAAGCCTGGCCTGATAACACTCCAGACGTTGTTGAGCTTCGAGGCGTCTTTCGTCCAATTCTTTCAATTCTGCCAGGCGGAGCTGGGCGTTGTTGTCGCTGGTGAGGCCTTCCTGGACTGCTATCCTGAGCGATGGGATCTGGAGCTCGAGCGGAAGAACGACTTCCACACCATAGACAAGGGAGTACGACATTGCTTTCGTCGGCGTGCGGAAGGACGTTCGGTAAGCCCATAGTGCTTTGCCCATGCGATCGTGCCAATCTTTCTTTGTCTTCGAGATGGTTTTCTCCAATAGCTTGCACAGGGTCTTGTTGAAGGCTTCTGCCAGCCCGTTGGCCGGAGCATTGTACATCGTCGAACAATTCTGCTTAATGTTGTACAATGCGCAGAACTGGCTGACGGCAGCATTCTTGAACTGTTTCCCGTTATCTGTTACGATATAGCGGGGGACTCCATAGCGGAAGATGATGTCGTTCTGGATAAAGCTGATGACGGAGTGCTTCATAACTTTCCACAGAGGCGTTGCTTCAGCCCACTTGGAGAAGTAGTCCGTTGCCGCCAAAATATAGAGATGTTGCTTGGATGACTTGGGCAGGGGACCGACGATATCGAGTCCCCACCCGTCGAAGGGCCAAGACGCGATTGTTGGGTGCAAAGGCTCCGGAGGTTGACGGATGTAGTCCCCGTGCATCTGGCAAGCTTGATATCTCCTCGCGTACTCCAAGCTGTCATTGATCATGGTAGGCCAGTAGTATCCCATCCTCCTGACGCGGAAGTAAAGTTTCGGATCGAACTGGTGCGATCCGCAGATTCCAGCGTGTACTTCTTCCAGTGCGGCTTCTGCTTCTTCTTTCGCGAGGCACCTTAGGAGTGTGCCATCGTAGCTTCAATGGTACATCTCGCCGTTGAAGTGGTAGAACCTTAGAGATCATCGACGGATGTCACCTTTGCGCTTCGGATCTTCGGGGAGTTTACCATGAACGAGATAATCCATCAAAGGCTGCCTCCAGTCTTGTTCTTTAATCTCGAGGACGTGCACCGTGTTGGCTTGAACTGGGATTTCGAGCGGACCTTCTTTTTCGGTAATCACGAATCTCCTGCAGACGGGGACGACGAGCGAACGTTCATCTGGAAACGGAAGTATAGCCGCCAGATTTGCGAGTGCGTCAGTTTGCTGGTTGAGGTTCCTAGAGACGTGCTGAATGGAAGCAGCCTTGAGTTTGCCGAGGAGCTCCACAGCCCGCGCATGCAACGGCACCAGGTCTTCTTTGTTGACTTCGTATGCCCCCAGGACTTGCTGGATCACGAGTTGGGAGTCTCCAAAAATCTCTAGTCCTCGAAGCTTCATTTCGTCGGCCAGCTCGAGACCGATGAGCAGGGCTTGATATTCTGCCACGTTGTTGGAACATGATTCCGATAGTAGGAATGAGAAGGGGAGTATTTCGTTATCCGGAGTGACGAAGAGGACTCCGGCTCCCGCTATGTCTTGCCTTGCTGCGCCGTCGAAAAACATTTTCCATGTTGAGGCGACGTCGACGGAGAACACTTCTTCATCTGGAAGATCTTCTGATAACTCCCATTCCGTCGGAAGAGGGTATTCTGCGAGGAAGTTTGCGAGGGCCTGCCCTTTAACCGCTTTCTGTGGCACGAAGGTGATATCGAATTCAAGTAGCAGCAGGGCCCACTTGGCCAGACGTCCGGAAAGCACTGGTCTCGACATGATGTACTTGAGGGGGTTGGCCTTTGAGACGAGTCTGATGGTGTGAGCGAGCATGTAGTGTCGCAGCTTTTTTGTGGCGAAGATAAGCGCTAAGCAGACCTTCTCGATTGGGGAGTAATTTAGCTCTGCGCCGACGAGAGTGCGATTGAGGTAGTAGCAAGCTGTCTCCATACCAAGTTCATTGTTCTGAGCCAGGAGTGCCCCCAAGGACTGCTCCTGGGCAGCAATGTAGAGGATGAGCGGCCTCCCTTGAACCGGTGCTGATAGGACTGGCGGCTTCAGTAAATATGCTTTGATGTTTTGGAGTGCCTCTTGGCAAGCTTCATCCCATTTGAATGATGCTCCTTTCTTCATGAGGCGACTAAAAGGGTGGCACTTTCCGGCCAGGTTGGCGATGAATCTTCGGATATAGGCCAAGTGCCCTTGGAGGCCTCTGAGGTCTCGCACTGTCTTTGGTGCGGGCATATTGACGATAGCATCAATCTTGGATTGATCTATCTCAATGCCATGATGTCGGACGACGAAGCCGAGGAACTTGCCTGAGGAGACTCCGAACGCGCACTTGAGTGGATTCATGCGGAGTTGGTACCTTCGAAGCCATTTGAAGATTAGCTCGAGATCTTGTAGATGTGCTGACTTCTTCTTGGATTTCACCACGAGGTCGTCGACATAACACTCCACGTTTTGATGAAGCATGTCGTCGAAGATTTTCTGCATAGCTCGCTGGTAGGTGGCTCCCGCATTCTTCAAGCCGAACGGCATTACCTTATAGCAGTAGATTCCTTTCGGTGTGCGGAATGCCGTGAGCTCCTTGTTCTTGGGTGCCATCCGAATCTGATTGTAGCCCGATGATCCGTCCATGAAAGTGAGCACCTCGTGACCTGTCGTCGCGTTGACCATTAGCTCCGTGATTGGCAAGGGGAAGTCATCCTTTGGACATGCGTTGTTCAAGTCTCTGAAGTCCACGCATACTCGGATTTGGCTGTTTTTCTTTTTGACTGGGACGACACTAGAGATCCATGTCGGGTACTTGACCTCTCGAATGAAGCCGGCTTCGATCAACTTGTTGATTTCGCCTTCTATTTGGGGTACTAGTTCTGGCCGGTAGCGTCTTTGTCCTTGCTTTATAGCGCTGGCTCCGTGTTTGACGCTGAGCTGGTGCACTGCAATTTTGGGATCGAGGCCTGGCATCTCCTTGTAGGACCATGCGAAGACGTCTCTGTATTCTTTAAGCAGTTTGATGTATGCGGCTTCTTCCTCAGGGGTCAAGAGTGTGCTGACGAATGTAGGCTGAGGTTCCGTCTCTGTGCCCAAGTTGATTTCCTTCAAGTCATCAATGGTGGACTGCTCCCCCTTCTTCGAGGACTGGCGGGGCGTCGGGCAACTCGTCGTCCGAAGTAGAAGTATCACCGTTGTCCGGATCCGTAATGGAGATATGATTGACGGCCGCCATGGGTGGGTGGGTGGGTGTTGAGACGAAGTACTCGATTGGCATTCCCAGACGATCGAACACTGACTTCTTCTTTGAGTGCTTAACTGGCCTGAGCCTTTCGAACACGGACGTACGCTTTAGATTCGACTGGTTTCTACCACCTCTGATTTGCTTCTGGAGCAAGGCTTGGCATCGAGCTCTTCGTCGTCTTCTTTTGCTGTCGGGATGGCTTGCGTAGGAAGAGCGTGCATCGAAAATTGTCGATCCTTCAGCTGCTTCGTCTACCATCTTCGCCCCGATGTAGTTGGAGGTGAAGGTCTTCTTCGCCGCGGTTCTGATGACCAACGGAGCTTGACTGGAGCTGATGCCTCGGCGGTTCGGAAGAATTTGTTCTCCGCTTTGAAATAGCCGAGCTTGAGTTCTCGTCATCCCATGTGGAGTTGCTGCTGGTGGAAGTGTGCCCATGGCTCTTTCTCTGTCGTAACCGGCTTTGAACAGCAATTTAGCAGCATTTTGCCCCCAACTTCCTTTCGGCTTGAATGCAAGCTGATTGTGAATGCAAGCTGATTGGGGTCGACTGATTCGGTAGGCCCGCTCGGGTTCGGAGCTTGCGTCAGACTGGGTAATGGCAACGTCATTTCTTGAAGGGTGACGACATTGGCCTGTGATAACGACGGGGTCAGCTTCCTTGTCGGAGTAGAAGGCGACCGCTCGGATTTACGGAGCCACTGAGACGCGAGACGCAGGACTGGCGTCGCTTAGGCGGGCAACGGGGTATGTTGCACGGCTCTTGACTCAGGGCCGATGCGCATCCTTTGTCCAGGTTTCAGCATTCCTTGGACCTTAAGTCTTGCCTCGTCAGAAAGTGGCATCGGATTTGCGGGAGGAGGAGTCTTATCCTGCTTCACGTCTTCAATCTTCTGGGCTCGAGGGGCTTTAGCTGGAAGAACTTCCGCGACTAGGCCCTTTGCTTGGTAGAACTTAGCGTCGGCCAAATGTGCCTCGGCCTCGTTGAATGGCTTGTCGTCCGCAACTATGCACCTCTTCATGCCTTCTTCGTAGTACTTGAGGCACTAGTGCCAGGTGGATACCACGATGCCATTCTCGTGCAGCCATGATCTTCCCAACAGGAGGCGGTATGACATCTGGCAATCGATGATATGGAAGAGGACCGTTGTATCCAGCGGGCCGATTGACAGCTTCAGGTGGATGATTCCGATAGTGGACTGTCTGCCCTGGTTGAACCCTTGAATGACCAACTGACTCGGCGAGAGCTGGTCGTTGGTGACGCCGAGTTGCCGCATTGTCTGGATAGGCATGATGTTGACGGTGGAGCCACAGTCCAACAGGATTCGGTTCACTGGCTTCTCCTTGATGTATCCCGAAACGTAAAGAGGCCGGTTATGCAATCGCGGCCCGAGTTGCAGGTCCTCATCCGAAAAGGTTATCGTCGCATCACACGAGGCCACAGCTTTGCGCTTCTGGTCATCCTTCCTTTTCCTCTTGTAGTTGTCTAGATCGGCCAAGGCCGCGGCCATTGCCAGGCGAGCCTTCTTCGGGAGATGCGAAGCTTCTACGAGTGGCATGTGTAGGATTGCTTCGTCGTGAGAGGCAGTGCCCCCTTTGTCGGAATCGTCTCCCTCATTGATGGAGTCGCCTTCTTCAGAAGTCTCGCTTTCGTCTCTTCCTTCCGACGTCTTATGAACTTCGACCATGCAGCAAGACACCTTGATGTGTTGGTCCACTGGGAGGAAGTGATCCGGGAAGAACTCCTGCAGGGTTGTCGGCTCTGGAAGGCTCTGCTGAAGGAGATCGTCTTGACTTGCTGGCGAGACTTTGAACGCCTTCCTCCCTGGAGTCTTGGTTTTCTTCTTGTAGGTCTTCCGCTTGGTGAACCCCCTTATCACACGGTCTTGTTTGAGCTTCTTTTCTTGCCACGGCTTTCGCCGCCACGGTAGCATGACCCATGCTTCTTCGTCGGTGGATTCCCCTCCGCTAGGATGATGGTTGATAGCAACAACTGGTTCCCTCGAAGGCACTTGTTCTTCCGGAGGTTCTACTGACTCGTCTTCCGATCCCCAGCCGGTGGGCTTGATTTCTTCAGCTGAAACCGATGGAGGCTTTGAATAGAGGACGTAATAGTCGAACTTCCCCGAAGGTTGGCCTAACAGACCGACCTCCGGATCTTCTTGCTCGTATCTTTCCCGAAGAGCGCGTTGGGACATAGCTTGACTGGAAGGGATTTGTTCTTCTTGAGGCTCCACTGGCTCGTCTTCCGATCCCCAGCCGGTGGGCTTGATTTCGTCGATTGAAACGGACGGAGGCCTTGATTAGAGGACGTAATAGTCGAACTTCCCCGAAGGCTGGCCTAGCAGACCGACTTCCGGATCTCCTTGCTCGTATCTTTCCCGAAGAGCGCGTTGGGACATAGCTTGACTGGAAGAGACTTGCTCTTCTTGAGGCTCCATTGGCTCGTCTTCCGATCCCCAGCCGGTGGGCTTGATTTCGTCGATTGAAACGGACAGAGGCCTTGAGTAGAGGACGTAATAGTCGAACTTCCCCGAAGGCTGGCCCAACAGACCGACTTCTGGATCTCCTTGCTCGTATCTCCTTTGGAGCGCTCGTTGGGATGCAGCATTGCTTGGAAGAGGTGCTGGCGTGAGCGATGGTCGCCCCCAGGGCAGCGGTGCTTCTTCCTCGGTGAGCGCAGGAGTACGTTGACGTCGCTTCGAGACTTTTGGCTGAGAAATTGACTTAGCGGTTGGCGCTTGACAGTTGATGCGCAATTTGGGCATGTTTCGCCGAGCAGCAACGAGTACCGGCGAGAAGGAGCCGAAGGTGATGGACGTCATGTTGGCCGTAGCAACTTCTCCGGAGTCGATCTCTATCTTCCCTTGCTTTGCGAGCGCCATGATTCTTTCCTTGAAGACGAAGCATCTTTCGATGGGATGACTTACCACCCGGTGGTATTTGTAGAAGAGAGGGTCGTCGACGCGATGCATCTGCTCGGGCCTCTTCGAAGGAGGAAGCTCTATCATCTTCTCTTGCAGCAGTTGGTACTCCTTGGCTTCGAGCTCCTCGAGAGTCATCCTTTGTCTTGGCGACGGAGGCGGTGGTATGGCGACTCCCTTCTTCTGATCTGGCTTGCCACCGATCTTGAGCGGTTTGGAGGTTGAAGCGACGTCAGCAACATTGACTTGTTTCGGTTTCGGTGCCGGTGGCTTGTCCTTCTTCTCCATCTTCAAGAAGTCTTTGTTCTTCGAGTCCCCGCGGCTTGCTAGGCTGAGTTCCATGTCGTGAGCCCGAGTCGCGAGTTCTTCAAAAGACCGAGGCTTGATACCTTTGAGAATGTAGAGCAGGCCCCAGTGCATGCCTTGGGTGCACATCTCGATGGCCGAGTCTTCAGACAAGCGGTCTCGTGAATTCAGCACGAGGTTCCTCCACCTGTCGATGTAGTCGATCACCGGCTCGTCCTTCCTTTTCTTGACTGCAGTAAGCTCGGTCATGCTGACGGTTCGTCTGGTGCTGTAGAAGCGGTTGAGGAACTCCCTCTCCATCTGATCCCAGCTGTCGATGGTCCCTGGAGGAAGATCAACGTACCAGTCGAACGTGTTGCCTTTGAGGGTGCGAACGAATTGCTTCACCATCTCGTCACCATATGTGCCGGCATTATTGCAGGTCTCGATGAAGTGGGCGTTGTGCTGTCTTGGATTTTCCTTTCCGTCGAAGTGCTGGAACTTTGGTGGCTGGAATCCGACTGGGAAGCGTAGTTGCTGGATCCTTGCAGTGTAGGGCTTCGAGTATGCCGCCGTGATCGGAGGAAGGCCACTGCCGTGGGAGTGCATCATGTCGGCTATCAACGCTTGGACTTGCTGAGCATTCATCGTTGCTATTGCCGGAGGTTGTGTGGCCACCGAGGCTGGCGCTGGGGAGACGACTTCCACTGGGACGGGAGCCGAGGAGAGCGCTGGAGTAACTGCTTGAATCGTCGAAACAACCTCTGCAGGAGCGAGAGTTGAAGACGGAACTGGAGCGGCTACTGAAGAAGCGACGGGTTGGCCGACTGCTGCAGCATCCTTTGCGCTTAGCTTTTGGAGCAGAGTGTTGATGTGACGATCCTTCTCCTCCATCAGCCGAGTAATTTGCGCCATATGCTCGCTCATCTGCATGACTTGGAGCTGAAGAGCAGACAGAGGATGGTGACGGAGAACGTCTTGGTGTTGCATGTTCGCATCCTCGCCGTCATCATCGGAGACGTAGTTACGCCGACTTGCTTCTGGCTGATGATTGATGTTTGCCCCCTGCAGAGGAGGTGCAACGTCCGCTGGAGAACCCGAACGGGCTCGGGGCTGGGGCTGGTCCTCCCCAAACTTCTGGACATGGACTCCAGGATCGAGGCTCGTTTCTTCATGCACCAGGGCCTCGTCGGTGCTTTGGCGAGCATCTTCGGCAGTAGCTTCTGGCACAAAGACGTCCGTAAGAGTCCGAGTACGCCGAGTGTAGAGCATCACCCTCCGGATTTACTGGATCACCGTGTCGGAGTAGAGGAGACTCGGCGATTGGTGAGAGGCTTGGAGCAAACGCATCGTTGTTTGTTCCGGCTATTGCAAACTTCAAGCAGCTTCTTCAACCGTACGGATGAAAGGAGAAGAGGTCCCACCGGGCGTGCCAGAAATCTGTAGCGCTGGAAAAGGTACGGGTCGTCTTTATTGCGCAAAACCAGATTACAAGTGTGGCCGGGACCCGGGTGGCTCGGGTGTAGCGAGTCCGGGTTGCGGCGAGTTTTAATCAGGGGATTGTGGGAAAGATCTTCTGGAGGATCCCTTTGATCCGCGTCTCCACGTGGTGTTCGTGCGAGAGCTCTGAAGGGGTTGCCTAAGACAGGGGTCTTTACAGGGTGAGGATTTTGGAGAGGCTAAGGAATATCCACCGTTGCTTTGTCCCTTCCGTGCTTCACGCTTTCTCGGCTAGGGGGTTTTCCGGATTCGTTCCTCGGTCTTCGTGTCTTCCTTGCTCCTTGTTTGACCTCGGCGTCCTTGATCGTCGGTTCGCGACGTCGATCGTGCTTTTGGCGTCGGCTTTGGCTTCGGCTTTTTGGCTTTGGCTTGGCTCCGGCGTGGCTCTGGCTTTTGCTTTGCTTCGGCGCTTGCGCTTGGACGTAGCCGGGAGAGACTTGCGATGCTTTCGTTCTTCCGGACTTCGCGTCGTATCGGATAGAACGTGCGGTGCTTTTGCTCGTGGTCGGCATAGTCGCTTGGCTTTGGCACTTGCGTTGCTTTGGCGCGGGCTTTACTGGGGCTTTGCTTTGGCTTCTTGCGTTGGCTTTAGCTTCAGCGTCAACTCGGTCTTCTTCTTCGAACGACGTGGGCTACTTCTTCGGTGCTTCGACGGTTTGTGGGTCGGCTGGACTTCTCTTCTTCTCCGGGCTTCCTTGGCGTGATCGGAGTCGAAGAACGCTTTCGAAGATAGTGGGGGTAGCACCGATCTCCGTGCAACGGTTGTAGCGTCGGCTTTTGTTGGTGAAGACGGCGAGGGTAGCGACGGTCTCCGTGCGATGGTTGTAGCGTCGGCTTTTGTTGATGAAGATGACGGGGGTAGCGACGCTTCAGGCGGTTTGCTCCAGGCTTTCTTCTTCGTGGATGGCGCAGACGTTTGTCGAAGGCGACGGGTTGATGACGCTTCGTTCCTCTCCTATGGGCTTTGGAGCTTGATCGGAGTCGAGGATTTGTTGGAGCCGACGGGGTAGTGCCGCTCCGAGCTTCTTCTCCGGCCTTTGCTTCTGGCGTCTTCGGAGTCGAAGGGTCTTCTTCTCCGAGCTTTCTTCTTCGTGCACGGAGTTGAAGTCTTGATCTTCGTGTGCAAGGGTCTTCACGTTGATGAGGGCTTTCACTGGACTAAGCCGATCCCTCGGGACAGGCTTGCCCGTGCCTCGTGAAGTCTTGGGTCGATGAAGAAGCGTCTCCTCTTCTGCAGAGCTCCCGCGCTTCGTCTTCAGTCTTCAACCATCGACCTGGTGGCGGTTATGGCGTCGGCTTCTTCTCCGGGCTTTTGGGCTTGATCGGAGTTGAAGGCCTTGTTGATGACGACGGGTGTAACGCCGCTTCCCTTCTTCTCCGGGCTTTTGAGCTTGATCGGAGTCGAAGGCTTTGTTGAAGTGGACGGGTGTAGCGCCGCGTCGTTCTTCTTCTCCGGGCTTTTGAGCTTGATCGAAGTCGAAGGGGTGTTGGAGACGACGGGGTGGTGTCGCTCCGATCTTCTTCTCCGGCCTTTACTTCTTGCGTCTTCGGAGTCGAAGGGTTCTTCTTCTCCGAGCTTTCTTCTTCGTGCACGGAGTCGAAGGGATGATCTTCTTGTGCAAGGGTCTTCACGTTGATGAGGGCTTTTAGTGGACTAAGCCGATCCCGACGGGACAGGCTTGCCCGTGCCTCGTGAAGCCTTGGGTCGATGAAGAGCACGTCTCCACTTCTGTAGAGCTTCTTCGCCTTGCCATCCGACCGACCCCTTGAGCCTTCCCCCTCCCCCTCTATTTATAGGCGAAGGGGGGAGGGAGAGATATGGGAAGTTTTAATTTTAAATCCCTTTAATATCTCCCCCATAATTACCCAAGATTTATTCATCCATTGATGAGGGGAATAAGTCTTTATTCGCTTTCCTTTTCTGGCGGAGTAATTATGACTGAATCTTGCACACGAAATCGATGGCGATACGGCGCTTCTTCTTGTGCGTCGGATCGAGGGATCGGCGCAGATCCACGTGTGCGTAAACGTCATGCGCAACCTCCCCCCGTGCATGGCGGTAGTTCTTTCATTTTCTTTCTTTTCTTTCCTTTTCTTTTCTTTCCTTTCTTTTCTTTTTCCTTTTCTTTTCTTTTGTTTTCTTTTCTTTCCTTTCTTTTCTTTTCTTTCTTTTCGTTTTCCTTTTCTTTTCTTTCCTTTCTTTTTCCCTTGCAAGGCCGGCCTCTTCTTTTCTTTCTTTTCTTTTTCTTTCTTTTTCTTTTTCTTTTCCTTTTCTTCTCTTTCCTTTCTTTTTCTTTCCTTTTCTTTTTCTTTCCTTTTCTTTTCTTTCCTTTCTTTCCCTTTTCCTTGCAAGACCGACCACCCTATAGGGGTCCGGATCCTTGTGCAGGGCCGCCCCCCCCCCCATGGGGTTCGGATCCTTGTGCAGGGCCGGGTGGGCCACACTTGAGGATGGGCCCACCCGGCTTCTTGTTGGGCGCGGCTCGGGTCCGAGTCGTGGTGCGCATCGGGTTTGCATCCGCGTAGGGACACGCGAGTCGGGTCCGGGTCCGAGTGCACGTCGGGTCCGCATCCGCGCAGGTGGACGCAAGTCGGGTCCAGGTTCGCGTCGGGTTTGCCTCCGCAATGATGCATGCAGGTCGGGTCCGGGTCGGAGAGTGTGTCGGGTTCGCCTCCCACTTGGTGCATGCGAGTCAGGTCCGCGTCGGAGTGCGTGTCGAGTTTGCCTCCGAATTGGCGCATGCGAGTCGGGTCCGGGTTAGACACAATTTGTGTGTCTACACCCTAAAAAAGACAAAAAGCCTGTTTGGATACAATCCGATCCCAAAAAGTATTTCTGCGGAGAGCCCAAAATATACTTCTGCGGAGAGCCATTTTTCTGGAGCCCAAAATTGAGACTCCGGGCTTCAGAGCTTTTTTTGGGGATTTTGGGATTCCGGGCTCCTAGAATCCTAGAATCAGAATCCTATCCAAATAGGACATAAGTGATGCATTTCTGATTAACTTAAATAAATAAAGTAATTAAAAATACGATGTGTTTAAGTAAATTATATAATGATAGTAACTATAGGGAAAGAAGCAAGGTGCAGAGAAAAAGATAATAAATAATATATTACAATAATATTTTATTTTAATAAAATAAAATATCTGTAACAAGAGAAATAATACTGCACGAAAAAACAGCACAATTCTCATTACTCGCTACCGCCGTGAAGTCCACCTATTACTATGCCACATAAAACCATATAGGGTTCTTTACAAATCAACCCCTGTAAGCTTCTTTATTTACATATGAACCCTGTAAAGTCAATATTTACATATAAACCTCTTAGATCATCTAATATTTACATATCGACCCCTATAGTTAGTTAGCATCCAAAAGGAAGGAATATTTTCGAAATATTCCTTCGTTCGGTTGTTTCATTAATCTAAAGGAAAAATAACCAATTTACCCATGGTTTTAATTACTTAAATTGACATATCTTTATTGAATATGAACTTAACCCAAAACAATCACAGACAAAACCTGAATCTAACTTGGACCTAATCCGAAGAATTCTTACATTTGAGGGATATTTACAGGGTTTAGGTAAAATATTGATGAAATCAAAAATATTTTCTCGTTTTGGATGTCATCTAATTGCAGGGGTCAATATGTTATATTTGAATGAATTAAGGGGTTTATATGTAAATGCCATTTAATAGGGGTTTATATATAAATAAAGAAGATCGTAGCGGTTGACTTGTAAAAAACCCAACCATATATGACTGGGATCGAGGAACACGCGACTTTGTCGCTGAGTTAGACATGCATCATCCAAATCGTTTGATAAAGGTTTAAGAATTTGTTGATTTTTTGAGAGGGTGATCACATTGCCTTAGATAGCACACCGACAAAATCAATACATTCTAAAAGGATTTATTACAACTGGAACATGATAACTCGTTAATAACGTCGAAGAAATTCATGCCTGTAAACTTAAATACTGTGTAAAAATCTTCCACCATACAACTAATACATAAAAGAATTAAGCGCATTGCCAAAGCCTATGATAAGGTAAGTAGGCCTTTTATTTTCATGCCTTGCATTGCCTTCGATTTTCCAGGAAATGGATTGGATGGATCAAGGAATGCATTTTCACCCCCTGCTTTTCTATTTTGCTTAATGGGGCTCCCCAAGGATTGATCCGCTCTTCTAGAGGAATTAGGCAAGGAGACCCTTTGTCTCCATACCTATTCTCTATCGTTATGGAGGGCCTTTCCCTGGCCCTAGAGGAGGGATTGCGACTTAACCGGTGGAAGAGTTTTAGAGTTGGTTCGGCTCCTTGCATCTCTCATCTTATGTTTGCAGATGACCTAATGATATTCTCTTCGGCTTCCATTCATTCTCTGCAAGGTCTAGCTCAGATTTTGGAGGAATTTGGTTGCGAAACAGGTCTCAAGGTCAGCAAAGCTAAAAGGTCGATTTTCATTTCTAGAGCAGTGAACAATGGTCTGGAACTTGCTACTAGCTCGGGGATTGAGTTGGGAACACTTCTTGTGAGGTATCTTGGGTTGCCGCTTATCCCGTCAAGAAAGAAACTAAGGGTGTGTTTGGCATTGGTTTTGGAGGCCTAGTTTTGCGTCAAAACTAGTTCCGCTTGCCAAACTGGTTTTGGTATAAGATTTTAGTGCATTTGGGATTCGATTTCCAAAACCAAAACCAGAAAATCATCAAAACCCAAAAGCAGAAATTTTCTGCTTTTGGGTTCTTCTTTTGGGTTCTTGAGGCAAGAATGCAAAACAATAATTAAAAGAAATTATTGTGAATAACATATATGTTGTAGAGAGAACCTATTGTAAAGAAAAAAATTAAACCCGAGAGAAAATATACATATCATATTGTAGAGAGAGAAAATTATTATAGAGAAAATACTTTAGAGAAAATATATGATAGATATAAAAATATTATAGAGAGAAAATTCTAAAGAGAAGAATATAGATAGAGAGTATTAAATAAATAAATATATAGTGAGAGAAAATATTGAAGATAAAAAATATTATAGAGAGAGAAAATATTGTAGAGAGACAATATTATAGAAAAAAAAATATTATAGAGAGAAAATATTATAGAAAAAAAATATTTTAGAGAGAAAATATTATAGAAAGATAATATTTTAGAGAAAAAATATGTTATAGAGAGTAGTTTAGATAGAAAACATTGTAGAGAGAGAAAAAAATATAAAGAGGAGAAAATATTAATAATAGAGAGAAGATATTATAGAGAGAGAAAATATAATAGAAATAGAATATTTTAGAGAGAGAAAATATTATAAAAAGAGAATATTTTAGAGAAAAATGTTATAGAGCGAAAACTTTGTAGAAATAGGATATTTTAGAGAGAGAAAATATTATAGAAAGAGAATATTTTAGAGAGAGAAAATATTATAGAGAGAATATTTTAGAAAGAAAAAATATTGTAGAGAGAGAAAATATTGTAGAAAGAGAATACTTTATAGATATAAAATATTATAGAAAGAAAATATTTTAGAGAGAGAATATATTATAGAGTAAAATTTAGAAAAGAAATATTATAGAGAAAGAAAATAAAGTAGAGGGGAGAAAAATATAAATTATAGAGAGAGAAGATATCATAAAGAGAGAAAATGTTCAAGAGAGAAAATATTATAGAAAGAATATTTTAGAGAGAGAAAATACTATACAAAGAATATTTTAGAGAGAGAAATATTGTAAAGAGAAAACATTGTAGAATATGATATTTTAGAGAGAACATTTTATAGAAAGAGAATATTTTAGAGAGAGAAAATATTATAGAGAGAATATTTTAGAAAGAGAAAATATTGTAGTGAGAAAATGACATAAAGAGGAAAAAATATTATACAGAGAAAATATCATAGAGAAAAAATGGTATAAAAAAAATATATTGTTGAAAGAGATCGAAGATATTGCAAATAGAAAAAATGTTATAGAAAGATAATATTTTATAAAGAGAAAATATTGTAAAGAGAAATGATGTAGAAAGAGAATATTATAGAGAGAGAAAAAATATTGTACAAAAAAAATATTTTAGAGAGAAAATATTGTAAAGAAAAAATATTTTAAAGAGTAAATATTTTAAAGAGAAACTGAATGAGAGAAAATATTATAGAGAAAAAATATCATAGAGAAAAAAAATGGGGTAGAGAGAGGAGAAATAATATTGTAGAGATAAAATATTAGAGAAAGTGTTATAGAGAGAATATTTTTAGAGATAAAATCTTGTAGCAAGAGAATATTTTAGAGAGAGAAAATATTATAGAATGAATATATTATAGAGAGAATATACTATAGAAAAAGAATGTGATGGATAGAGTATGTTATATAGATAATGTTTTACAAATAGAATATTTAAAAATAGAGAAAATAACTGCAAAACTAGTTTTAGGCTCAAAACTGGTTTTATTGCCAAATGCTCAAATATTGATAATTCTAGAACTGGTTTTCGATAAGCTAAAACTGGTTTTGCACAAAACTGATTTTTGGTATTCCAAAATCAAAACCTAAAATTTTAAAACCAATGCCAAACGCACCCTAAGCCATTTCAACCGCTTATCGAGAAATTCAGGATGAAGCTTGCTTCTTGGGAGTCTAGCAGCCTTTCCTTTGGGGGTAGATTAACTTTGATAAAGTCAATCCTCTATGCTTATCTCTACTATTTGTCGGCTGTTTTTGTCATCCCGGCCTGCATTCAGAACACGTTAGAGGGTAGGATGCGTAAATTTTTATGGGAAACAACCGAGTGGGTTGGGCTTAATTCCCGGACGGATTAGTCCGAGCCTGAAGTGGGCCATTGCCCGAAAGGTTTCGGGACACCCGCCGATCTCAAAAAAAATAAAAAAAAAACCTTTGTTCTTGTTAAATGGGAGGCAGTTTGTAAGCCTTTTAAGGAAGGTGGTCTGGGGATCAGAAAAATTGCAGATATTAGCAAAGCAACTGATGCTTTGGTGATGAGGTTGTGGGTTCAACTTTTCCTCCCCTCGATTTACCCAGGAGTGAAGTGGGAATTGCCGAGTGGGTCGGGCTTCACTCCCGGAGGGATTAGTCCGAGCCTGAAGTGGGTCATTGCCCGAAAGGTTTCGGGACACCCGCCGATCTCAAAAAAGAAAAAAAAAAAAAAAAAACAACCACCTTTGTTCTTGTTAAATGGGAGGCAGTTTGTAAGCCTTTTAAGGAAGGTGGTCTGGGGATCAGAAAAATTGCAGATATTAGCAAAGCAAGCTATAAGAAGCTTGGATGGACTTTTGTAACTAACAAGGAGAATATCTGGGCTGCTTAGATGAGAGCCAGATATCTGGGCAATCAGTCCTTTTGGGAAATTAATCCGAATCACTCTTCTTCGAGCATTTGGCGAGGCATTCTTTTGCGAAGAGAAGACCTTGCTTCCAATATCAAGTATAGCATTGTCGATGGTAGAGATATTGATCGATGGAGGGACCCATGGGTCGATGGGAGGTGGCCAATTCAGACGGTCGGGATCCATTCAATTCCGAAGCTGCAACGCGGATGGCCCAAGTTGAGTGATTGGATTGTGGGAGGGAATTGGAGCTCGCCGACTCCTTTTAATAGTGGCTTAGCTAATCTGTTTGCTACTGTTCAGAAAATTCAGATTACTCATAATCTCCAGGTGGATACAATCGCTTGGAATAAGACCTATTGCCATCTCTCTCTCTCTCTCTCTCTCTCTCTCTCTCTCTCTCTCTCTCTCTCTCTCTCTCTCTCTCTCTCTCTCTCTCTCTCTCTCTCTCTCTCTCTCTCTCTCTCTCATGCTGTTAGATGAGATGACACACATCAGCTGCAGGCTCATCTTTACAACCATTCGCGACTAATTCCATGTCATTTCCCTTCTCCGGTGACATCCAACATCACCCAATTTACTAGAGAGAGAGAGAGAGAGAGTTACCGATCTACATGACATACATTTAAAACCATCGGCTTCTGATATGCATCAGTCTCTTGATGCAGTTATCTCAAACAATTGGTTTCTTAAGATATTGACAAGCTCATCTGATACCCCCCTGTTCTCCACAAGATACTGTTCGGCTTCTGGTCGGTCTTTGAAGAAGTCCCCTTTTATCCAGAACCCGCCCCCTTCTCTCGAGACAATCCCATGATCAGAAGCCATCTCCAGGACCTCGGCTTCATGGCAAATACCGCGGCCAAATCCTATATCAATGCTAGCCTTCTTCAATGCAGGTGCCAGTTTGTTTTTCATGACTTGCACTGCTATGCTGATGCCTGTGACCTGAAGAGCAGAAGATGGAGAAAGCAGGACCCTTCAATCTGAGACTCGATTATCAAAGCGAAAGCATATAAGGCGGATAACTTCAATCTACGTCTTGTCGATATAGTGAAATACTAGGTACAAGGAAATAAACAAGAGCACTGTGCCCATAATTCATTTTAGGAGATGTGAAATCAGAAGTTTCTTTAACCAGATAATGAGCTACATCATGCAATTGAAGAGGTGGTACAGTTTTTGGGTTCTTCTGAGGGCGGCTAGGGCGCTGCCGGCGAGGTCGAATCCAAGCAGATTCATCCCCTCCGCTCCGATAAGGTGTAGATTCTGATTTTCTCCCCCTTTTGGTCGGTTTCTTTTGGGAATGTGTACATCCTTTTCCCCCCTTCAATTTTGGGATTTTGAGTGCTCAACAAATTGACGGTAAAAATGAACGATCGATACAAGTAGTGCACATTTGATAGATCTATAGGTCTTAGAATGAGCTGAAAAAATTTGTGTGCTATCAAAGGGAGGTGAATATCCTCAAAAAAAAAAACACCTAGGGTGGGGGCCGCATGTTAAGCGGCCTCAATGTATCACGAGAAACGAGATGCTACCTTTGAAAGCAGCGCTCTTCGCTGCTTTGAAAGGTTGCAGGTGGTTATCAAAGTCATGAACGATGACAAAGGCCATCCGAACTCACAATCTGGAGGTGCTAGAAGTCACCGGAGGTGGTCACCGGCTGTAGATGTCGTCGGAGGTTACTGAATGAGGTGAGGTGATGAATGGACAACTCACTATGGAAGTAGTCACCGGAGAGCTCTATCGGTGGACATCGACCGGTGGGGTCAGCGGAGATCACCGGTAGAGGTGATCGGAGGTTGCTGATGTTGATTCTTGCCAAAAAACACATGTGGCGCGGCCGTGGTGGGTTGTCAAAGCAGCAAAAACGATGCTTTGAGAGGTAGCATCTTGATCCTCATGTATCACTATTATATATATATATATGGGGGCGGGGATGCTGGACCTGAGGTGCAGCAAGAACGCTGCACCTCGGCCTTGTTTTACCTACCTAGAAGTTTTGGAATTGGATGAAATTTGGTGAGGGTGTTGTCTAGGGTTAGGTGATCATCCTCACAAATTTTCATCAAATTCCAAAACTTCTAGGGGGGTCAAATGGTCGAAGCAAAATCAGCCGTCCGCAGTCACCGTTAAAATCTGCAGATTTTGCTTCGACCATTTGACCCCCCTACAAGTTTTGGAATTTGATGAAAATTTGTGAGGATGATCATCTTACCCTAGACAACACCCTCACCAAATTTCATCCAATTCCAAAACTTCTAGGTAGGTAAAACAAGGCCGAGGTGCAGCGTTCTTGCTGCACCTCAGGTCCAGCATCCCCGCCCCCTATATATATATATATATATATATATATATATATATATATATATATATATATATATATATATATATATATATATATATATCTATATCGAGAGAGAGAGAGAGAGGACTGTTACAGTGAGCTGTGGGCTGCCGGGGGGGAAAGTGAGCTGCGGGTATTTTGACCCCCCAAGAAGTTATGGAATTGAATGAAATTTGGTGAGGTTGTTGCCTAGGATAAGATGATCATCCTCACCAATTTTCATCAAATTCCAAAACTTCTAGGGGGGTCAAATGGTCGAAGCAATTTTAACGGTGACTGCGGACGACCGAAATTGCTTCGACCATTTGACCCCCCTAGAAGTATTGGAATTTGATGAAAATTGGTGAGGATGATCATCTTATCCTAGGCAACAACCTCACCAAATTTTATCAAATTCCATAACTTCTTGGGGGGTCAAAATACCCGCAGCTCACTTTGCCCCCCGGCAGCCCACAGCTCACTGTAACAGCCCTCTCTCTCTCTCTCTCTCTCTCTCTCTCTCTCTCTCTCTCTCTCTCTCTATATATATATATATATATATATATATATATATATATATATATATATATATATATATATATATATATATATATATATATATATATATATATATATATATATATATATTGGTCAGGATCGGATGACCCATGAAATTTTGACCTATATTTTGACCCATCATTCCTAATCGTTGGATTCGGGTTTTAGAATGTACTGATTTTTTGTAGAGGTGCTATCTATGGTATGTTGATCATACTCACAAAAAATCAGCACATTCTAAAACCTCTAGGACCATCAAATGTTATAGGCTTTTTCAACCATTGATTTGAATAATACATTTGATGCATCTAGAGGTTTTAGAATGCGCTGATTTTTTGTGAGGATGATCGACATACTATAGATAGGACCTCTACAAAAAATTATCACATTCTAAAACATGAATCCAACGATTAGGATGATGGGTCAAATAACTAGAAAGTTAATTAGAGTCCTCCCCTTTCCATCAGTCCACAAATCGGACATGATTGGTCAACCATATGTTTCCTAATGTCTCTTAAAATTATTCACAAACTACCATGTCTTCTCCACTTGCTTCTTCAAGAAAGGCACCCTTCATTCGTGATAAGAGAGTGCCTTCATAACTAAAAACTCAAAATAATCAAATTCATAATTAAGCAAGTTACTAATATCGTAGTAAAGAATAATAGTACAATGCACCAATGATTAGAGATAAAAAGTAAAAAGAACAGGGACCAAATTGTCCAATAGCCTCAAACATTGTTGGAAGCTATGTGAGCTTGGCGCATTGAATAGCACACCACAATACACTATCAATTGTGGTTTGAAGAAATTTTTCCTTACCACTTACCATAGGAAATAGCCGATCAATAGGGCCCTTAGTTTTAGGCCTCTTCTTTCCAATCATAACCCCCGTTGTTTGTGTACTTTGACTTCCTCCGGCTACACAGCTTGCCACCACCAGTACATCCTCATCTTCAATCCCAAATAGGATGTCCCTATTTTCCATCTCCGTAACAAGTCGATTTTTC
>OX393551.1:69428226-69535726 GCA_947650365.1 Chamaelirium japonicum | reverse complement strand
TCATCACATTGACAAAAAAATTGATTGTTTTTACGACCAAGAACATACATACTATAAATTTAAATTAATAGATTATACAATGAAGAACATATGTACTATGTATATGATCCTTTCTTTGGGTTTCCGCTCATCAAGTGGCAGTACATTATGCTCTATGTCAATCACCATGAACTCAGACAATGTTGGAAGAACAGGGGATCCGAGCATACGGATCAAAAAGTCTACACATATATATATATATATATATATATATATATATATATATATATATATATATATATATATATATATATATATATATATATATATAGAGAGAGAGAGAGAGAGAGAGATGTGGCATGGGGACGATGAGATCAAAATTCAGCGTACATCACCAATAAAGTCAGCAAAAGCTAAAAATCCACTAATTTGTTGCACAAAAGAGAACCAAGAAAATTGTTACACTGATCCTCGATATTATAATGTCCTATTTCTATAAGCTATCCTAATGCTAGAACCACCAGAAGTTTAATCCTAATAGACTTAAAGAGTTCCCTACCATAATGTGATATCAAACTAGAACCCTTTGAGACACTTCCCTACTAAAATAGGACATCAACATACTATATATTTGACCTAAAAAATAATCAGGAAATTCCACAAAAGTAGGAACTCTACTATCCTAGGACTTTAAGAAAATCCATGGACTATTAGAGGAGGAACGAATCCTAATATAAATAAGAACCATCATCTATTACTGAATCCTACACATCGTGAATGCTCATAATTGTAAATAAATGAAAACTTGGAAGGTGGCATCGAATGATTCACATGAAGTCTTGTAAAGTGGTACATTTGTTTGCAATAAAGAGCAAAAACATGCCCCCACAAAGTAGAGAGACTTTTGTTTGCACGAAACGTTCAGAGGAGAGACTGAAGAGCAATGATGGACTTGAAGAAAAAATGTTCATTCATCTGGGTATGAATGAACGCTGAAGGATCTATAGATCGACCTACATAGACAAGGCTTGTTGGTTACAGTTATGATAGGTGTAAGTGCGTAACAATGTTGTTGACATCGCCAAAGCTCATGTTTTTATACCCAGCTCATGTTCTAATTGCCAGTGTAATCTTGAACTATTTTCACTAAGTCCACATGGAACAGACAAGATAACCTTGAGTAAGGTAAGGGTCAATCCTAATAATAGTTCCAATATTTAAAAAGGCGTTCGAGATTTACGCCTCGAGTCCCGCCTCAAGACGAGGTGGTCCTGTGCTACCTCGAGGCGCACACCTTAGTAGCCACATATAAAAGCATACGCCTCTACAACAAGAGGCGTATGCCTCTGTTCGAGTACGGCTCAAGGCGTACACCTCTTGCTGCAGGCGTGAAATTAGGGCGGGGAGGGATTAAAATTAAGGTTTGGTGTGTGTGTGTGTGTGCGCGCGCCAATGTTGTCAAGGCGATGGGGCGCGCCTGAGGCGCAAGGGGCCGCTAGAGCCTGAGGCGCAAGGCGCAAATAAGGCGCACGCCTTAGTGTGTAAGGCGCAAAATTATATAATTTGCTTTAAAATTAATAATAATTGTCAAAAAATTCTAAAATTCATTAAAAATATATATTTTATGAAAAAAAAAAGAAATATGACCATTATTCAACTAAATCAATGCAAGCCACAAGGTATACACTAACTCATAAGTCATAACTAGTGTGGTCATCAAATGAACAATTTATTATAGGCAACATGCCAATATCATATTCATAAAATGAAGGGATACATTACTCATAAGTGATAATTGATAAGTTAAACCATTTAAATAGATCAAGAAGTATAAGTACTAAAAAACAGAGGACACGCTTGCAAAAAAAAACAAAGGACATAAATCATAAAACCACCCAATCACTCATCATCATCATCAAATAAACCCTCCACACCATCTTGATTGGCATGGTCATCCACATCTCCAAAAGGCGCTTCTTCTTCAACAAACCGGTAAAAAAAAATGAAAAAAAAACGGAAAAAAAACCAAACACAGTAAGGCGCGTGCCTTGTCCGCCCTGTGCCTGGTTCATGAGGCGCTGAAAGGCGCGCCTGAGCCACGCCTTGCTGTGCTCGCCTCACCAGGAAGCGCCTGAGACGCATATGGCTGAATCGCCTTGAGGCGCGTCTGAGGCGCGCGCCTCACTGCGCCTTGACAACTATGGTGCGCGCGCGCGCGCGCGCGAGAGAGAGAGAGAGAGAGAGAGAGAGAGAGAGAGAGAGGGGGGGGGGGGCTAAGAGTTTGATATGTAAATTGCCCCCATGGGCCCTTTTTTCATCCATTGAAACCTCCTAAACCCTTTTAGATCTCCTCTTTAGGTTTGAAACCCCTTTGTCCCCAAAACCCAAAATCATGATCTAGTGCTCATTTCTTCTCCAAATTCGATTCCGAAACTTGCATTCTTCTTCATGGTGGATTGTCTACCAACTACAAGTGGGAGATTAAGATTTGTTTTAAGTTTAGAGGTATGGATCATGATCTTACTTCTTCTAGATTTTTTATGATTTTTTTTGTATTTTACCATTTTCATGTATTTGTATCATTGTTTGTTTTTTTATTTGACTTTCTATTATTTTGTTAGATAGCTCGATGAAGTCCTCAAGCATGTCATATAAGGCATTTTCTAACACATTGTGATTTATTATGCATATCTAGTTTAATTATTATTACACATTCAATAATAATATTTTATTCTGTTTTTAAAAAAAAAAATCCAAAACACCTCGAAAAAATTCGAGACTTACGCCTTGGTACGCCTCGCCTCTCCAGAGAAAAAACGCTTCATTACACCTTTCGCCTTTTTAAACATTGAATAGTTCCTTCCTATGAGCCTAAAATCTGCAGAATTTTGACTCTTTCTTGTGAGCAAGTTATGTTCCTAATAAATTGCAATTTACTTCAGCTGCACCATTTATGACTTATTATCAAATAGGCTTCCACCATTATCAATGGGACATCAAAGTATTACATCTGTTCTTAATTAAGTTACATTGTTTTTTGCGTTTTACATATGTACACATCTGTAATCATGAAAGTGAAGCTTGTCACATTCATCATGCAATCCATATCCCTTGCATTAGAGTCGTTGGAGAACTTGACACCATGTGATAGCCGGTAAGAGAATCCTTGGAACATTTTCTGATGGATTTATCATAGATTCAGAGTTAAATCAAAAGAAAAAAACCATACATGAGCAACCCCCAAGATTTCAAGCAAAATCCATCCATACCATGACATATCTTTTAACGATAACAGTTCTAAGCTTCTAATAACCTTTAAATGGATCATTAGATGATAGAATTTACTTGAAAAGATTTGACTAGCTTGTTTCATAATGCAGTCATGAAATTCTGTATATTTCAGATATTTACCTAGTATAATATAGATGTTAAAAGTAGACTAGCGGAATCAAGCATCAAAACGGCTAATCATCTTGAAAGAAATAATCAATGCTTACCAAAGTATCAGTACTTATCAGAGTATGTACCTGATTAGTAAAAATTATAAGAGTTTGGGAACGGCTTAGTGAGTAATGAATTTTGCGAAGTGCTTGGGTCATCAATCGTGATTGTACTTCCTGGGAATGAATACTTATCACAGCATCAAGTTCACATTGGGGAACAAGAGCTGCTACCTGTTATATATTCACAAGAAGCATTTAAAATAGAGAAAGCAATATAAGAAATATAAAATACAGACAAGAAAAGCAATCAGGGGCAATTATGAAGACAGAGTATATATATATATATATATATATATATATATATATATATATATATATATATATATATATATATATATATATATATAATTTAATGATGGCACTGCAGTAAATGGCTCCAAGTTTATTGCAGAAGTATGTAGATACAGTATATACAACGATGCGCAGTCCCAACCAACTCGGAATCAAAACCAAGTATTTCACAACTAAATCACCATGCAACTAATTAAGAAAAGGCACATGGAAATGAATTAAACATCAAAGGAAGATGATTTTGCTCCATAGTAGAATTTCAATGCCTAAAATATCCATGAAATACATGGAAAACATAAAGGCATAATTAAAATTGTGGAATAGAAGGTTGATTAACATTGTAAAGATTTAAGACAGGTATCTTTGAACTTGAAATGTTCTAGATGATTTCCAAGGCTCCGAAAATAATTGTCCTCTAAGTCTTTTCATTAACAGATAGTTTAGTTAGGAATTAGTTGGATATCTGAGTTTCAGATCAGATCTAAGTGGTTTAACAATAGTTCAAAAAAGAAAAGAGCACAAGGGGGAGATAAAAACCTAACTAAATGATGCCTAATCTATCTAATTCATAATGTTAACTATCAAAAACTGAGTTTATAAGTCACCTACTGAATTTCAAATGACCATGGCAATGACAGTTTTTGAGCGTTATACTAACTCAGAGATAAACAGTTTGCATTTGGCACGCTAGTCCAAGGCCTACAAATATCAGAAAATAATAAAACTTTAAATTTGTAAGTGTGTATAAATTGGCCTAGATTTCCAGTATATTCCCAATTAGTATAGCAGCATCTAGAGTTTGAGATTTCAGATTCAGTTTCAGGAAATGCATGAGCCCAAAGCGAAATGCTTCGAAAGTTTCAGCCGTCAGAAGATGACATTTAGAAAGTAAAAGAACTGGAAATAATTTAGCAATCTTGTAATATATAGAGATCAGATGCAAATTTTTAGTCTTCATAAAAGTGAATAAGATAGAAACGGTGATGCAGAATTACAACTATCTAGTCATGGAAATAAACGAGGGTAACAAGATGAGCAGCTATCATGTCATGACTGATGTATTCTACCTAGTATCACATGATACTAAATGATGGGTAAAAGTATGAGTTGTCCTCATAGTTTAAACAGGCATGCTGCTTTATGAATGAAACAATATACCACCAATAGTGGACAACCTAAAAAATGGACCGTATATAGGCCGCTTGCCTAAACCGAACCACTTCGGAGTTCGGACTAGGCTAAAACATGAAGTGATTCGGTACTTTATGTCCGCATTTGGGGAGAAACCTCAAACCACGGTATCAGCTTTTAGCCTTTTATTTTTTAATATGTCCGGTCCATGATCAGGCAAATAGTCAAGTTGGATGATTAATTATTGGGTGTACTTATTCCACTGCTATAGATATTTATACAAAACATTTAAAAAATTTAACACATACAGTGTAACTACTATGTTAGCAAAAACATAGTAGTTATTAACCAGATATATATTTTAAAAAATGTTACGCCTAATAAAAGAATTGATACAAGTCGAAAAGGGACAGCACCAAATATCTAGAAAAGCACAAACTTGTGATTACATACACTATCCACCACAATAACATCCACTGATCCGCTATTAACCAGAGTATTCACTATGCTTAGGGAATTTTCAGCAGAGTTAGGGTGTGCAATGAGAAGATTTTCTGTGTTTACACCCATGGCTTCTGCTAAAGAGGGATCCATAGCATTCTCTACATCAAGAAATGCACAATATCCTGCAAAACAGAACAATACTATTACTACAACAAAATGAAGTATGCAACCTTAATAAGCGATGTTATAGAACATAACCCCTATACAGAACAAATTGTCTGCTAGATTTGGAAGAAGTAAAGGTGCAATACTAAAAACCGTATTATCAGGAGAGAAAAACACAGAAATAGAAAATCTTATAATATATTTCATAAGTGTGGAGTAGAAAACAGAGATCAATTTGAGAATCTAATTATGGAATTCAATGATCAAATCAAGAGTACAGTTCTAGCTAAGTAAAACGCTTTAATTTTGAATGATAATGGAAGAGTATTGAGGTTTTCGCTTCAAATCAAGAGTACAGTTCTAGCATAGTTTTGTGATACTTTTCGCTAAATTTTCAAAAGACCTCTCTGACCATAAACTTTCTCATTCAGACATCAACTACTCATTGTTAATTCTCATCCTGACGAAGGCACAAAAATCATTTTAGATTTCAGGCGATCAGCTTGATTATTATGGTTCATGGTTAGGTTGAAACAAACAGAAATTCTTTTATTTCGGCTGTTCCAAGCGAGTTTCTCATCGGCCAAAATCCAATGTTCAAACCTTGATGTGGACACTAGGGATAATGGCAAAAGATTGAAGATATTGAGGGAGCAAAACCATCAACAGTGTCGTGTATAAAATCAATATGGATGTCCAAAAGGAATATTAAGAAAATCTGTAAGAAGGGAGACCAAAGAAGACGTCACAGGAATCTCGATCACAAATGGTACAGACTCTAGTAATAAGCAATCATACAAAGAGTAACAAAAAGTATACTGCTAAGGAACCTGCTAAGGCAGCAGGCTAAGATGGAGATTGATCTCAATATAGGTTGAATCAAACTCCAAAAAAGACATAATACGTATTGAAATATTAGGAAGGCGACAAGCTGGAGTGTTGGGCTCTAGCAAAGTAGGAGAGTTGGACATATGTAACCAGTGAGGAAAGTAACTATCATACAGAACTACAGATGGCCTTTGTGGTTCTAACTAGATCCAAGGAACGCACAGTTGAATGAGAGGATTTCTTAGTACATTCAGCAAAGGTAGTACAATGAAGCATCGATGCTTAAATGTGAGATTACACAAGAAGCTTGTGAACTTCAAATTACGATGATGCATAAAAGCAAGTACAAAAAATGAAATTGCACATAGGCTAAGCAATAAGATGAATACGAGGTTGGCTTAATATGGTAAATTTACGTCTAAATAGTCTCGATCCAAAAATGATTTGAGGCACAAAGCAGAGATGCTAAGTGTTTCAATGGTGTGGTGTTCTTCAACAATGCAATTTTGCTCAAGAATGTAAGGATAATAACGGCCTTAATAGAAGCAATCCTGTATGTTAGGTGACAAACTCACAGGAACCATGAATGGACTCGATTTTAACAATATACCTGAATCAGGAGCAAATTATGATAGTTAAACACATGATAGATGCAGACTTTGATTTAAATGTCTAATCTAGGTTTCACACCTATTCGATCTTGTCCTGATCCTACAACAGCTCTATTATGCTTCCACGCACTTTTAATCGAACATCTTTCTTTAGTGTCATACTTAATCAAGACCAAACTTCACTTTTCTAGAATCCATGAACTATGCATCTTCTAAGATACAACGAGCAAACTCGAATGTAAGGAAACCGATGAAGTAGTAGGCTTTTGTTTATAATTTTTAATTTCACCTTCATATACAAACACTCTTCATGAGCTCCCACTTCGTATTTACTGTGAGAATGTTACTCACTAGTCATTTTCATACTCAAATCCTCTGTTACCAAAAACTCCAATTTTTTGAATAAGTCTTGAATAAAACACGACTTATTCAATAAACGTTCACTACACGACTCTTTCTTGTTTTTTTGAAAAAGTCACGATTTTCATGTTTTAGTCCCGATTAATTATGGTTTAATCCAGTCAGATATTACTCAAAAAATCAATTGTAGCATCTATATATAAATATGTTCTAAAATTCTACCGTTTGTTTCCCGACCTAGCCGATTTTTTCCCGACTTCCGACTTGGTAACTATGCTCCAATTTGCTCACGCACCAGATCTCGATGAGGCTACAAAACTTGGTCTTTTATCATAGTTGAATGTTTGGGTATCAAGAACAAATCGATAAGGGAGAATTTGACATAAGAAAAATGCATAATATCATCAAAAAAACTAAAGGAAGATTCATGATAAGATAAATAAAAAATTAGAAATATCTGTACTAAGAGTGATAAAAATTGAAAGCATGAGAAAGCAACAATATAATATCAGCAACAAAATGAAGTGATAATTTTTAGCCAATTTGTGATTCATCCACGATTCCACACTTAGCTTGAAAAATTCATCAACTCTTGCATACTTGGGACTTTTATAAACTCTTATGGTCAATAATTCATGAATAACTATAATTCATTAGCTTGGATCTATAATACAAGCTAGATGATGATGCCTCGGCTATACTATAATATATAACAAAGCCCCAGTTACTATAGTGTACAGCAATCGTGGAAATTGGATTTGGATCATCCAACCAACCTATGCCAAATAAAGAATTAGATTTGGACCATACGAACTACAAAACGCGACTACCATCTCCCCCCCCCCCCCCCCCCTTTCCATCTCTCTAGATCTCTTCCTGAACCCCCGGGTTTGCACTAGTATAGATGTGCACCTTTCGATCAACACCAAAGAAAATTTCACAAGGTAATAATAGACTCAGCTTTAATTACATATCAGCCCAAAAAGCATAGCAAAAGGGTAGTAGAAAAAGTAGATGATGCATAACTAGGAAAAAAAAGAAAGTAAAGCACATATACGAGTAAGTTTAAAGTTGCACAACTAGAAACTAAAGTGAGTTAAAACCATTTATGACAGTTTGGGCAAGTAAAATATAGGCCATAGACGGCTTGTTGAGGAGAATATCATGAATTTGATCTGCAGGATCGGAAAATAAGAGGGAAGGACCAAACAAAAGTGGGATGGAAACAATGGTACGGATACACTTCTATTTTGAAGAAATTGGTGCAAGTAAACTACGATCCATAAAGCATCCCCAAAATTTTAATTTTTTAATGCTAAATAGAAACTGCTCCAATTTAACCTCAAAAATCATCTAAGTTTGCCTCTTTCCGGTGGGTAGGACTTGTGCATAAGGTGTTTTCTTTTCACATGCACCAAATCAAAAGATGTATTGTAGAAATGATTCTAAGAGATTTTTCTATTACATATATAGTGCAATTAGGAAGAAAAACATATATAGACTAAAGGTTCATGTTTATCAGAGTAAAACACTCAATGTGCATATCAACAAAAAGTATAAGCACCATGTTATGAACCTTCTCAATATTGTCATTTGCATCGATGAGCCTTATTATGGCTAGATCAAGAATTCATATTTTCATGAGGATATTTATAATGAGAGGACACCAATAATCAGAAGTAGAACAAATCACACTAAATAGAGATGGCTAAGAACCTCCAAGCTTTTGAGCTTCCTTCACAATATGAAGGGCAAGAGTTGTCTTTCCAGATGCTTCTTTCCCATAAATTTCGATCATTCGTCCCTGCACTAAAAACTTGAATGTGTAAATTCAGAAGTCATAGATATTTTGTTTAGTTCCAATAGATATATTCAGATCATTCACTACTACTTAATGATGTAATACTACCAATTATCCCTCCATCAACAACATTGTAATTGGATAGGAGCAGCACATGGAAAATAGCATCACTATGTCATCAGGTAAAATACAAGACATCAGCTTAGTGGCACAACCGGTACATGTAACAATCCCATGCAAGCTACAAAACACATAAAGAAGTAACCGATGCTTTTTTGGGCATGTTTTCTGATGCAAAATGGTATATCAAACACTAAAATATTTGTATGGACTCAATTTTACAATGCCTAGAACCAATGTTATTAGGATCCCATGATTCACAATCAGGATCTTACAATCAAGGTTTAAAAAAAAAGCATTTTTGAACCAAATAGGGTGGTTGGATCGGGATCTGATTGAGTTGTAGGATTTAAAAATTGATCCCGAGATCCGGGTGTGGATTATGATATCCTCTATCTGATGTGATTCAATCAAGTCATGCCATTCGTGCCGGAAAGAGAGATTGGTTACATGTTTCATATGAGAAGTAATTTGGCCACTTCCTTGCTATTCCACATGTTTGATTAAAACAATAGACCCTTCTTAAACTCAATAATACATTAGTGTATCACGATATAATTTGAGTTCCTGAGAAACAAAAAGTAGGGGTTTTGGAGAGAAGTTCTATAAGGGTCTGTTCTTTTGGTGAAACATAAATGGGATGAGAAATTCATTTGCTTGAGACATTCATGGGCAAGGACAATGATGTCTCAGGAAATTAAATGTCTCATGTTCTTTTCAGCTGGACAAATCCATCTAAATTTTCGATGGATCAAATAGATCTCATCAAATAATGTCTTGACTACGGTGGGCAATCAATGTCCAACCAATTTTGGTGGGACTCTAATGTGCCACCAAACTAGAAAAAAAAGAATTCTTGGAAAACCATTTACCCGGGACATTGGACAAAAGAACACAGCACAAAGTGAGATTACCCGGGTAAATCAATGTCCAACCTAATATACGCGCCAAAAGAACTGAACCTAAAGAATATTTGCCGTTCGCACTCATTTGTTGGGAGTCTGGGGACCCAAATTTCCTTCTCCCCTATGTGGAGATATGGTTGAAGTATTTGAAATGTTTAGCTAACAATTTTGGCTTTGTCATGTTTGAGAAAAATTCATAAGATCCAACGTTTTCACCATCTTTTTGCATGGTTTTTCGAAGTAATGGGAAAGAAAAAGGTGTTTAGATTAACTTCTTCAAGACCAACATATGATGAGGAGAGTTCTTGTACTAATTTTATAGTTATTTGCCTCATCTAAAACTATATTTGACACGTAGTTTCTATCATATTGTTTTCATTTTTCATTAATCTTATGAGAGAGAATATTAAGATATGTGATATGATCCATGAATATACCAGATCTAACTCACTTAATGAGTGATGAATCCATGCTATGCTCTGGATCCTGACAATATAGCCCAAAACTCATGAATTACATAAATAAAATGCCTATATCAAAAAAACAACATATTTATAAGGGTTGAAAAGTTAACAAAAGGATAGATGTATGTTGCATACAGGTAACAGTTAAAGAACTCAAATCACGTATATTTGACTCCCTCATGGTTATAATCTCCTTTCAATTTCTAAAGCATATAGGACTGCAACCAAAATCAAATTGAATGCAACCTTGAAAGAATGTCATGGGGAATTTATTTGAAAAGAGGCAACTCAATGTCAATTTTGGCTACGACTTGTGACGGAGGATCAAAGAATCTAGCCAATAAGTTCCAAGTTAGAGTAAATGAAGTATAGTCTACAGTAGCAAAATCATAACTATACGTCAGGGTAGGCGCATAAGCAAGGGTGTGTATATATATAGAGTGATTCGGTGCACCAGTGCGGTAATGCAGTGCATGCGGTGTCGCACCGCAGCTACCCGATGCACTCCTCCGTGTGTGCAACGCACCGGGCGAGTGCATTGAGCGGCTACGGTGTGACACCTCACACCGCACCAAATCACTCCTCTCTCTCTCTCTCTCTCTCTCTCTCTCTCTCTCTCTTTATATATATATATATATATATATATATATATATATATATATATATATATATATATATATATATATATATATATATATATATATATATACACACACACACACACACACACACACAAAAAAAAAAAAAAACCCCGTGCCTGTTGGCACTGTTCCGACCTCCGACGGACCAGCAACCCCGCCTCCAGCGGACTGTCCCCCGCACATGAGAGAGAGAAGTCTCTGGTGGAGCGCCCACCTCAATCTAACAGACTGCCCAAGAGAGAGAGAGAAAGAGAGAGAGGGGGGGGGTAGAGAGAGATTGTTGGAGCGGGAGGAGGAGGGAAGGAGGAGGGGAGGGGGATCAATGAGAAAGAACCAATGGATGCATGCAGTATTCAAAACCCCAAAAATGAGTGAGAGCACCGATGGGTACATATAGGATTAAAAACCAATAGTGCCCATTTATACTATTATATTTAACCTAATCCAACAAGTTCCTTATAAAGATGAAGAATCCTAAATTCCTACTACTAATCTCATACGGTTGAGATTCCTTTTACTTAATCTTTGTAGCAAAAAAAATTTAACAAAAAAATAATAAAGAAATCACAATAGATGGGATTCTTATTACTTTCAAAGGAATAGACTTACAATTGAAGGTTTCACTGATGAAGCTCGGTGTGATAGGTGGGAGATTATCGTGACTGTTTGATAAATCGAGTGGCTATCCTCCTATGAAAAGTTGGCCGCATCATATTCTGTACGGCATAATAAAAAAAATCCCTTGGATGCAATTTGCATTCAATGCTCCACCCTCTATTGCTGCTTAAATGGCGGGACTCCATCTCACATTGAGCATTGATTTAAAATCAGAAGGTGGGAAACATGCCACCAAACCAATAATGTCAGGCAATCATACGGCCACAATAGAATGCAGCCGGGCCTAACAATCCTCAAGAATCCCATGTGATTACTCTTTTAAGTTTTAAATGCAGGTTGCCAATTTGAGCATGGCCAACAATTACTAATAGTGCATCATTAAAAACCAACGAGAGTAGATCCTAGCCCTTCTTGTCTAAAATCTAGCACATCCAAGCAGTGATTAGGCACACCAGAACCACATGGCTATCGACTAACGGTTGACCACGTAATATGAGCACGTCAAAGTCTCGAACCACTCTTGGGTTGGATGAATCCTTGGGCCAAAGGATGTGCATGTCATATGTGAGAATTCAAGCCTATCCTGACAATGATGATATTTTCGTTAGATGATTTGAGGTCAGCTAGTATACAAAACACACTCATTGGCTAGTGCGAGATCATATCTCCAATGGTAGAAAATTCTTTCATATAGCAAACAGTTGGAAAGCTTTGCTAATCTTTTCCTAATGTTGACAATTTAAGGAGCAAGAACTGAAAAAATTAGTTCACCCGTGAATGCCTGACGCAATTCCTGTAAGTCCCTACAACAGGTCCTACGGACCTTCGGCATCACATATTAGATTAGTCATCTAATGCCTAATACTAAATAGATAATAATTTGTACTTCGCACGGAAATATACACGAACGTTTATTTGTTGATGCAAATTATGTATCATTAGAATGCACCCATTGCTATTATTAGGTATCGCCTTCTACAATTTCAGGGAAGAAACGTTCTACAACATCAGGGGTGTAAAATTATGTTATATCACTAATGAAATGATTTTATTTCTCTTGAAAAATGTGATCCACCTCAGACTTTTCATCTCGGCCATATGCCACTTTCAGGGACTGAGGTAACGCCACCACACAGTTGTGGTTTGATTTTATTTATAAAGCTGCACCTAGCATGGCCTGTTTAACATGATGAGGATAGACTTTGTGAGCTTTATTATAAATACTTGGTACAGCATCTGCAACCCCACAGCTATACACTTCCTCTAACAAGGAGATCTGGAGATCCTGCCATGCAAAATGCACATCACTAACTTTCAAGTATTTAACAACTGAATTTTGAAACTGGTATTAGTATTAAAGGTTGAATTTCTGGCTTGATTTCAAGATCGAGCTCAAGATCAACTTGTTGCTACATACAAAATATTAAGCAAACTAAGATCAAGCCGCTTGAGTTCAAGACAACCTTGAACAGGTCTTGTTGTAGCACTATTCAAGCTCAAGAGGAGCTCAGCTTCTCTGGAAGAATTTCAAGCTGCACTTGAGCCCGGTTTTTGCTAGACTCGGGTCGGCTTGTTTACACCTCTACATCCACCTTTCCTTAAAAATGGTAACTGCAGAGAATTGCAGAACAGTCATGAGATGTTCAAATAAGGTATAAGCCAATTTACTGCTACATCTTTTAAGTCCATTGCAAAACAGCCATGGACATAAAAGATCGCTCCATTTCGATACTCTCTTAAAACCTCCCTCATTATCACTGCATAACTGAGTAGTCTCTATCTCGTTTACAATTGCACAACTGAGCAGCACGTTCACTTAGAGGTTAAGACTTAAGATCATTGCAGAAAGTTTTCACTTGGATCAATTACAACAGAGTTACATAATCAAGTAGCCAGGAAATGTGTTTGTTGCTAAAAAAAACCTTTAGTTTGGGTAAAATATATTGCTGTGTTATTTACAAAAAAAAGAACAACAAAGTTTATATGTAATACTATTTTCATGTAGATATTGGCAAAATATAATCACCTTGGGTAACCCTCCAATTCCAAGAGCAAGATCAAGCTTCAAAGAGCCTGTTGAGATCACAGGAGCATATCTTGTACCAAAAAAACGGCGCAAAGATAAATTAGATTCTCTATCAAAATCACCCGCAAGCTGAGAGAGAGCAAAATGAAGTGTTGTCTGTTTCTCCGTCAACTTTCCATTATCACAAGGCTGATCCCTCTCATATTCTGACAACGTTTCAGCTGAATAATTCAGAGTTCACTGTGAGACATCAAAATGAAGCACTCTTGTATCTAACAATATCATCTACTTCACTAAGTCCTACAAAAATAGATGCTGCAGATTTGAATTTCTATATATGATTAGAAATAGAAAAACAGACAAAATAATTGGTAGAGTCATGCATGGAGTTTCAAATAAGAAAGATACTATTTATGACAGAAAATTACATGGTTATAATCAAATCAGGCGTCCTCAACCAATAATATTCTGTTAACCGCTTTAGCAAATTATTTGAATAGTTATGCATTACAAGTTCGTATAACAAGAGGATATGTACATAATAGAAGGCATTTGTTTACACACTAGTATGATGGAGTAGCATCGATGTTGGCACAAGCCCCCCCATCATTACATAGAATATTCTGTAACATTTGATTGAAATTCTGTTGAAAGCATTAACTTGCAACCACTATACATCTTAGGGAATGATTCAAATTTACTGGTGCAGGAAGATCAACTGTAATATATTTTCCACGGCTATTTGTGTTCTTTACCGAGTCGCACATCCCTACTCTATGTTTTGATTCAGCTCTAATGGAAATATCTTCGCATTACAACTACCTGCCAGCTAAATATTCAGCTCATTCACGAGCAACAGGATCATAGAAATGCTCCCAAGGAGGGGCTGGATGAAGATACTAAATAATCCGCAAATATAAGGGCTGATTTTAATAAGTTCAGTGAAAGAAAGATATATCAGTTTTTTACTCGGGAGAGAGATATTCTTCTTGTTGATGGCCTCTGATTCACATAATAGAGGCCAAGTTACTTGAACCTTATAAAAGCTAATCTAAATTTCAACTATTCGCTTAATTGAGCTTAGCCTAGCTGTTAAACCAATGATACAACCAGAGAAACCCAAAAAATTGATGCCTATAATCTTACATCAGTGATACAGGTACTCATCATTTGTTAAAAACAAGCACATCTTGTATCTCTAACATATCCCCCTATGAAAAAAGTTCAATTTTTACTGAATTGAATTGTTTTCGTGAGATTCGGAGATCAAGGAATCTTCCTTTGTGGCAAAGAGAGTCCGGAGGCCTCATCTATCATCATCATCATCGTCGTCATCGTCTTCGTCATCATCTCTCTCTCTCTCTCTCTCTCTCTCTCTCTCTCTCTCTCTCTCTCTCTCTCTCTCTCTCTCTCTCTCCTCATTGTTTTCATCATCCCTAACCTTGCAAAACTTGAACTCATCAACCTCGCCATGAATGCATTGCAACCAACCACCGCTTTCACTAAAAAAAACCAAAAAATACTAACAGCTAAACCCTAAATCCAATCATAACTCCCTAAATCCGCATCTGAATTTGGTGAAACCATTTCCGTTTAACCCGTCATCATCCCTACACACTACTACGCCAAAAGCCCCAAATCTTACAACAGAATTGAACCCTGACTTCACCCGATTGCAAATATTGACTGCACAACCCGGATATGGGAAAGATAATATCTCCACATGCAATGGATGAATGAAGAATCATCCCCAAACTTCTACCCTAGTATACGTACCGCACAACAAACTTTTAGCCTCATCGGAAATCTGATTTTGCAGAAAACCCAAAAGAGTACCCTACTGTCGCAAATTTGTGCACATTAGCTTCTCGCTACGAAAGTGGAGGACATCATCTTCACCACTTGGATCGTGTTGGCTAAATTACGAGCATAGTCCAAATTTCAACAATGCCCGGAAAGCGTTCAAAGCTCCAATCCATCATCCAAACAAGGATTCGAAGGCCCTCAAAAAGGGAGTGTTCTCACCTCTTTTCGTTTCTTCTTGCTCAAATCCTACTTATGTTAAACCTTATTCTATATAATAATTTCCTTGCTTATTTGATATTTAGTTTTAGTAAAGTATCATCTTTGCATATCCTATTAGTTGCATTGGCCTATAGGAATATTATGTGAATTGCATCATTGCATATAGCCGTTACATTATTTGGTTGTTTCACTTCTTGCATAGCATGGCATCTTTGAGATCATCATAAGATTGTCCTACATCAAAAACGTTCCATATAATATTGAAGCTATCGAATAATTTGGTCAGGGCCTAAAGCCACCCTCCTGCCATAAAATTAGGCACACACCTAAAGTTGACGATCGACGCTACACGGGCTTCCTCACCAATTATAGAGAAAGATGGAAATTTATGGACATACCCTTATTGTTGATGGGTGGACTGATCGTTATTTGTCCGTCGGGAGCAATGTTCTTTAAATCCATAGAGGCCTCTACAAAGTCACTGTTGGGAACCGAGCCCAGGCCCGCATGACTTCCAAAACCCAAATCAGTCGTCACGCATCTCGGGGCATAATTAGGGATAAAATAAATCATTTTCGGAAAGGATATTTATGGTAATTTTAAAATTCAGTTTTATATGAGATTTGGTTAGATTTCAATCTCTTTAAGTTAGGAAAGATCTATTTTTTATTAGGTTTGAATTTTATGGCTATCTTCAATTAGGTGGGATTTGATTAGAATCAAATCTATTTAAATTTATTAGCACTTATCTTTTTTGATCTTTTTATAAGCCTATAAAAAGGCCACCGATGTAACCATGTGAACCAATGAATTAGATTAAAAAAAAAAAAAAGAATGATTGCTTGCGAGCATTAGGGTTTCTTGGATAGAAATCCATCAGAGGTGGATTCCTCAAATCCGGTAGACTCCGGATCTCCCCCCTCCTCTTTTCTTCTTCCTCCATCAATGTCTCTCAAACCCTAGTTCTTCTTTGTGATTGTTCAAGCATCAACGACGGCTGCCATGTTTCCTTGGCTTTTCATCGAAGAAGGCACGGCCGAAGAAATAGAAGAAGATTAGGAGAAAGAGGAAAAGAACTCTCATCTCTCCCTTTCCTCCTCTCTCTTTTCCTTCCCTCCCGCGAGAACCAGTGGGCCTCCCCCTATGTTGTTCGTGTGAAACCAAAAGGCCGCAGCCCCTTTGTATCGTATGACGTGAATAAGCCAAGGGAATTATCCTCGTGGTTCTTTTTTCTTTGACTGGGGGCACCCCACAGTAAAAGCAATCGCAACATCAGATATAAAGACACCTCCAGATATCTAAAAAGTCTTGCATAGGTTCTGAGACAGTCTCACATCAATTTCGAGGGTCATAGGCTTCCGTGAGACTGTCGGTGTCCCCCTTCTCTCGCCACGGCAATCCTCCGGCATCCCCTTCGCGCCTCGGGATCCTTGTTCATCGTTATCGATCACATGTTTGCCCCTCTGGAACCATATTGTGACATCAGATCTTCTCCGGAAAGCTAGATCTGTAGGAAAACGGGTAATTCTTCAATATTTATATTTCTCAAAGATGAAAAGATGGTTAGAGAAGTGCTGGCTCAAGCTGATGAAGACAGTTGCAGGGGCTCGCTGAAGTAACAGCTCGATAAAGAATGTGCCCAAGTGGAGTTGATACTGACGACCAAAGCTGTGGATGGACGGTCTAGCCCAATGAAGTCGATCACCGGGACTAGTCACTAGTGCGCTGAGGTTGACACCCAGCATCAGCTTGGATGGTAGAACCATCTTAACATAGTCAGCTACAGGTGGTAGCACGGTCGGCAACAAGCGCTCCACTGGGGGTGAGGAATCCATGGAACTGGAAGTCGTCGATAGGAGATCCTCAGGAGGTTGCACAGTCTCCTCCAAGAATGATGGTGGAGGGGGAAGCTCCACAGATGGTGGAGTCTCCTCAGGTGTCGCCAGAGACGGAGGTAGGACCTACGGTGGAGGTACCGCAGGTTGTGGCACAAATGGTAGTGTAGGCACCTCTGATGGTGGCGACTGGACTAGAGGCGTTTGATGCTCAAGGTTCTCCCATTCATTTTCAATCGTGTTGAACACGGTGATAGTACAACAGTATCTATCTAGTCGGGTACAACCAGGAGGATTTTGGAAAAACCATTGGACGAATGGTCGAGTTGGTAAATCAAGAAGAATGGCTTGGCGTGCGATGTCACATGCATGCTACGCGTCCAAATCAGACTTCGGTGAAAAGATGTTACAAAACGTACTCGACTACTCGTAACTTCATAAAAGTTGGGGTATGCTTCTGTTTGGGATATGTGGATTATAGGCTTACCAGTTACCACAAGTTAATACTGCAAAGGCAGTATTTTGATCTTGCATAGTTGCTTTGAGATAGTATTGGGATGCCCTTAAAATTTCTGCAGGAGCAGCAGAGCTTGACAGGAGCTAGGGTGCTCGGGGGTAGCGCAGGGGTGCCCCTGAATAAACTCAGGTGGCGGCGAAGGACCAGCTACTGTCCTTTAACCTGCTGTCGGGTACCAGGTTTTAACAAAGGATCAAAATACCAGCCGGTTCAAACCGGGAACCGGTCGCGAGGCTTAAATCGCCTAAATACCGGCCGGTACCGGTTCGAACCGGTTTCAACCGGCCAGTTTGAACCGGTACCGGGTATGAAGTATGGTTTTGGGTGATTTTTTCATTCCGATTTTATTTTTTTGGGCATCTTTCTTCATTCCCAAATGAGGTGAACCTCCATACTAGCTGGATTTGTAAGATTTGAAGCCAAAAACTCAGATTTGCAAGATCAAAATCACATTTGAATGTATGTTTTCATAATTGTTTTCATTTTTCTTTTGTTTTGTTGCATTTTTTTTGAAAAAAATCAAATAATTGTGATGAAAATATTGAAATGGGTTAGATCTATGCCATCAAAGCTTAGATCTATAAGCATCATCTCCAAATTTGCATGATCGGTTCATGCAAATTTAGAAATTTTTCAATTTTCTTTTATTTTTTTGCATTTTTTTAAAAAATAAACCAAATAATTGTGGTGAAAATGTTGATATGGGCAAGGTTTAAAATCACGGTATCGGTCGCGGTATCGGTCGGCCCTGAACCGGTATGTACCGGCCGGTACGTACCTGTACCGGCCGGTACGGACCGGTACCGGTTGAGAAAAAAAACCTTAAAAAAACCCAAAAAAAAAAAAAAAAATTAACCTGTCGGTACCGGTCCGTACCGGCTGTACCGGTCGGTACCGGCCGATACGGACCGGTACGTACCGGTACCGGCCGATACGGGCCAGGTATCGGGATCGGATGCAGTACCGGTCTCGAACCGGCCAAAACCGGTACGTACCGGCCGGTACGTACCGGTATCGGCCGAGATTTAAAACCCTGGATATGGGTCAGATCTATGCCATCAAAGCTTAGATCTATAAGCATCATCTCCAAATTTGTATGATCGGTTCATGCAAATTTGGGGATTTTTTATTTTTATTTTTATTTTTTGTATTTTTTATAAAAATAAACCAAATAATTATGGTGAAAATGTTGATATGGGTTAGATCTATGCCATCAAAGCTTAGATCTATAGATCTATAAGTATCATCTCCAAATTTGCATGATCGGTTCATGCAAATTTAGGTTTTTTTCATTTTTATTTTCTTTTGTTGCTTTTGTTTTTTGAAAAAAACCAAATAATTGTGGTGAAAATGTGGATATGAGTCATCCACGAGGCAATGATGATGATGAAATGCAGCCTGCCCGAAGTTCCATGTGGTACTAAGTTACTCAGTCTAAGTAGGTAAAAATATCTAATTCTCTACTTTTGTAAGTTATGGATATACATTTTATTTGCTAAACATGTTAGGAGTATTAGGACTATGAATTTGTGTTTATTATCATATTATGTGAAATTGTAAAATATGACTCATGTACTCGTATTAGTTGTGTAATTCATGTTTGTGCAATGGTCATGAATTGTGTTTTGTAATCCCTAAGCATAATACTAGGCTAATCTAACACATGCAATTTAATAACTATATCAAATTCCACAATTTAGAATCATACAGTGAAAACAGTGACTTTATAACTTAAAAAGACCGGTTCATACCTATAACTAGTTTACTAATAAAAAAAACATCACAAATCAGTATTTTAGATTATTCTGGATTTTTTGGTTATTTTTTCAAATTTTTTTGAAACCAAAAATCAATTCACACCGGTATGGACTGGTTCGTACCGCCCGGTTCGAACCGTTTTTTCGGTCGGTCGATAATTTGTCCGCGACCGGTATTTTTATCCATGGTTTTAACATGTCAGGTGCCCCCAATAGGAAAAACCAGTGATGTTGCTTTTGTTGTGTGTGCGCCCCAAATTATAAGTCTGTGGAGTGCCCCACAAATTAATATGTCACAGGACTGATTATGTGCTTCTTTTACGAGAATAGGGCATGCAGGGATGAGGCAGCCGCGGGGGTAGGCAGGAGGACCGCGATCGTGGCTGCATGCTGCCGGGGACACGAGGTTGTGACGGGCGGGAACCGATAGGGTCGGGCGGTGCCTGGTAACCCCGGATGAAAGTTGGATAAGGTCAGATGCACGCTGGCGAGACCGGGAGAGAGCGGTTGGGGTTGGAGTTGGCCAAGAAGGAAGAGCCTAACCCGGCTGCTGCAAGGGAGATGGATCTAGTGGTTGTCAGTATCGGATGAAGCCGAGGCTAATCGGACAACGTCGATCAAGGGGGATCGAAGGCGCGGATCGGCCAGTTGGGACTAGTCGAGGCCAGGAGGAGTCAGCGATGCTCGTCACAGGCCGGAGGCGAGCGGGCAAGGCTAGGCTTGGCGGAGCTAAGCGAGGCAGATTAGGACCGGAAGGACACCAGGTGTTGCAGATCGGGGCCAAGAGGACTCCGACGGCGTGCGGCATACAGGACAGACGTGGGCAGGACCGGCCAAGGCGAGGCTTCGTGCGCAGGAGGGTCCTAGCGGTCTAATCGTGTCAGATCAGGTCGAGCGAGGTGTGTCGAGCAACCGGTGGTCCTTGGCGGTGTAGGTGCACGACAGGAGGGCGTCGTAGAGATCAGGCCACGACGGATTGAGGTTGACCGGAACCAAGGCGAGGCCGAGCAAGGCCTAGCGTTGCTGAAGCTGCAGATCGGGGCCAGTGATAATGAAGATGTTAATGGTTGCCGGTGACGACAAACCTCGAACAAAGACATCGCGGATCATTTGAAGGAAGTATAATGCGTCAAGCCTGCTTTGATACCAAAAATGATGTAAGACAACCCCAGAGTCCCACACAATTGCTTTGCACGTTGTCGTGAAAATGAGAGATTGAACGAGACGTGTCGGCTATGACGATCGTCACGAGATAACGAAGCAAGTAACAGAGATCTTGGCCGAAACCCGAGGTCCCTCACCTCAAAGTGACAAAGATTATGTCTGAAGCCCAGGGTCTCTCTCCCTCGTGGATCCTCTCACAAGAACTCGCATCAAAGCAAATGCATCATTTTTTTATTCATAATTTAATTAACTGATTACAAATTGAGGCTTTCATGTCTTATTATAGAAAAAAAAAGAGATAAAAATGGTAACTACTTTAAACCACTAAATCTCACATAATCAACTTACTAAGCCATCATATCCTTATTTTTAAAACTACCCATAAATCATCCGCATTTAGGAAATAAATAAGAAAAAAAATCCTAATTAAATGCAATAATGGCTTGAAATATATCGCGGGAATATCTCCTGGTGCGTGGAGGTTCATGTGAATTGTAGGGCGGTCCACCAATGCCGAAATGCGTGGACAGTCCAGATGCTCCCGCATCAAAATCTCATACGAATTAAAATACTAATGCATTGCCATTAATAGTGTTACCACTTTAAAAAGTCATGTCTTTGCATATTTAGTGTGTGACTTGCACGTGTCTTAGATTAAATGAACTAGTTCAAGATTTTTAGTCACCCTATCTCCCATAGTCGAATGTCGTCAAAACTAGTTCTGCTTTCAAGTCGGAAAAAACACCTACAACCATTGCATAGTATTAAATTGTTCGGATGTTTGTTTTCTTTACATTTAATTTCGCGAACCTTTTGTGAGCCATTGTTTGGATTAATTATGTTTTGGATTAGTTTCTATTTTATTTTAAAAAACTTCAAAACTTTAAATATTTATTTATTGTTTAGTCTCACTTTGCTAAGCGACAAGGGCTTTCATGTATTTATAATATTATCCACCGCTCACTATATTGTTTGGATTTGTGGGTTTTTGGGTAGTGTTATACACTTACACGGATGCTTGCCTGACCCAATAGACCGGTCGCACTGCACTGTGCACACACTTCGCTCACCGATTGATCGGTAGGTTGGATCATGCATGGGCACAAACCCAGGCTGATGCTATATGGGCCTACCTTTTTGCCTCAAGCCTAGTTCGAACTGGTGTGACGGTTTGAGGTCGACTGGTTCAAAAGCCTAGTAGTACATACACATTGGTCCACATTCCGTAATCTGTACAAATACACTGGTTCACAAGGTGAAGGAGGGTGTTCAGCCATGTTGGCTACATGGAGAAGGATTATTCATGGGGGGCAAAGCGTTATATAGCCAATTAGCCACACACTAAGAAAACTCATAATTTTGAGATTCCAAAGAGAGGCATCTTTGTTCCCAGGGATTCCAGCACTCAGTCTCATTCAAATTCATATCTCTATTCCGAAAATGAAAATCTAAAGCCTTAAATATGGTTTTTGGATTTCTTACGTCTAGTAAGGAAAGAACAAGCCATCTTCCTCACGAATAATTGTGTCTCGAGAAGGAGCAGGATCATGTTGAGGTACTATTCTTAGGGAACGTTGTCGCCGAAAACCCCATGCACCAAGGCGAAGATAGTGCCCTTAGGGTGGTGAATAACCAACCAGAATATTTTTCCACTTTGGTGTCTTCACATTAATCTCTATATGTTGCGTGCTACGTAAGTTTACAAATTTGTCTCAAAATTTGATATTGAGTTTCATTGTTTCCAATATTCTTAATGAAAATGCCATTTGAATCTCAAAAAACATTCTTCAAAAAAAAAATCATAGCTCCTGAAAAAAAAAAAAAAACTTTGTTCTCCGAAAACCATTTTGTCAACAAAAAGAAAAGATTTTCATTTGAAGAATTTATTTTACGTGCAATCATCCTAAAAGAAAAATGGGAAGAGAATGATTATACCTACAGACGACAGGGATCGACCCTTCGTTGCAGACCACGAATTCTCTCTGCCATCGTTCTAACAAGGGACAGAGAAAGAGCAACAAAGATCATAAATTAAACAATTACAGCCATTTTAATAGATCATAAAAAATTAAAAAGGGGATGGAGCACCTGGGAGAGGATGGAGCAGAGACGAGAGGAGGCCGAGGGATTCCCGGCGACGCCGCCGGGCCGAGCCGCTCGTCGAAGCAAGTAGGAGGAGAGGGAGAGGGGTTTTAGGGCTCTCATAGTGCTGTGCGGGGAGTGAGAACGAGCGGTCCGGCGGGAGAACGGGCGGCTTCAGCAGAGCAGACTGCAAAGCAGTGCGGCGTCGGATGCAGTAGAGGGCACCGGTGGAACCAGCGGGAGTGGGTTGGCAGGTAGGGCTGCAACTCGTGCGGGTTGAGGGGCTCAACCCAGGTCCAACCCGAGGGGTTTGAATCCTCTTTCCAAGCTCAACCCAAACCGAGGTCCGACTCGCATTTAGACGAGCTTGGATTGGGATTTTATTTGTGTAGGTGAGCTTAGATAGAAAAATCCTAACCCGACCTCAATTTGGATTGGGCTTCTGCAGAGACTTCGGGCAACCCGACCCAACCCAAAACCTAAATAAACATTTGATATAATATGGGAAATTTTATTCATACCCCAAAAATCTGTAATTAGCCCCCGTATCCCTAGCGTTTCTCAATAACTTACTCAACAATCCTTTAATACCAACAATGCCCTTCTTTTTATACCCCAAACCCCAAAGCCCCTGCTCAGCGTCTTTTGTACCCCAACCCAACCCAATGTTCGTTTAAACTTAGCCCACGCCCAACCCGTCGGGTTGTGCGGGGTGGGTTCGGGTTAACCCGCCCAAAGTCGGGTTGGGTTCGGGTTGGCCCGCCCAAGTTGCAGCTAGGGGTGACAATGAGTCGTGTCGTGTCGGGTTCGTGTCGGGTCCAAAACCCCTAGACCCGGACCCGACCCGTTTAACTAATCGTGTCTAGATCCTAAACCCGTACCCGACTCGCTAATAAACAGGTAGACACGATAAGACACGATAAGACCCGTTTACCACCCGGATCTATTCAGTTGACCCGATCCGACCCAATCCGACTTGACCCGACCTGACCCGAAAGACCCACTGGTTTTATATATTATAGTATCGGATTGCTGGTAGACCCGACCCGACCCGACCCGACATGACCTATTGAATACTAAACGGGTCTTCCTGGGTCTACCGTGTCCAGACCCTAAACCCGGACCCGACCCGTTTAATAAACGGGTCTATCGTGTCGACCCGTTTACGACCCGAACCCGTTTAGCCTTGACCCAGACCCGCTAACTTCGTGTCGGGTCCTGTCGGGTCAAGGAGAAATGATTCGGGTTGGGCTCGGATTAGCCCGCCCAAATTCGGGTTGGGTTCGGGTTGGACTCGGGTTGGGTTCAGGTTGGCCTGCCCAAGTTGCAGCTCTACTTGTGCCTTCAAGTATCAGCCAACTGCATGGGGTTTATTTAAGAGTGGGGTGTATTCAAGAGTGCATATAATTGGGGTATATTTAAGGGGGTATGTGTTTGATTGAGGTATAATGAAGTTGGGGTGGGCCATTTAACTGGGGTGTATTGAAGGTGGGGTGTAAGGGGGAAGGGTATTTTTGGGATAGGAATGGGGTATGAAAAAAAAAACTGGGGTGTATTCAAGTTTCTTGGAAATGGGGGCTAATTACAGATTTATGGGGTATGAATAATATTTCCCTATAATATAAGGCTTTTTACAAATCAATCCCTATCATATTCTGTATTTATAAATAAACCCCTATAAAGTAAGATTTACATATAACGCCTCAACGCATTAAAACATTAAATATTGACCTCTGCAGTGGCTAGCATCCAAAACAAGATAATATTTTTGATTTTATGCTTAATATTTTACCTGTACTCGATTAATACCCCTCCAATGTGAGAATTATTTGGATTAGGTCCAAGTTAGATTCGGGTTATACTTTTGTTTGTTTTGGATTAAGTCCATGTTCAATAAAGATGTCAATTGAAGTATTTAAAACCATGGGTATTTTGGAAATATTCCTTCATTTTGGATGTCAACTAACTACAGGGGTCGATATGTAAATATTGAATGATTAAAAGAGTTTATATGTAAATATTGACTTTATAGGGGTTTATATGAAATTAAAGAAGAATATAGGGGTCGATTTGTAAAAAACCCAATAATATAATATTGAATAGGTTCGATCAAAATCATTTGTTGGATCATCTGTTGAATAAAGTTAAGATCGCACTGTGGTGGAACTTTGGTGAGTATATATCCTGCTTCTAATGGCCACGGTTGGATGGGCATTTTATCAATCCAACGATAGACCCTCAGCCCTATAAAACCACAAAGAGATACTTTTTATGTGTTGTACTATCGCAGATGAACTATTGTATGTTAATTATTTCTCCTTTGCCATGTTGAAACCGGCCAACCAGCCTCGCACAACCCAATCAACCCGGCGTGTTGGGCTTGGGCAAGGAAAGTTTAACCCAACTTCGGGTCAGGTTGGGTTGGGCTTAAGCAGAGGATTCAAAATCTTGGGTTGGGCCTGGGTTGACGCCTTAACCCGTCCATCTCGCCAGAATGGCAGCCCTAGTCGAGATTGAACTTCCTAGACCAACTCCAACCTAGGATCGGGTTAATCGGGTTGGTCGATTTGTCAGGTTGGTCAAGTTGGTTGGGTTGTGCGGACTGACCATAAAGTAGTCCCTTCCGCAAAAGTGGAACACATAAAGTAGTCATTTGCATCCTTATATGGGTGATGGTCCCCGTTGGATGGATAAATGTTAATCCATTGATGTCATTAGAAAGAGGGATAAATACGTATCAAAATGCCAGCACATCGCAACCGCAACTTGTATTCAACGGATGTTTCAACGATGGATTCTAATGGGGGTAGCTGAAGCGTCAATATCTTTGTCAAAACAGGCATTGATATCAGGCCATTTCAAGGAGTTGGAGCTCGCTCAAGTGTTGGAGCCCACCCTCAGTCCGATCCCCCGCATCAAAGCTACCCCCGAAGTATGGGTAAGTAGCTTGATGGCCTGAGCAGGTCTTGGAGTTTAAAGAACACTTCCAGGAAACCCGCCCGACGCTTGTAGTGATAGCGGGAGTTAGGTCGTCATGCCTACAAACCTCGGCACCTCGCCACAAGTGGAGAGGAAAGTGCATGATTCGGAGTCGGCTACCCACCCGACGCTTGTAGTGACAGCGGGAGTTAGGTCGTCATGCCTACAAACCTCGGCACCTCGCCACAAGTGGAGAGGAAAGTGCATGATTCGAAGTCGGCTATACCAACAGTCATGCGGGAGTATGGATAGATTACTGAGAAGCTCGCATGAGAGCTCGCCCCAAGCTCACGCAAGAGCTCGCCAATAATCCGCCCAGGTGCTCGTCCACAGCTCGCCCTAGGGCTTGCCGCATCAATCATGGCCTGTGATTCCATTAGGTCACCCAGGAGCTCGACAGGCCACGCCCGTTGTCGAAGAGGTCGCATCTCTGGGAAGCCTGACTCTTGACAATAGGATGGAGTAGGCGGAGCAACGGACACTCTCAGCTCGTACAAAGAGCTCGCCTCCAGCTCGCACAGGAGCTCGCCCCCAGCTCGCACAGGAATTCGCCTATCTTCCCAACCGGGGTCACCCTTTTTGTTAATAGACAACTTAGATGGGTATCTGCTAAAGGATGCACCAGGCTGCAACTATTGTCGAAGAGGTCGCCCTCCGTAGAGTCTGACTCTTGACAATAGGGAGAAGGTGGCGGATCACTTGCTCGCACAAGAATCCACCAGGCCGCACCCATTGTCGAAGAGGTCGCCCTCCCAGGAGCCCGACTCTTGACAATAGTAAGAAGAAGACGGAACAACGAACACTCATAGCTCGAATAAGAGCTCGCAGCCCGCTTGGCGATCAAAGGAACTCTGGCTAAAGAGAAAACTTAGAATGGTATCAACGAACACCGGTAGTGCGCTCAAGGAGCTCGCCAGGCCGCGCCCGTTGTCGAAGAGGTCCCCCTTTGAAGAGCCCGACTCTTGGCAATAGGAAGAAGGCGACGGATCAACGGCTCGCACAGAAGCTCACCGGAAACCCCCCCTGTTTGTCGAAGAGGTCGCCCTTATAGGGTCCGACTCTTGATAAATATGGAGGAGAATGTGGAGCAATGAGGGGCGAGCTCGCCCCTGTTTCCGCCCTAAGGTCGCCCGAAGTAAGGTGGCGCAAAGACAAACATATGTCAACATCCCTCTGGAGCTACGTGGACGATTGTAGTCCACGGAAGTCCACCAAAGTCGGTCTGGAACCTTCCAGACTTGAACTTTCCAGAGACGCCATTTGGCCGAGACAAGACAGGTACCTTCCCCCTTTCCACCGCCGAATAGGCTAGGCGACAAAAGCGATCAGAGACCCATGTGGGGCGGCACATGGGGCCTAGAAGAGGCCGGAAAGAGCCGCCACGCGTTTTGCCTAGATAGGTCGCAAAAGGTTATAAAGGTACAACCCCCCGCTCCAAAAGACAGGTTCGAAAACCCCATCCCTACCACTTCGAACTACTACAGCTCTACCTTGATCACCTGAGACTGACTTGAGCGTCGGAGGGCCTGCGCTCCGGAGGGAGCCAGCCGTTCTTACGTTTTTCTTTGTCTTGCAGGAAGACCGTACGGACCAATGAAAAATATCCCCAAACAGATTTTGATCAGATGGCGTCTACTCAATATGAACTATATAAAAACTATGTTTACTAAAGTCTAGATTTCGGGTTGGGTCAGGTTGCCTGAAGCATCTATCTAAGCCAACCCAAATTGACGTTGGGTTGAGATTCTTCAACCCATAAATGTAAAAATCCTAACCCAAGCAAGCCAAAATTCGGGTTGAGCTCAGTTTGGCCCGCCCAAGTTGCAGCCCCCCACTTTCTACTTACCAATAGGAGCGGCCTCACGAAGGGCAACACAGCCGACTTGGGGTTGAGGTTCGAGTTATAATCCATTGTTCTGAATGTCGGGTTGAATGTAAGGGTGTTATTTTTTGCACCCACAAGATTACTTGGCCCCGAACCTAACAAAAAATGAAATGTCCAATGTGCCCCGAGGTCTAGCTTCCAAACCTATTGATAAGGAACAATCGCCTCTGTTGCCGGAGCCACCAGTCCTATGCACCCCATTACTGCTTCTGCTGTCGTCGGTCTCGTGCAACCTACCGCTGCCTCGGTCATCGTCGGTCCTCCTTCTCCTTCCTTCTTCTTCGTCTCCCCTTCCTTCATTCCTCATCCCCCACTTCTTACTCCATCTTCCTTGACAAAACTCTAACCTTGTTGGACACGTGTTGGTCTTAACTAGCTGATCGATATGGTGTGTAGATTTTTAGTGGGTATCCACCAATCAATTCTGCACCATGTCCATGGTTGGGACTTAGGAGCCACAGACATGGTGTGGAATTGTTCGGTGGATCACCACCGAAAGTTGCCACACCTTGCCGGCCGGTTGCAATACAGATCGGGCTAGCGACTATAGGGGATCCACACCCATAGCTAGTGACAATAGGACCATAAAAAGAGTGATTTACCGGTTAGGACTGGGTGAAATGGACGACTATTATTGGATTTCAGGTCATTCAGTAAGAGTTTCGGTACAAATAGTATTTTTCTTTTTCCGATGGAATGAAGGATTTCATAATGATAATTTATCACTCTATCCATTTCTATACTGACTGAAACACTGAACCATCGAATTACATTGGAAATAGTAATTGATGGGATTACCCTCTTCTGGATGAGGTTTAAGCGGAATAGTATTTCTTATGCAAAATATATTAAAAAATAGTAATTGACAAGATTATCCTCATCTCCAAATTAGTGGTTAGGGTTATGATTAGGGTTTAGGGTTAGGATAAGGATTAGGTTTGGGTAAGGGTCTTGGTTTAGGGTTTAGGGTAGGGTTAGGGTTAACCCTAAAATTAAACCCTAACCCTAATCCTAATCCTAAACCCTAACCATAAACCTAAGCTTAAATTAACCCAATTATGACATCAATTGGATCCTCTCTGGTGCGCCACCCATCTCTCCTCCTCATCCTCTCCTCAGCCTCCTCTTTGTTCCCTCCTCCACTCTTCCTCCCCTATGCTTTTGTCGCCACCCCATGCTCTCCTTGTGCCCTAGCTGTTGGATGCAGCAGCAGCCGGCCATGGCATCTATTGCAATGTAGAGGGGGAGGGGGGAAAAGAGGAGGAGGGGGGAAGAGAGGAGAGAAAGGACAGGAGGGAGGAGAGGAGAGGAGGCCAGTCGTAGGGACAAGGAGAGGGGAGGAGGAGGAGAGAAGGGATCGGAGAAGGACTCACCGTAGAAGGAGGAGAGAACAGATCGAGGAGGACACACCGGAGCAGGAGGAGTGGTCACAGGTCGGAGAAGGAGTGGTCGCCAGTCTCGAGGAGGAGGGGTGGTCGTCGGTCGTTCACCCCCCCCACCCCCCGCCTCTCTCTCTCTCTCTCTCTCTCTCTCTCTCTCTCTCTCTCTCTCTCTCTCTCTCTTTCTCTCTCTCTCAATCGAAATATCGACTTAGGGCTGGGAGGCGATCGGGTTAATTGATTTAAGTTTCTAGTTTATGTCGACATATCTCCATTTTTTCATCGGTAAATAAACATTAATTACCAATGGACGGTTATATACCGTCGTTATTAAATATCAAAAAATAAATTAAATAAAAATATTATTATACTGACGACCATATAATTATCCGTCGGTAAAATATATTTTATACCGACTGCTAATTAATATACTTCTATCGGTAAACATATATATACTGATCGAAGCAAAAGTGTCATAGGCAACAAAAACACAATAAAAATTTAAAAAATTAAGTTGATTTATACCGACAAGTCTAATACTACCGCGGTATAAACAATATATTTATTAACAGATATTAAAATAACCAGTGGTAAAAAATGTCTTTCTCGTAGTGAACCACTTCACCATGGTCACTGGCCGCCATGCTCCTTCAAGTATCCAAGAGCCTGGGACTCCGACGTCCCCTAGATCCTTCCTTCTCTCTTGCAACCCTCTTTTCTCCGTTGATGATCTCAAAACTTCTTGTCCTTCATGATGGCTCAATTTTTCTGTTTGGCCGTCTCCTTGTTAACCCTATAACCACCCCATGCTTTTCTTTTTATAAGAGAGCATGTGTATGGCCATAGAAAACCCAAAATGTCTCAAAATCATGGCCCCAAAACACGTCCAGCTCATGCCAGCTTTAATTCGCCCGGGTGACTCGCCTGGCTCGCCCAGGCAAAATTCCCTGATCTTCATGCACGGCCGACCCCCAGTGAAAAGAAGGGGCACTCCCCCCTTCTCCTCTTCGTGCGTGGCCGACCCGCGGCGAGATTGATGGCCTCGGTTTCTTCATGGGCTGCCTTCCTTCTTGTGTGTTGCCAGTCTCCCGGGGCGCGAAGCGCGTGGCCAGCCCACGATAAGGTTGACGGCCACCCTCTGCTCGGGTCATCAAGATACACATACTCAAGATCCGAGTGTGAGCATGGAAACCACCTACTGGTCGGTCGTCGGTCTTTTGGTTAAAGCCACCCCGAATTAAGAGCCACTTGATTGTCTGATCGGGTAATGTGCTTGCTTGGAGCCACTTGATTGTATTGTCCCACCGAAATGTCATGCAACCCATCGGTTAATGCCACCCTCAAACAAGGGCCCTCCGATTTAGCCGACCGGTAAACCGATCGATAGTTACCATTTGATGTTCCACCTATTCCTCATTAAAGATCCACTTCTTTTATTATGATGATGAGAGTTGATGGGCAATGATATCATTACCCCTCTTTTTCCATGGCTGATGCATGGCTTTTGTATGAAGGCGAATCGTTGTCGTTGATGTCACTTTAGTCAGCGAGTGTTTACCTGCCACAAAGGTTGGTCGGTATTCGACTAATCCCCGCCATCCGATGCACACGTGATGCCGGTCATGAATCCCACCCAAATACCGGCCACCATCATACCAAAAGCCGGCCAGTTTTTCACACCAAAAACCAACCATGGATTGTATCGAAAGTCGACCACATGCTCACTCTCCGGCCTCCACGTGCACGTTTCCGATTGGCTAGCCTCTTGACGATATTTTGGTACACAAAACTTTGGCTAAAAATATGTGGAGCTTTCAAATCAGCATGTCCCTCCTCAAGACTTTCCATTAAGAGCCACCACGGTGGCGTACCGCCACTTTTTTCCTCCGGCGGTGAGAATTTCGTGCAAGCATTCGGAACTTGAATGTTGGATCTCGGTGCCACCTCCACTAATGTAGCTTTCGAGGATTTCTTGGCGTCGAGAACTCAGCCTTCCGAACAGTGGTGGTGTTGACATGGGCTCCTCAGTTTGGCGAGTTAGATGGATGGATTTTGGCGAGGCCCACACAATCCGTACGGATGTCGATATCGATCGCCAACTTTCGGCTGATGATAATGAGATGTTGAGGTACATCATGATTGGCCACGGCTGTTTATGGTCTCAGTGGACTAATGGAGAGCCTTGCATATAGGTGTATACTAGTAAAAAACCCGGGCAATGCCTGGATGAACTTGATGCACGCCACTGGGCACAAACAACAGCAGCCGTCAAAAGAAGTGTGTAATCTGGAATTAGTGTGATTCACTCGCTCGGGTGTGATTCACTTGTTAGAGAGAGAAAGAAATATAATACTAATAATTTTTTAATTAACATCAAAATTAAATATGATTGCATGAGTATTTATCATAATTATAATAAGTTTTTAATAGGATTTATGATAGGAAACCACTTTCACACAGGAAAAGAAGGATTATGGCTCTTCAAAAGTGGTCTACGTGTTACAACCTAGAAGAGAGGGCTTCATTTTAGTATTATACTATTAGATTTGTTTTCTTTTCATTTTTTACTAGTTTAAATGAATTATGTAGATAGGAAACTAGAAAGGAACATGGTTTGAGCTTGAGATTGTAGGCCAATGCAAAATGAATCCCGTCCTTAATTGGGTGTTCAACTCCTCTATGGTTTGCCCTTTCTCCTGGTTCACTCGGTCATGGCCCAACACATATCACAATCACATGATAGCCGGCACCCCGAAAAGTATATTACACTAAGCTCCAATATTGTGTGATAACTCTGATATGAGTAATGTTATTTGAACAATCTCCATGGCATTCGCACCAAGCAGGTCCCGCCACCAGGGCATGGGTCTGGTTTGTCAAAGTTTTTATCGATGGAGATTATTCAAAGTGTTGGCGTGGAATACCTCAGACGATGTCTCAATCTGCTGTGTCACGCTTGCAGAAGCAATTTTGGATTTTCGGATCTCTGACGATCCGAAGAGAATGATCGAATTCACCAACAATGATCTACAATCACAGAGAAAAGATGACAAAGAAAACAAGCCACACAACAAAAAGAGATTTGTTCACGCAGTTTAGAAAATCTCTACCTCAGTAGGGTTCGATCACCGTCTTGGAGCAATAGAATTAGAACGTAGAAGTTTACCACCCTCTTCTTCTTACTCGCTTCCACAAGATCTAAAGGAGATCAATCTCCTATCTCAATCCCCGATCTTCTTCATCTCTCAACACAATGGAGAAGCCAGAATCAAGACCCTAAAACCTGTCGTCAAATACAACAACAACCTCTTACAAAACCTAGGATGAAAATCCTATTTAAAACCCCCACAAATCATGCAACCGCGGGTCCAACCCGTGCACGTTTCGTGCCTGGCGCCCAGTGGCACCCACGGCGCCATCGAGTGCCATCGACTTGGAGCACCGAAGAAGCCCATCACGAGATCTTCGCCTTGTACGCCAAAAGTGGTGCCCAGGATGCCAACCCGAGCCGGTGACACCTGTCAGTGACTGGGCGCCAAACAGGCTAACGGGCACCTCCAGATCCCCCTTGCTGAGCCTCCTTTTCAGGCTCCGTCCTTGTCAAAACTGAGCTAAACTCTGACAAACTCCACTTGCTGAACTTTCGGCCAATGCTCTCGTTCCAGCGAACCTTCACCTTGGCAAGTCTCAACTCGCCTCCTACGCACCTCAGGTGGCGAGGTGCTTTCTTGTACCAGATCCGAACTCGTGCAAACCATTGCAACATCAGAATCCTACCGCACTGACGTATGGTGTCTTTTACATCTCCTGGATCTCCTTCTCTGTAGTAGGACACTGCCTCTTGCTTAAAGCAAAGTATGAAGCCAATGGAGTAGAGGTTGGCTTTGCATCCTTTATATCAAACATCTCAAGAACCTTTCGAATATAGGTTCCTTGAGACAACTAGAGCTTCCCGGCCTTTCTGTCCCACCTGATCTCCATGCCGAGAATCTTCCTCGCATTCCCAAAATCCTTCATTTCGAACTCCCTACTTAGCATCTTCTTGAGTTCGACTATCTTTCTCATGTCCGACATGCAATAAGCATATTGTCGATATAGAGCATCAATATCATAACCTCTCAATCCTCAAAAATACGAATGTAGATGCAACAGTCATACATTCCCCTCGAGTAACTGATATGTACCATGAACGAGTCAAAACGCTTGTACCACTGCCTCGATGACTGCTTGAGTCCATAGATTAACTTCTTCAGTCTGGACTATGGTTCTTCTTGCTTTCTTCAATAAACACGTCCGGCTGTGACATGTAGATCTTCTCATCGAGATTCCTGTGAAGAAATGTTGTCTTCACGTCCATATCATGATGAGCAACCTGAGCCAGTAGTAGTCTAATGGAGGTATGTTTGACTACGGGAGAGAATATCTCCTGATAGTCAATTTCTTTCCGTTGAGGGAACCCCTTTGCAACCAAACATGCCTTGAACTTTGGATCTTTATTCTGCATACCCTCCTTCTTCCTGAGAACCCATCTGGAACTTATAATCTTCTTTCCATTGGGCTTCGAAACTAACTGTAACATTCGCCCCAAACACACAAGATTTTGTCTGCTTTGCTCGTGCCCGCACGAGAACTTTCCAGGGTGGTCATCCATTCTAGTACTGCTCTCGCCCGAGCACGCTTAACTATGGAGTTCTTACGAATTTCGTAGCGACGCACGATTTTAAAACGCGTCTTCTATGTTTAGGAGGGGAAAATATATAAGTAGCTCAGGATTTCCTTCTCTCCAGGCGATGTGGGGCTAACTCGTGGACTTGTATACCTCACCTCATCCATCTTGGCATCCCAGTCTCAGGAGTCTTGGCTCTTGGCTATTGGTCTATTGGATCTTGGTCGTCACACTAACTCCCAAACAGAGTTTTTGTGGAGACTGCTCACTCATCCTTCATAGACTTTATCCAGCCTTGCCCCTCACTGTTTGTTGTAGCCTCACCATACCTCGGTGGATCATCTTCACTGATGATGAAGGCATAACAAGTCTCATCATCACAACCATATCTCTAAGGTGGTTTAAAAGTTCCTTTTGACTTTCTCAGAATCGTGCCTGTAGGCTCCACCTGAGCCTATACCAAAGCCTCTACCTGAGTCTCCGACGATGTCTCCACCTGCTGTTGCTCATCCATATCACCCTTGGATATGCCAAATGCTTCACCCTCATCATTTTGGTGTATGTGTTGAGGGGGGATCTTGCAAGGGGGGGTCTTGCAATAGGGGGGGGGGGGGTCTTGTAAGAGGGGGGGGGTCTTGCAAGAGGGGGGGGGTCTTGCAAGAAGTTTGGTTCATGGAGCGGCACTACCTCCTGCTTGCAACAATGGAAGAACAACGGGCCGCTGCATTGTGTATGCATTGAACCCAAGTGTCACACTTCATCATTTTTTTTTGCCACCCTCTCACACTCAAGCCCTCTTTCACACCCTACTCAAAAATCCAAGAGAAGGGGCTACACAGTTAAAACCGAAGGGAGTCGACACAAGCCGAGCTAAGCATAGCTTTTTCCTGCTTGAGCTTGTCTTGTAACCCAACAAACGCAAACAAACTTGTCGACGCATGTTGTTCAAAGTCGACGATCGGGCTCGCCGATGTGTTGTCCGATGACGGGCAACGCGGCGGCAGCGTCGGCTGTCAAGCCCGTCGTTGCATTGACCGGCACATTCTTTGTCGGGAACCGAGGCGGCGATGGTAACCTCAGACTTTGGCTTTGAATGCTGAGATGGAGGTCGCCTCGGGCTGAGACGGTGCGAATGTCTCGGGTTTCGTCAGGTGCCGAGGCGGTGAAGTTTTGCCTCGGACTTCGTTGTCGAATGCCGAGGCAAAGGTCGCCTCGGGCCGAGATGGTGCCGACGTCTCGGGCTTCGTCAGGTGCCGAGGCGGTGAAGCCTGCCTCGGACTTTTCCTCGAATACTGAGGCAAAGGTCGCCTCGGGCCGATACATTGCCGATGTCTCGGGCTTCGTCAGGTGCCAAGGCGGTGAAACTTGCCTCGGACTTCGCCTTCGAATGCCGAGACGAAGGTCGCCTTGGGCCGAGTCGTTGTCGATGTCTCGGGCTTCATCAGGTGTCGGGGCAGTAAAGCTTGCCTCGGACTTTGTCTTCGAATACCGAGGCGAAAGTCGCCTCGGGCCGAGTCGTTGATGATGTCTCGGGCTTCGTCAGGTGTCGGGGCAGTGAAGCCTTCCTCAGACTTTGTCTTCGAATGCCGAGGCGAAGGTCGCCTCGGGCCGAGTCGTTGCCGATGTCTCGGGCTTCGTCAGGTGTCAGGGCAGTGAAGCCTACCGCAGACTTTGTCTTCGAATGCCGAGGTGAAGGTCACCTCGGGCCGAGTCGTTGCCGATGTCTTGGGCTTTGTCAGGTGCCGAGGCAGTGAAGCTTGCCTCGGACTTTTGTCTTTGAATGCCGAGGTGAAGGTTGCCTCTTGCCGAGTCGTTGCCGATGTCTCAGGCTTCATTAGGTGCCGGGGCAGTGAAGCCTGCCTCGGACTTTGTTTTCGAATGCCGAGGCGAAGGTCGCCTCGAGCCGAGTCGTTGCCGATGTCTCGGGCTTCGTCAGGTGTCGGGGCAGTGAAGCCTGCCTCAGACTTTGTCTTCGAATGCCGAGGCGAAGGTCGCCTCGGGCCGAGTCGTTGCCGATGTCTCGGGCTTCGTCAGGTGCCGGGGCAGTGAAGCTTGCCTCGGACTTTGTCTTCGAATGCCGAGGCGAAGGTCGCCTCGGGCCGAGTCGTTGCCGATGTATCGGGCTTCGTCAGGTGCCGGGGCAGTAAAGCCTGCCTCGGACTTTGTTTTTGAATACCAAGGTTGTAACGTTGGGCCAAGACGATGTTGCCGTCTCAGGCTTTCTCTTCGAATGCCAAGGGTAGGACCTTGGACTTACTGACTAACGGGGGGTAAGAATTCGAAGTACTCAGCGTGGTGTCTTTATATCGGTTGGACTTAGGCGAAGCGCCATTTCAGTCAAACCTACGTATCGGGACACATAGCTTTGTACCGTTGCAGGTTAGTCGGCCGTGTCGCAACACTTACCGAACTAACTGTGGTGTGGCACTAGTGCATGTGTCCTTACGTGACAACGGGAGCATGTGCGACGCCAATGATTCAGAGTACTCAGCATAGCGCCCTTGTATCGGTTGGACTTAGGCGAAGCATCGTTTCAGTCGAACCTACGTATCGGGACACGTAGCTTTGTACCGTTGCAGGTTAGTCGGCCGGGTCGCAACGCGAACCGAACTAACTGTGGCGAGGCACTAGTGCATGTGTCCTTACATGACAACGGGAGCATGTGCGACGCTAATGATTCAGAGTACTCAGCGTAGCGCCCTTGTATCGGTTGGACTTAGGCGAAGCGCCGTTTCAGTCGAACCTACGTATCGGGACACGTAGCTTTGTACCGTTGCAGGTTAATCAGCCGTGTCGCAACACGTACCGAACTAACTGTGGCGAAGCACTAGTGCATGTGTCCTTACGTGACAACGGGAGCATGTGCGATGCCAATGATTCAGAGTACTCAGCGTAGCGCCCTTGTATCGGTTGGACTTAGGTGAAGCGTCATTTCAGTCGAACCTACGTATCGGGACACGTAGCTTTGTACCGTTACAGGTTAGTCGGCCGTGTCGCAATGTGAACCGAACTAACTGTGACGTTGAGTAGAAGTTGAGATATAATTTGATAGTCTTCGATAGAACTTGAAGCAACTGTCATTTCATTGATAACTTGGAAGATGTTACATCATGGATTTTAGATGAGGGACCTTCCGAGTTATTGATTGTCGGTGGTCTTTTACTCTGATCGGTTGATGGGGTGCTTCCCTTTGGTGTCCGTGGTATTCTGAGGCTCTACGGGTCTATCGTCTGTCCGCCTCGGCCTCTTAAAGGTTTCATCTTCCTCAGCCTGAGTGTTGCGAGCTTGAGCTGTTGGTCTCGTTGGTGCCTTATCAGAAAGGTGCTTCTCAAGGTCACGTTTCTTGCGAGCGACTTGATCATCCTCCACCTCGATCTCCTTTTGAATTCGATCGAATAGCACTCCGAGGGAGGCAGGAGGATTGCGAATGAGGTCATTGTAGATGTGGAGGTCAAAGCGTAGGGCATTCTGGAATGCGAGCATGATGGCTTCATCGTCGAGGTGATGTCCGGAGAGCACAGCATGCTCATTCCGGAACCTCCGAGAGAACTCTCGGAGGGTTTCATCTGATCCCATTCTGAGTCGGTAGAGAGAGTCCAGCTTCTTCTCCGGCTTGAGGTTCAGCCGATAGTGTTGAACAAAGAGGTCTGCCAGATCCCTGAATTTACTTACGGAGGCCGTAGGGAGGTTGTGATACCAGTCCAGCGACATGTCATCTAGGCTACCAGCGAAGGTGCGGCATAGAACCTGGTTGTTATGGTCATGCGGCGTAAGTGCCTGTTTGAAAGCGAGGACGTGCAGTGTCAGATCTCCCTTTAAACAGTTGAACCTGGGGAGAGAGGGGGCTTTCCAGCTTCGAGGAAACTGGGCTCGGAGAATGTGCTGATGAAGTGGCCCTTTGGAGGTGTGATTGTTCCGACGATCACCTCGTTGGTTGGAGAGATGTCTCGGAGGAAGAGGAGGCAAAGAAGGCGTTGGAGTCCATCTCGTCGTCCGATGCCTAACTAGGGTTCGATCGCCATTGTAATATTGCCGAACTTTGGAGCTATCCCCATCATTCCGAACATCCCTCACAATGCAGGGCTCGGAGGATGACTCGGAAGAGAGAGACTTGGGATGGCGTGCAAACTCACTGAGATGCTCCCAGATAGTCGGCCTGGGAGGAATATGTGAGGGTCCTCTCGAGAGAAATTTGAGAGAATGTTGAGGGATGTCGATGACGGATTGTCTGGAAGGAGCGAGAGATTTGTCAATCGACCGGCAAATGTCTGCCCCGTCTTTGATGCCAGCGACAGACCATGGGAGGTCAGTTCCTGCTTCGATGACAATCTGTCGGAGGGAGTCTCTTTCCACCATGAGAGCGGCGTTCTGCGTCACGAGGGTGAGGAGTTGATAGTCCTTTGCTATGATTTGGTATGACGCTTGAGCACCGGTACTGGGAGAGATGTGTGCTTTCCCCAAGTGCTGAGGAATTTGGTCGACGAGTTGAGGTGACTGTCGAGGTTGAGCCTGGGTGGTGTGATCAATGGACGGGCGACTCCTTGAATTAACAGCAAGTTGTTGTTCCGGGTGTTGGCTCATAGCAAACTGACGACTCATTGAGCGAGTCGTCGGATACTGAGCGTCTGGGTGCATGATGTTTTCCTCTGGCGAAGGATTTGGGAAGCTTGGAAGTTGCAAGTTGCAAGTTGATAGGACGGATCCCACAGATGGCGCCAAACTGTGGGGGAGGATTTCGGCCGTCGTACGTGACACTCCTCCAACAGTCGATTGAAGGTTTTACCCTTCGGGATGTGGTGCTCTTCGAAGCGCAGAGTTATGACTTGCTAGGCTGTCACACAAGCACTATTGAGTAGAAAGATAGAGTTGACATTAGATATAGTGACGAAGTTTGGCCGAAGCCTATGTCTCCGTGCAGTAAGACGCAACCTTTGAATCCACTATCTCTGAGTAAACACTAGAGCTACCCTCGACAGGCCGAGGAGTGTTTCTTACAAGATGATAGAGGGTGGAGAGGAGATCTGAAAACCAGAGAGCTCGGGGAGCTCTGGAAAACAGAAAGTGAAATTATGGTTTGAATTTTGGGATCCGGAATCATTTACAGGGTTTGCTATTTATAAGGGCTTAGTTTATCTGAAGAATATTCCAGGAATATTCCCAGAAATATCCAGGGTTTGGTAAATATCCGTGGGGAATTTATCACATCCCAGATAGTGCAAGTGGGCCCCAGGCAGGGCTGCGGGTCCCACCATTGTACTCGTGGGCCCCAGGTAGGGCTGCGGGTCCCACCGTTGGACTCGTGGGCCCTAGACAGGGCTGCAGGTCCCACCATTATACTCGTGGGCCCCAGGCAGGGCTGCGGATCCCACCGTTGGACTCGTGGGCCCCAGGCAGGGCTGTGGGTCCCACTATTGGGCGTTAGCCAGATTTTGCACCCACATATCTCTCAAGATAACTAGAATCTTTGTAGCAGTTTCTCTCCTAGACTGGATTTTACCACATCATCCTTCGACTCTACCATAGACATGGTCGTCTCGTCATAGATGACATCTCTGCTAACGATCTTCTTTTTGTTCTTCGGATCCCACAACTTGAAACTTTTTCACTCCTCGTTCAAAGCCCAGGAACATGCACTCCTGTGACTTTGGCTTCAACTTGTTTTTCTTATCACTCGAGATGAGAATGAACGTCTTACATCCAAACATCTTTATCATGAAAATATTCACATCTTTTTCAGACTATACCTCCTCGACACATCTGAATTCTAGTAGCTTGGAGGGAGATCGATTAACCAAATAACATATATGGTTAACCGACTCTGCCCAAAAGGACTCGGGCATATTTGCATGCACTCACATGCACCTCTTTTTCTCCATAAGAGTCATGTTCATCTGTTCTGCAGCATCATTCTGCTAAGGGATCTTCTTTATCGTAAAGTGTCTGACAATGTCATCTTACTGACAGAATTCTATAAACTTTTCATCTTTGTATCACCTCCGTTGTCGCTCCTCAAGTACTTGATCTTCCTCCCCGTCATGTTTTGTCACCTCTGCCTTCTAGGTTTTGAATTTATCAAACACCATGGACTTCTTGCACATGAAGTAGACCCAAATCTTTCGAGAATAATCATCTAGGAATGTGACAAAATACCGAGCTCCACCATACGAATGAGTCGGAGCTGGTCTCCAAATGTCGAAGTGAATGTAGCCAAGAACGCATTTCACCATTTTCTCCGTAGAAGCCAACTTGAAAGAAACTTTGGACTAAACCCAAAACCCGGGTCGTAAATGGAGGCCCACCAGAGGGTATTTAAGCACACCATTGCCCAACCCCTAGCCGATGTGGGACTAAACCCAACAATCCCCCTCACATGAGGCTAGGGTTGAACCACCCGCCAGCTCCCCTCTCGTGCGGCAGGCGACAGGGGAGGACACTCCGACCCGACTAGATCCGAACTGGGCGCCAACCTGGCTCTGATACCATTTGTAGATACCCTCTCGCCCCAAAACCCGGGTCGTAAGGGGAGGTCCACTAGAGGATATTAAAGCACACCATGGCCCAGCCCCTAACCGATGTAGGACTAAACCCAACAATCCCCCTCTCACACGAGCCTAGGGCTGAACCACCCGCCAGACACCTCTCGTACGGCAGGAGATAGGGAAAGATAACACTCAAGCCCAACTAGATCCGAACTGGGCGGCAACCTGGCTCTAATACCATTTGTAGATACCCTCTCACCCCAAAACCCGGGTCGTAAGGGGAGGTCCACCAGAGGATATTTAAAAACACCATTGCCCAGTCCCTAGCCGATGTGGGACTAAACCCAACACAAAAAGCATTACTCCTCTGATATATGTCATGTCACAAACCGAGTGAATTGAGAGAAAGGATGAACTGTGAAGAAGTGTGCCAAAATTCTAGCAATATTGAGTGTTCCAATGCCTTAATCTTGATTGTGTGTGTGTGTTAGGACTGTTAATGGGTTTGGTTCGGATCGGGCCACTCTATGCCTAGACCTAGCCCATACATATGAGTGTGTGCCTACATCCGGTTTGGACCCAAATTAACATTTTTGGGTTTGGTCCAAACTCGACCCTAAACTTTTTTTTTATGAAGATCATGTCCAAACCCGGCCAAAATTATGCATGGCATGCATTTCTAGCGTGGTATATGCCTAAATCTTTATTTCTTCTCTTGATTACACAATAAAAATAAAAAATAGTATTGATTATGATAGACATTAAAATGATATATGTGAAACAATACTCCAAAAGTCCGAGACACTGATGTTTGTAAAGTATGTGCTTTTAAAATTATATATTAGTGTATATAACTATTTTTTTGGGTTTTTTTTTTTTTTTTTAGAGAACCCCTCCTCAGAGGAGGGAGGGTTGGGCAGCCCCCAACCAGATTTTTTTTTGGGTTTTGGATCAGGTTAGTGGTTGTCCATACTCGGCCCATAACACAGTAGGGCTTGAATGTTCGAGGCTAGCTTGGCCCAAAGACCAAGCTAACTTTGCCCAAACTAAGCCCAATCGGTCCCGGTCCAATGTGGTGCGAACCCTGGTATTGAATTTTGCGATTATTTGAGATCTAAGTGAGAACATGGACATGTTGGAATTTTTTTTTTATAATTTTTTTTTTGAGCTAGATGGAACCTCTTAGGCAGTCCCAAAAGAGTTCCATGAAGAGAAACCATATCATCTCACATTCAATCTATTGGTGGGAACTTTGAAAACTTCGAATTTGTTGTTCAAACTCATCCCCTCCTTAATTTTTTTTTGGTTTCCAAATCACACTAACAGGCCCTACAGACCAAACCGAAAGCACTAGCCGCCTCGCACCCGTGGGTGTCCAGAGGCATCCAACAACGCCAAATCCTTGAGGTCTCGAGGTAGCTCATTGATGGTGGCCAAACTGACTCATGTCCTCGCACATCTCCAGCTATCCAATTTGCAACCGTATTCCCCTTCCAAAACACATGTGCGATTCCACGGACCCTGATGTCCTGAAGGAGGGCTCGACAATCATGAACAATCGCTTCTGGCGACTAGGAGGGGACAAGACTAGCCATCACTTCTTGTGAGTCTCCTTCAATGAGAAGCTCTGCCGAAGGCCATCTGTGACTGACCAATCGGAGACCGATCCAGAGAGCCCGCATTTCAGGTTTAAAAGCAGAGGAACAATGAAAATCCATAGAATCTACAATCAGCACCATCCCTGTCCCTCCACGGAGTCGTCGTCGGTCATAAGAGCCATCAAAGTTAAGCTTGAGGAAACCAGTGTCTAACGGCTTCCAGTGAATTGAAAAAGATGTCTAGGCCCGCACCAGAGCACAGGCCGGGGGGGGGGGGGGGGGGGGGGGGGCGCATCGTAGCCTAATAGAACTCAAAAACGGCCGAGCAAGCTTGCCGCCAGGTGACAAGGGGAAGCTCCACCTGTAAATCAAACAATGCTCAATTGCGGGATTCAACACCCACCGAATTCGACTTGACGCCCGTATTTTTTTAAATTTTTTTTTAGTATCTAAACTTACCTCACCCCTAACCTCCTACAACCCTCACCCCACCCCCGACCCTCAACACCTCCTCCTTATTCTTTCTCCTTCTCCATCTTCTCCGTGCCAAAAGCCTAAATCCAGTAGAGCATCCGTTGATGATTGTCGGCTGACAGTGCTGATGGAGCAGTCACCAACACGCATTCCGGTGTTGATGTCGATGAACTATATGTCGATTTCAACACGGGAATGTCGACGACTCCTCGTCGACACTGTGTGCATGCAATCGTGTGATTAGGGTTTCAGCAAGCGAAAAATGCAAAAGAAATGAGGAGGAGAAAGGAGGAGATGGGACGACAGATAAGTTGGGGCTAGCGGGAAGGTGACAACGGCAGGGGATGTGGGGGGCGTCGGCGGCTCACGTCGAGGGATCATATGACTGGAGGTAAGGGACTAGGATAGTCAAGGGCTATTGAAGATAACAAGACAAAACAAAAAAAGTCGTATGTGCCAACAAAATCAGGATGCCAAGCCGAATTCAGTTAGTGAAGATAGAACTTCCCTTTTTTTTATTGCTTCTGTTTGGATGCGACATTATCTTTTGAGAGAGAGAGAGAGAGAGAGAGAGAGAGAGAGAGAGGCTTCTTCTTCTTCTTTTTCTCGATCATCTCTATCAGACTCATAGTTGTTCGATCTCTTTGACTAAACAAGTTCCATCTGGACCCTTAGAGACCGATGGGTTAATTTGGACCAAACTGGTTAATTGGATCAAGGATTTTAGAATTGAATCACTCTCTCACTAGATCTCCATCCATCGATCTGTTCTGAGCAACTTGAAGGGCCCAACATCAGCCACCTATTGTATCATTAATACTTCTGTTTGTCCATTTGCGGGCCAGTTCCTCGTGGAGGAGAGCAGGGTTGAAACTCGGGCGGGTTGGATCATATTGGTGCTCAACCCAATTTCGTAGTTAGTATATCTTAATTTTAACATAAACCCTAACCAAATCTAACATTGGGTTGGGAATTATCAACTAAACCTAACACTAGTCGGTTTGTCGGATTGGTTAGGTTAATACATTCTTTATAATACGAAGTTTACCATATTAAATATAATAATTTATTTATGGGTAAATTATACTTTGCCCTTCTAAAGTTTAGCTCAAAAACACTTAACCCCCTTATAGTTTAAAAACTATATTTTTCCTCCTTCAATTGAGTTTTGATCGGATAAAAATTACCAAATGAGAGAATTAAGTAGTTGACAAAAGGGGGTATTGTGCTAACATTTCAAACTTTAGGGTGCAATTTGGAACAAAATAAACTACCAGGGTTAAGTGTTTTCGAGCTAAACTTTAGGGAGCAAAGAGTAATTTACCCTTTATTTTTTAATTAAAGACTTTGTTAATTATGTCTAGCTATTCTAACAAAATCCACACTTTGTAAGCAAAAGTAAGACAGCTACTGAATTAACATTCACAAGAACTACAAAGAAATAAATATAATGCAAAATTTTTGTCTATAATAAATTACTAATACACAACATAAAATTATTGCTAACATATCATATGCATAAAACTTTGGATTGGATATAATTTTTATTGAAATGCATAAATAAGAAATAAAATCATAAAATGGAGGTAAGAAAAAAACATGTAATGATTCGCTCGGTTGAATGCATTAACGTTGCTCTTCATTCAATAATTAGAAACTAACAATCCATAAATACCCTCTTACCTGCTAAAGTGAATCATGAATAATTATAAACCCTACGCTATATGTTTATTAATATATTTATAAATATATCGGGTTCGAGTTGGGTTGCTCGACCTTGACTCTCAGCCCAAGCCCGTCCAAATATTAATCAGGTTAGTCGATTTTTTCTTAACTCAATCCATGACCCAGCCCATCCTGCAACTGCTATAACCCAACCCAATATCGAGTTGAACATGGATCGATCGAGTTCGACCCGTCCAAGCTCCAATCCTAGTGGAGGGTAGTGTTTTAAGGAAAAAGTGGTCCTTTACGTGTTCTATGCTTCCTTCACTACCTATGGTCATTACAGAGTCAATGATTTTTTTTTTTCATAAATAGAAAGGATGAGATAGAGAGGTGACCATAGCCCCTTGACCTCCCGGGCCAACCAATCAGTAACAGTATTCACTGTCGTAAATGCCAACAATTTTGGCCACATTGCTGCCGGATTTGCTGTAGTATTTTTGATGGCCAAATCGAATTAGCCTTTTGTGACGGGATCTTAAGCGGCGACCAATTGTGGCGGCTAGGCCCCCCAATCTTGATCCCAACGATAAATTTTTTTCTTTTACCAGCCATGAAAGCAAATTTGGCGGCCCAAGCCCACTGGCGTAAATGCCAACAATTTTGGCCACATTGCCGTCGGATTTGTTGTAGTATTTTTCACGGCCAGACCGAATTAGCCTTTTGCGACGGTATCTTAAGCGGCAACCAATTGTGACGGCTAGGTCCCTTGATTAAACATATAAACAACCATATTTGACCGCTGGAAAACCTAAATATGTTGTAGTGAACATGAGATAAGCTTGGCCTTTCCAAACGTGTCTAGGACTCAATCCTGCAGCCCGTAGGCCACAATCGTTGCCTTCGTCCCGGATTCATCCAGGCGAAATTATGGGTGCCGGGGCGAAATCACTAGGAGCCCGACCTTCTGCCTTCACTTGGGTTCGCCGCGACATCCCTGCACAAGCAACCTTCTGTCAGCACCCTAGGTGTCCGAGTGAATCTGTTGGGCGTCGAAACGACCCTGCTACAAGTCTGCTCCCGGGTTCAGCTTTTGCAAGCCAAAATCTCAACATTATTTCAAATGATTTTAATTTTACTCTAAGCCCGTAAAAAACAATTTAAGGTCCTATCTGATGAAATTCTTTTTTTTTATCATTCCTTCTTTCATTTCTCGAATGGCTTTAACAATTTCCTTGACTTAAGTAGAGCACCGACTAATGACTTCTTTCACCCTTTTGGAGCGAGTTCGGATCTTCTCCAGCCCCACACCGTTAGGTCTGTCAATCTGTCCCTTTGGAGAGGATATCTTGTCCGGCTCGGCTCTCCAAAGTCCTCTAAAATCTTGCTTGCCAAGAGTCAGGCCAGGAAAACCTTTCGCCCGGCCCCGCGAGGCCCTACCCTCCATATACATAAATTATATAATACTTATTAAGGGGGCTAAATAAAAGGCTAAGTGGGAATAATCAGTAATTAATCGATCACTTAATGTAACTTATAGGAATTGGAGTTATCAAGTTTGGATATATTAGCTATAGAAGTATTATATAACACTCATAAGACTTATAATACATTTTAAACTGTATTATCACTCTCAAGCATAAATAAATGAGTGGTGTTTTAAATTAATACCAAAAGTCTAAGGACACTCGCATAAGAATAGTTTATCGAGAAAAAAAAAAAATTAATCCTTCCTTAATGACCTAACTGAATAAATAGATATATCGATAATTCTTATCTTAGTAATATCAACTTGGTCCTTGATCGACCCTGGCCCAGTCCTGTCCCATGAAGGATCGAACTAGGACCCATCGTTTTTTGGCCCAAGGGACATATGACTGGACTAGGGTCTATCTCCTAAAACAAAGGGCCGAACCCGATTTGATCCCAACCCTGCCCTGGTCCTGGCCTACACACCGGGCCCACCGACCGGAGGAGATCCGAACTCACTTGGAGCACATGGTTCCAGAACCTTCCATCCGATCCAGAACCCACTTGGTCTACACGTGGGAAAGCGATTCCTCGAAAGCAATTGGCACTACAGAAGTTGACCCAACTCCTCCATGACCACTACCACGTATGGTCCCCGGCCGTGTAGCTTTACCCAGTCCAAGTCTCCGTCCACCCACTCGAGGCCAACGCGTCGTGAAGGACCGACTACACGTGTGCAGACCGCGCGCGCCCGCGGTTTGAGCGGTAATGGAGATCGAGCTTTAGTTGCTTTCACGTACACTTTCTCATAGGTTTTTCGTTCAAATGGTGGAAGACAGAGGCCTATGCTTGAGTTGCCATTGGTTCCCACTAACTGTGGGGCGGCTTCCAGACAATAAAGCAGCATACCAACCCACTTGGGAAACCTTAACATGGCTTTCCACCATTAGTACCTACCAACTGAGGCCACAACCCATGAAGGAGACACTTATCAACTTGTGTGCATTCTCCACATCACCAATGCCGACACGTTTGGCACGTTTCCGCTTCGCGGTGCTGGCCATGGTCCATCACACGCATGTGCATGCTCTTCGATCTCTTTGTTGGATTCAGATTCGCGCATTTTGTTACAAACCCCTCCTAAAGGAGGGAGGGTTAGGCGGCCCCCAACCAGTTATATTAAACTAATTAAGAAATAATACGATTACAGAATATTTTTGCCTCCACAAAAAAGGAATCCGATCAAAGGACAATCCAAATTTTGAAAGTTGAGACCACAGATTGTCTAAGCTCCTCGGCGCTTCTAGACTTGCCATTGAATATATATCAACCTGTTTCGTTCCAGCCAGATGACCCAGAGGATACTCATGACCAATATATCCCACAGAATTCGATGCTCCTTCTTAACCTCCCGATTTCTCCACAACTGCCATAGTGCTCGAAGGTTCCACGGATGCGAGAAGATGTCGCAAACTCCTTCGAAGTTGTCCCATAGTCTCCTCGCCATTGGACAACTGAGCAACAGGTGAGAAGGGATCTCGTCTGCCATTTGGCAAAAAGTACAAGAAGGGTCCGTCACGCTCGGATTGTGCCTCTTCATTAGGTTCACCTTGGTAAGGATCTTGATCCTCGAAGCTAACAAAGAGAAGATCTTCACCTTAGCCGGAACCTTAGACCTCCAAGTTGGTTTCGAAGGCTGGAACTTCTCCACCGACAGTATTAGATTCTTGTAAAAGGATTTAACCGAGAAAACTCCAGAAGAGTGCCACTTTCATTTTACCCCATCCGCCGAATGAGAGAACGACGTTGTCGACAGAATTTGCTTCAGGTCTGACAGCTGGGCCCGCAGGTCCGTCAAAAGTGGGGTGAGGAATTTAATCCTCCACCTGTATCTAGAAGAATCGGCCCGCACAAGGGATCTAACTGAAGCTCTTGGATGACAAGCTAGGGCGAAGAGATTTGAAAAAAGGTTCCGAAGGGTGCAGGTATCGATCCACACGTCATCCCAGAAGCGCACACTCCTTTCATCTCCGAGAGAGATACTGTAACCCGGCCTAGATCCACTGTATATGTTGATTAGTGGGCTTACTTGAACCCGTGTAGAGGATACATATGAGGCCCAAAAGACTTGCTTTTGGGCCTCCTTTCTTGTACTTTTGGAGCCAAAAGCTAGTTTTGGGATTTTTGAACTCTAGTGAACTAAAAATTGAGAGGTTCCTCCAAAAGCAAAAACTAAAGCGTGATCCAAATTTTTACACTCTTGGAGGGAAAACCCATTGCACATAGGATGAACAATCATTCCTTTTAGCCTTATGTTGCTCAAGATAAGGGGAGATGTCAAGTATATAAGCAAAGTTCTTGTAAAGACTTATGTCTTTGGACATATGAGACTATGAAAAATGTGCACCCATCGGAGTGGCGTGAACCACCAGGCGTTTAGGGCCCTTTAGAGGCGCACATTGCACATACACATCGTCGCCAAGAGTTGAAGTCTTTTCTTTTTCCCGAACGAACTTTGTTGCCTAGTGCAAACCAGGTGCACCGACTCAAACTAGAATTGGACACGAACTTGGATCTGACTCGGTGCCTTTCCCTCTAACTGTTTTCAAAACTATTTTTTTAAATGAAAGGATATATTTGAAAAGATGTTTCTGTACGTTATTTCTTGATTGTTGAATGTTTTTAAATACGGTGTCCTCTTCTGATTTGAAACAAGTTTTTAACAGAGCCCTTTCGATTTTTTTTATTCTTCTCCATGGACAACAGTTTTTCTCTGAAGTTGAGTTCGGTGAAGGCCGGACTAGTACAGTGCATACTAATTAGCTCTCACTGGTCCGTTGTATCTTAGGAATAGATTGTCTAAGACCAATGCATAGAGAGTGTAAATAAATATTCTATGGTTAAAGATTACTCACCACACATTGATTCCTTTATCATCTTCGATTTGATCATTCTTTCAAAATTCTGAAACTAATTTAGCTAGGTCTTTTTTTCCAACAATTTTAGTACATATATTCTTCCTTTCTAATATTGGTTTCGGAAAAATAGACAAATCGAAATATCATTTTGAGAAAGTTGACAAGTCAGTGAAGCCAAAACCTTTCGATGGAAAGGATATCAAGCGGTGTCGGCACTGTATGTATTTTTGGCTCATCACTTTGAAGGAGTTCTATGTCATTTATAGTAAACATCCTTGTAAATCTGATGACGATTCGGAACCTTCGAATCAATATGTAAAATTTCAAGAATGTGATTTTCTTGCCATGGTCAAATCCGAAGTACTCTTAGTGATTCCCTCTATGACCTCTACTGCGAGCCCTCTACCTCCAAAAAGTTTTGGGAATCTATTGAATGAGAATATAGCAATGAGAATGAGGAATAAGAAAATATGTTGTTGGAGAATACTTCAATTACAAGATATATGGGTGATGATCAGCCTACTCATGAACAAGCCCATGAAGTTCAGAATTTAGCGACAAAGATTATCGGCAAAAACATCCCATTGATGAAAGATTGCAAGTACCGGCCCTCATCGACAAATTATCTTATTTGTGGAGCGACTTTCAAGTCCTTGCTAAAGCACAAGAGGGAATCCATGAGCCTTGACGATATGATGGTGTCCATTCAAATTGAGAAAACATCGGGGCAAGCACAAACTTCCACAAATGCCCACTATAATTTAGACATGCTCGGTAAGACAAATCTTAATGAATCTAAAAATTAATATTAAGTCATTCAAGAAAATTTTCAAGAAACCCAACAAAAAACTCAAATACTTTGGTCGAGATAAAGACCATAAGAAAAATACTTACTATGTTTATGGTGGGTTTGTCTACTTTGCTAAATAATGCAAGTACAGAAAGAACAAAGAGAAGGGAGAACCGAGTCACAAAGATTCTTCTATTTCACAAGCTAATTAACATGAAGATTGGCACTTATAGTGATGGGCCAAATGAAAGGTTATAGTGTCCTCTAAACTTGAATTAAATTTGACATATCAACCTATAGATTGATGGGTTGATACAAGAGCAAATGTTTATATTTATTTTAATTTATCTTCTTTTATTTCTTATCATAATATCTGAGGAAACACTGTGACCATGGGCAACTCCACTGTTGCACAAGTACTTGGGAAATAAATAGTTGATCTACATGCGTTTTACTTCAGGGAACGTGCTAAATCTTAAAAGTGTGCAACATGTGTTAGATGTTTGAAAATATCTAATTAGTGGAGTGTTTTTAAATAAAAAAGGATTTAGATTGGTGTTTGAATGTAATAAAGTTGTAATAACAAAAAACAATGTATTTGTTGGGATGGGATATATATGCCTTTCAGGGATTATTCAAACTAAGTGTTATTTCTGATTTCAATAAAAATATTGATTCTTCATCTTCTATGTTATTTCATATCGAATCGTATGATCTATGGTATAGTAGACTTGGACATGCTAATTTTCATACTCTTAATCGAATGATGCATCTAGAATTGATATGTAAATCTACTAGTAATCAAACTAATAAACGTGGTATTTATGTTCAAGCAAAGCAACAAAGAAAGCCGTATTCATCTATATGTCGAAGTTTGTGCTTGTTTAAATTTGTGCAGTGATATATACATATTGAATAGAGTTCAAACCAAATATGGAATGAGATAATACATTACATTTATAAATGATTTTTCTAAATATTATTGTCTATTTACTTAGAACTAAAAAGTTTTTTTTTTTTGTCTATTTAAAACCGTAGAGAATTAAACTAAGAAGAAGATTAAAAGGTTAATGTCTGATAGGGGAGGTGAGTATTGCTCATCAAAGTTTTTTTTTTATTTATGAAACTCATGGTATTGTGCATGAAACCATAACACCCTATTGATGTGACTGAAAGAACGAATAGAATATTTATTGATATGATAATTTCTTGCTAGTTCTAGTTTTCTCAAGAATTTGTGGGGAGAAGCACTTTACCCTTCATGCACAATTTTGAACAGAATTCAATATAAGAAGAATGATAAAACTTCTTTTGAACTTTGGCATGGTAGAAGATCTAGTTTAGAGTTCATAAGAGTATGGTGATGTCTTTCTAAAGTTAAGTTTCCACACAATAAACTTGATAAGCTATGACCTAAAACTTATGATGAAATTTTTATCGGTTATGCTCATCATAGTAATGCATATAGATTTCTTGTATATAAATATGATATTTATGATATTATTGTGAATACTATTAAGGAATTTGATGATGCTATTTTTCTTTTAAAAATATTTTCTATACTTATGTCTTCGTAATATGGCTTAGGAATATACTCTTATATATGCCATCAAGGAATGATATTGAACCATAAGAATCAACACCTATTGTAGAAATATGTAGGTCTAAAAGACCAAGGGTTGAAAAGAACCTTGGTGATAGATTCTTTGCTTTCAATATTGAGGATGACCCGTTGACCTTTGGTGAATCCATGTCAAGCAATGGTCCACCATTTTAGAAGAGGCCATTAAGAATGAGTTTGACTCTATTATGGCTCATGGAACTTGGGTTCTAACATATTTATCTATTGGAATGAAACTCATTGGATACAAATGGATATTCAAAAGGAAACTCAATCCCAATAGACCTATTGACAAATTTAAGGCTAGGCTTGTGGCTAAAAGATTCAAACAAAATGAGGATATAGATCAATTTGACGCATACTATCCAGTGTCTACAATGACTACTATCTGAATGCTTCTTATATTGGCTACCTCTTACATCATTCCTTTTAGTCCCACATTTCCCAAAGGAAGGGAAGATGGTACGTTTATAAGCAGAGCTCTTGTAAGGACTTATGTCTTTGGACAAGATGAGGCTACGGCACAGACTTGCACACACACATGCGTGCATGCGATGGCGATTGGGCGTTTATGGCACTTTAGAGATGCACTTAGTACTTGCACCTACACAGTGTCGCTAGGAGCCAGGTCCTTTTTTTTTTTTTTCCGATCCAACTTGTATCCATTGTACAAACCCGGTGCACCGGCTCAAACTAGGACTGGACACGAATTAGGATCAGACTAGGTGCCTTTCCCTCTGACTGTTTTTTTTTTTTTAGAAATCCCTCTCGATGAATGAGGGGGGGGGGGGGGGGGGGGGGTTTAGCCATGACCCCTACCAATATATTAAAATAGAAAGTAATTACACGGAGAACAGGGTGGGGGGGAGGGGGAAGGAGGTTGGGAAGATATAGTCAAGAGATCAGAATCAAAAGAAAATTCTTCAACCGCGGGACTAGGTGCGAAGTCCAGAGGTGGATCAACGACATGATCCTCTCTGCTGTGAACTGAGCGGGGAGCGTTTTGCCCGAGAAGATCCTTCTGTTCTACTCCAACCATAGTCCCCAGCAAATGGCTATTGCCTCTATATCCCAACCGCCTTGCGACTCCGGGCTGATATGCCTACTCCTCCAGAAACCCCAAAGAGAGGCCAACGAAGTAAGGTGGAACATGATCCATAGCCTCGATCTGAAAATGAACCAGATGTTCCTCGAGTAAGGGCAACAAATGAGAAAGTGATCCTAGGTCACATCCGTTTGTCCACAAAAGGGACATGTGGTGTCTGAGAGCGCAAGATGATTCCACTTTATGAGGTTGATCTTAGTGAGGATCTTGTCCTTGACGTTAACCTCATAAAAATCTTTATCTTTAAGGGGCACTTCGTTCACCCGATCTTCTTCGCGATAGGGCAAATGACCCCCCCAAAGTTAATGAACCGGTAGAAAGAGCTCACCTTGACTAAACCATTTGAGGTCCATCTCCACCCCACCAAATCAGGCTCATCCGTGAGATAAATTGATTAGAGGAGGTCAAGCAGCTCGCCAAGTTGCGGGTGTTGGAATTAAATCCTATTATCAGAGTCACAGCGGAAGCAAAAGATAGATCCGAAGATCTCATGGTGTATGTTTCATTACAATTAATTCTACAAAACAATCTACATGCAAATCTATGATCTTGGCATATGTGCGGACATCCTAGAGGCATACTACGATCTACGGAAAATATGCATGCATCTAGTTAGGTGTTTAGAATCATCATACTTTATGGATCTATGATCCGAAGAGAATGAAATGATGATAAACCACACGTGAATCACAAGAGAAGCTGTCGGATGGCACCTTGTCCTTTGCGAAGGGAAGAATCATCGAAATTCTATCTCTGAGTGCAAGGACCACGAGCCGACGGGGAATTCGTTACGAATACGAAGGCGAGCCGCGAGATCTCCTCCTTCTCTTTCTCTCTTCTTCCTTCTTCTTCCTTCCTCCTTCTTCTTCCTCTTTCTTCCTTGGCCTAAACCACAAAGAGGGAGAGGGGTTCGGGTTTTAGGAGAGGGGAGAGCCTTAGGGACGGCCCCAACTCACATACGCAAGCTAGGGCCGTCCCCCTAGAGATTGGGATGAAGGGGGGTGGTTTTTAGGGTTTCCACATGTCTATCGTGAAGCCTGGATGAAAACGCTCTTCACAAAAAATGAAACACTGTAAGAGAGATTGAGTGAGGTGTGCTACTCGGAATCGAGTTCCGTCAGCGCCTATGAGCTCCTAGAATTATTCTACTTATTTTAAGATCTATATTCAATATATTCTGAGCCATATTTCAGTATTTACCAAAATACCCCTACGGCTCCTAACACATGTGAATTAGGTTCTTAGGTTCCGGGCTTGTGCTCCATCGTGTTACTTCGCATCCAACATATCCAACCAGGTCGGGGAATAATTCGTATACGCAACGATACGGTAGAACCTTTAGGGTTCGGGATCTCTAGCTCCAACCGGATCCATGATTAACTGTTCCGGTGACACACCGAAAGTTCTGTTAATCAGCCATAATCCGATTAACCCACGTAGCCACCCAGAGTGCGACGCGAGTTGAACTCTAGTGATCCTAAACTTATGATACTCCCTCGTAACCCTGTTCTCTACTATACTCTGATAATCCTTAGTCCCTTCTATTATTGGTGTCATGATATGACTCGGGCGGTGGGGAGCACCGTCAGATCCTGATCGATCATCTGACTAGGATTTGATGACTTATCATCTATAACACCACACACCTTCCGGTGCTATGCCTAGCATCCGAAACGTCATCAGTCATACTGACAACCACCAGGCCTGGGTTAATTGTGTGGATAGATTGACTCATCAAAATGCACCTATCCAACACTGGACGTCGGATAACCTGTAGGGATTGCATGCCACTCAAGCGCTAGCCGGGTAACCCAACGCACCGTGGTATTGGACTATGGAAGGTCCACACACGTTGGCACATCAAAGCACCACACAACTAGTTAGCCCAGTGTACATGGTCCCTCAGGGTTAAGGACAGATTATCTATAGTAGTAAGACGGTTTATGCACCAGTATCTGAATCACTGAACTGTGCATCGTCTTGGTTCCTGTTCAACACGATCATCGAGATTGATAAGGTGAATGAGAATCTCACGTTCCCGTGGTGGAGACTTCACCACATCCTCTACCTGCCAACAACTTATTCTCGGTAAAGCGACTGACATCACCAAAACTATGAACTAGTTCTAGGTCTACACAGACCTGGTCCACTGGGTCTCCCAAGCATGGATCCACCATGCGCCTCAGTGGTCTACTGTGTTCCCTATGGTCCTTTATTATATATGTATTAGCATATACCAATGTAGTATTCTAATTAAAGCAATAACCAAAGTCATCTTGATTAATGTTAATACAGAAAATTCATGCTCAAGACACACGAGCTACAACAGCGGGATGAGTTCCGTCGGGAAAGGGCCACTAAATTTTGATCTCCAAGTTGTGCAAGAGCCTCTGACAAGACGTTGGGAGCAAACTGAGACCATCTTGGCAGGAGCTAGGTCGAACAGTTGGTGGAAGAGCGTTCGAAGGGGTAGGTCTCCAAGCCATATATCTTTCCAAAATCTGATCTTTGTACCATGCCCCGACATCAGCCTATTACCACAGCAGTAAATGGAGGAGATTCTCGAGATGCCCTTTTAGAACAGCGAGATGGTATCAGAGCACCTCGACCTAGCTTGAAGAGGCGAGAATCGTCTGAAGTATCTGCTCTTAATCACCTCGATCTAAGAGTCCCCAATGGATTGCTGAACCTGCCACCACCACTTACCCAGCATGTCCTGGTTGAACTACTTCAGGTTAATGATGCCAAGTCCACCTTGTGACTTTGATTTGCAGGTTGTCTTCCAGTCCAGTAAAGGGTAAGACAACAAGTTGCCATCCGCGTCGCGCCACAAGAAGGATCGATGAAGTCTATCGATCTTTCAAATAACCCAAGCCGGCAAAGAGAAGAATGAAAGGAAGTAGGAAGGAACGGTGGAGAGAACCGAGTTAACAAGGGTAATCCTTCCCCCAATGGAGAGGAGGTTCCCTTTCTAGTCTGACAGTCTCTTCTCCATATTTTGGGTAAGATCAAGCCAAGATTACTTCGGTAGCCGCCTATCTGAGATTGGGAGTCCCAAGTATCTAAGTGAAAGTGACTTCCTCAGACAATGCAGGAGGTTAGCCAAAGTTTGTCCCATGTGACTTTCGTCTCCCACATAATAGAAAGAAGATTTGGAGAAGGTAATTTTAAGACCCGTGGTCATCTGAAAACACAATAGTAGTACCTTAGAGTGACCATCTCCGTTGGGTCCATCTTGCAGAACAGTAGGGTGTCATTAGCAAAGTGGAGATTCGAAACTAACCAAGAAGGGCCAGACACGCCAGTGAGGAGACCTTGGTCCATTGTCCGTTTGATAATATTATCAAAAACATCGATAGTCAAGATAAAGAGGAAGGGAGACAACGGGTAGCCCTGCTTGACGCCTCTCCGCATCGAGAATGTATTGCCCTAATAAGGCAGGTAAGTTTGGAGGTAGAGTGACAACTCCAAATCCAAGTGAGCCATTTGTTTGGGAGACCCTTCCGCTAGAGGGCAGACATCAAAACCCCCCAATCTAGTCTGTCGAAAGCTTTCTCGAAGTCCAACTTCAATAAGGCCGCATCTGATCACGTCTCACGCAGATGGAAGAACATCTTCTAGGTGGTGGCAATGCTATCAAGGATGTTCCTCCCTTTGATAAAGACGAACTGGGTCAAATTGATAAGATCTGTGATCACCTTCAAAATCTTGTTGGAGATGACCTTGGTCATCGCCTTATAAATACAATTCGATAGACTTATGGTTCTGCAGTCGCGAATGGACTCCGCTCCCTCTCACTTCAGAATGAGCACAATCCAAGATGAGCTAATGCTCTTCAAGTTGATCGTTCTTGCGAAGAAGTCTTGCAAGAATCGACACAATTCAATTGTAATAACAGGCCAGTATCGCTAGAAGAAGAGGAAGGGGAAGCCGTAAGGTTTTGACGCCCCATCCGCCAACTGATCGAAGATGGCTTTCTTGATCTCCTCTTCCGTGAAGGACCCATGATACGCTCATAGTGCTCAAGCAAGCCAAGGTCAAGAAAGCTCCATTGCGTCTGCAGTCGCAAGTCCGGAGTTCTACCATACTCCGATTTGAAGAATCTAGTCCCTCCTTAGAGGATTGTTGGTTGTGAATTGCAAGATGTACCATCGACATACAGTCTAGAGATATAGTTCTTACATTTACGTTTTGTTCGCAATCCTGTGAAAGTAGGAGGTATTCTGATCCCCAGGCATGATCCACCTGTCCCTTGAACATTGTTTCCTCATCACCTCCCCGTTTTCCAAAATTTGATTAAGATCCTTAGTGAGCACTGAGAGATTGACCTGATCATCACCCGAGAGATCACCGGCCTCCTTCGAAACTTCCAGGTTGTTGATCCTCGCCAGCAGTTAAGATTTCTACTTCTTAATGCTTCCGAAATGAACCGTAGCCCAATGGGTGATCATCTTCCTCATTTGGCCTAATTTGTTCGAGATGTTCAGCACAGAGTTCTGAAGGGTGGGAATGGAGTTCCACCAAATCAGAATAAGTTCATCGAAGCCATCTTCCAAGGTCCAAATACGCTTGAACCTGAAGGGCAGTTTGGTGGTGTTCTTTGCACATGTGTCAAGGATAATAGGGACATGAACCGAGATGAATGAAGTGAGAACCGTCGTGTAGGTCATGGGATAGATGGTGTCCCAGCCGGCAAAAAAAAGGAATATGTCAAGGCGCGCATGAATAGGAATATCACGGTTGTTGGACCAAGTAAACCTTCTCCCTCCCATCGAAAGGTCCACGAGGTTGTGGTCTTGAACAAAGGAGGCAAAGTCCTCCATTGCCCCAGTGTTGCCCGAGTTTCCGCTCCTTTACGAGGCAAACCTCGCGACGTTAAAATCATCATTGAGCACCCATTGGCCTGGAAGAGCTGTGTGGATACCGCATAATTCTTGTCATAATTCAAATCGGAGCCAGTCATCGGAGGGTCCATAGACTGCCGTGATAGACAAGGTATGGTTGTCCACTCGGTAGTGAAGGACAGCCAACAAGGAGAAATTGTTGTAAATCCTGTCGACGAGGGTGAGGAGTGAAGAGTCCCAACCAATAAGGTGGCCTCCCGATGTTCCTATGGATCCTCGTGATTCCCAACGATCGATCCGATGGTTACTCAGGGAGCAGCTCCGCAGTCTTCGTCTCCTGAAGGCAAATCACGTCCGCCGATTGAGCTGTCGCGAACATCCTCGTTGCCCGTCTCTTCTCACTACCTCCAAGGCCTCTAACATTCCAAGTAATAATCTTCATAGAGAGAAAGTCATACTATCAAAATGAGTATCAACAACCAAAAGAAGTTTATACATTCTTTTACAGGGATTTCAGGCTAGAGATGAATTTCCTAGCATCCCGCACAACTCTCGCTCCCAGAGCCAAGAAGCCACAGGCTGAGGCGAGCTGCAGAATAGTCTCGTCCTCCAAAAAGTTGACGGGTAAGCACACCTTCAGATCTTCCGTATCTTGGACCGATCGAAGGAAGTCCACCTTCGCCAAGGAGCCCCTGTCCACCTTATTCAAAAACTATCATACACTCTTGCACACCGCCAAAACGCTAGGGTTGCCGGAAGAGTCTGTGATAGTGGCCAACTCCCTCAAGGCTAAATCCGCCTCAGGCGCTTCCCTAGCATTAGCAGTGAGGAGATCAGTAGGGTAGTAAGTCGCGTTAGACCGTAGCTCACGAAGGGACTGGGTCCTAGCGTCCTCCGACTCCCGGATTTAGTGCGACTCCGGTAGTGGGATCACGAAAGGAGTAAGTGGGACCATGAGTGCATCGGTATCGAGGATCGTAGGTTCACCGGGAGAGTCTGAGTTAGAATTCAAATTCAAATCCATCCTGAAGAAAGGAAAATCTGAATGAAAAGCGAGGTCTTTGGGGATAGTTGTCATACCTTTCCTACAGTAGATCTGGCGCTGAGAGGGGAAGGCGAAACCGACGCCGAAGAAACTAAGATTGCCATCCCAGGGTTGTTGCCCAAAGTGTCGCCCGTCGGTGGTGGGATGCCACCCCCGAGCCGCTGCTGACCCCCCCCCCCCCCGCCACCCCTCGCAAGTCCTCATTCGACCGCAGGAGGACTGGAACCTGAAACCTCCGCCATCGCTGCTCCGCCTGAGCCCCCCCTAGACCACTTGGGGAAGCCTTTGGCCTGGAACAAGGATGTCAGCTCTCCCTCCACCGAGGTCCGGGGAAGGGGAGTGGGAGGAAGGAGAGTAGTTGGATTTTAGGTCGGAAAGGTTCACTGTGCAGAGCTTGAGCAAGTGGAGGCATTCGTCGATGTGGGCATACGTCTCCGTCGGAATCCGGTTAGGAAAGGGGGTCTGAAGAAGGATGGAGCAGTAGCCTACATGGGACGTCGCCTCCAGGTCACAGTGGACCTCCAGAACTTCCCCAAATCTTGCGGCCCACCGGGAGAGATCCACCACATGCCATGCCTGGTGGTGAATCCTCTGGACCTGGAGATCAATTTTGTGCAATGGAATGAGGCCATTGGAGACATAACCCTCCGCCCATCGTTCCACCCTGACCGTGAGGTTCTCGAGGTAAGTTGGTCCTAGGGCAGCCACGTTGTGGAGTAGATCGATGGAGGGAAAGGATACTCGGAAGACCTTCCCTCCCTCGTCCATGTATTGCACTAGCCACCACCATATCATTGGGAGAGAGGAAGGTCCGGGATGCTACATACCCCACCGGCTTGCGAAGAGGGAAGAGAGGGCCTCCGCCTCCGAACAACCCCGTAGGATGGTATGGACATCGACCGACCGTAACTGAAAAGTTATCGTCGTCATTCGGTGAGAGTGGGGGAAGAAGTCCACTTGGTCGGGAAACAGCAGGCTCATCGGAACATTGCCCGATCTTAGGAAGACCGAGGCCTTCGACAAGTCCCTACCCGGTCTCCTAGCATCCCGCCTTGAAGGGCGCGCTGGCTGGCCCAATGCCCAGCACCCCGACAGAGGAAGCAAATCATCGCGTTGCGGCAAGCACCGATGTGGTGATCCTGCTCTCCACAATGAAACAAGCTCTTGGGGGAAAGGTACGGGGGAGAGGGTAGCTGGGGGGGGGGAGACTACCGTCGCATAAGTAGGGTTTTAATAACGGGGATGAGACGTCTTGGTTCCCTCAAGGCGGGGACATGATGGAGGGGGAAGGGGGGGTACCTCCGCATAAGATAGAGTTTTAATAACAGGGATGGGACGTCTTGGTTCCCTCGAGGCCGGGACATGATGGAGGGGGGGGGGGGGGGGGGGGGGGGACGAGGCGCCTGAAGGATCTCAGTCGTACTCGTGCCACCCGAGCTACCCCCCATGTCTCGATCGATGGGAAGAACCGGCTTCGGAGGTTTCGTCGAGTCCCCATGCCTTGCCTTTTGCCTTCTTCACTTCTTGCCCTCCGCTCCTTTAGGCCTCCGAGGAGCACCACTCAACCTCCTGGTAAACCGAGGGGTACCGATCATCTCCTCCTCCGATAGGCTCAACATCTCCTCTACTCGATCACTAGGTGTATAGTTCAGATGAGTTTTTCATAATTTTCCCTAAAAAATCCCAAGGAAAATTGAGGGTCCGTCACCCAACATAGATACATACGCAGAGATCCCATCCTAAGACCGTTTTCAAAACCGTTTTTTCAAATGAAAGACTTATTTGAAAAGTCGTTTATGTTATTTCGTGACTATTGAGTGTTTTTAACTACGGTTTCTTCTTCTAGTTCGAAACAAGTTTTTAACAGAACTCTTTGAATTTTTGCTGTGCGCGCACGCTTAATCTTTCATTGGATCGTTGTATCTTAGGAATAGATTGCCAGTAAGGCCGATGCATAAAGGATGGCAATATCTGTTCTAAAGTTAGCAATTACACGTCTCGAACTGATTCCTCGTGTCATCTTCGATTCCATCATTCATCCCAAATTCCGAAACCGGTTTGGCTAGGTCTATTTGAATTCATCAATTAATGATGGAGATATCCATGGATTATTTCTTCAATGAATAAGATCATGCATCAATTATTGGATATTTCTTCAACAGTGAGGAGAGTGGCTACTGGCTAGGTTTGTAAGGTGCCTATAGACTTTATAAAAGAGACCTCAGGAAAACCCATAAAAGCGTCCAGGTGCATCCCCTCTTAGAAGCCATGCCATTAGGCAAAGCAATATGTCAAACCCTATTCTCCTTGCTAAATGGATGCAAGGAGCAAGGGTGGCGGCCCCCCTCTTTCTCTACGAGAAGGGGACACCTTGTCTCGAGACCCTTTTATTTTTTTTTGGAAAAATTAGGTATAGGTCCTTAACTATATTGTAATATTAGTCCCAAGGACATCATAATATTAGCTATGTTCCCTACAAGTATACATTTGTCTTCAGAAAGAGTATAAGTTCATCTCCAAAAAGAGTATACATTTGTTTGATAAAGTATATATATTTGGCGGTAGGGACTTGAGCTATATTTCAAAATTAACGTGTCCTTGCATCTAAAAGTCATCTCTCAAAAAAGACTTATGTTAAACTTTTCCTTCTTTTTTTTTGCTACCCGATTAATTTGCTGCACTTGCTTATGGCCCAATCTTAGTATGCCACATCATCCATTAAAAAGGGCATAATGGGAAACCCAAATCTTCTACCCCATCTTTCTGTCCCATCATCTACCCCATAAAATTATAGTCTTCCGTTGCACCCAGACCCGACCGGTGCATCGCACTTAGCCCCAATCACCAGGCAAAGGGACGACAGTGATTAGCAACAGACGGCTGTGATTTCGGGGGCAGAAGATCTGGGTTCCATAATGGGGTCGGGCAAGTGTAGCGTACGTCCGGTTCCAAGTACTCTTTTAATGAACGACTTGACGCACCACGATTGGGCTGTAAGCAGGTGCAACAAATCAATCGGGTAGCAAAAATGGTCAACGATCCAACCGTAGTGTGCCACGCCGTCCATTAAAAGGGCATAATGGGGGCAGCCAAGTGTGGCATACTCGTCCAAATCCGAGTGGTCTCCGTTGTGCCCTTTTAATAGACGACATGGCTCACCACGACTGGATTGTAAGCAAGTGTAGAAAATAGGGTAGCAAAAATGCTCTCAAGGGAGAAAGTTTCCTCCCGTCTTTATGCACATATTGGAGAGTTTGTTGCGCTTGCTTCCGGTCCAATCACAATGTGCCACCTTGTCTATTTAAAGGGGCATAATGAAAAAGGCAAGTCCGGAAGCCCCAATAAACGGACATGGCGCACTGTGATTGGGCGGAAGCAAACGCAGCAAACGGAGCCGACAGCAAAAATGCACTCATTGGAGACCATGATCTACTTGGACATGTCCCTAATCCCTCACTCGTTTAAGCTAAATGGCCCTGGGGACCTAGCCCGATAACATTGGCTAGAAATAGTACCCAAAAAAAAAAAAACATTGGCTGGATCTAAAACCCTTATCTTCACACTCATCATGTGCTTTCTGGGACTATGAACCCTAATAAAGAAGTTAAAGAGATTTTTTTTTTCTTTGGACCGGCGAAGCGGTCAGAGGACATCGGATGCTATTTATTTGATAGAATTGGAAGAATTTTCTATATTCATTAGGGCTCTATGGCCAGGTATAAATAGGTACAAGTCTTGCACAGCAAGTTAGGGTTAGACAGGTACAAGTCTTGCATAGCAAGTTAGGGTTAGACAGGCCACATATACCCACACAATCTTAACACCTCCCTCAAACGCATGGTGTGTTAAACAGCGTGAGTTTACCAACCAGAAATTAAAAGCGATGAGTAGAATGAGACTTTGTAAAGAAGTCCGCGATTTGTTCAACGGATGATACGTGTGGTAGAGAGATAGTACCAGCCTCGTAACGCTCTCGGGTGAAGTGGCAATCGATCTCTATGTGCTTTGTTCTCTCATGAAAGACTGGATTGCAGGCGATATGAATTGCGCTCTTGTTGTCACAGTAGAGAGCAGTAAGTGAGGAGACTTCAACCCTAAAGTATGAGAGAAGGCGCCTGACATGGACGATTTCTTTGGTGGTTGAAGCCATAGCTCAATACTCGGATTCGGTGCTGGAGATGGAGAAAATATCATACTTCTTACTGCGCTAGAAGATAAGAGAATCACCGAGAAAGAGATAAAAACCGATGGTGGGGCGTCGAGTAGTAGGATCACCGGCCCAATCAGCGTCAGAGAAGGCCCGAAGAACCAAAGAGGAGTCTGCAGGAAAAAGGAGGGACCGGGTGATGGTACCTCATAGGTAGCGAAGGATTCTCAAAAGGGCTTCATAGTGAGCGGAGCGAGGGGCATGAACAAACTAGCTGACAATACTGATCGCATGAGCAATGCTAGGTCTGGTGATGCACAAGTAGACAAGCTGTCATACTATCTGTTTATATCATGTAGCATCGGAAAGAGGCTCACCATCTGTGGGCCGAAGCTTAACATTAAGCTCCTCAGGTGTATCAGCAACCTTTTGATCAACAAGTGCAGCTTGAGCTATAATATCTGAAGTGTATCACTGTTGAGACACGAGGATGCCATCCTGACTTTGTGCTTCTTCAAGACCAAGGAAACAGTGAAGATGACCCAAATCCTTCATCTGAAACTGTCGCTGGAGATGACCTTTGAGCGATGCAATGCCGACAGCATCATCGCCGATGATCGATCATGTCATCCACATAGAGAAGAAGGAGAACCCGCCCATGCAGGGAGGACTGCACAAACAGAGAGTGATCCTGGTAGCTCTCGGAGAAACCAATCCGGCGAACAGCGCTGCGAAAATATTCAAACCAAGCACGTGGTGCTTGCTTCAAACCATAGACCGCACGGTGAAGCAGGCAGACATGTTGAGGAGGCATGGAGTAGCCAGGAGGCGGGTGCATGTAATCGACCTCAGAAAGGGTGCCGTGAAGAAAGGCATTCTTCACATCCATCTGAAACAAAGGCCACTGGCGGGTGAAAGCAACGACAAGAAGAGTGCAAATGGTGGTCATCTGAGCAACTGGAGCGAAGGTCTCGTCATAGTCAAGACCAGCCTCCTGAGTAAAATCGCGGGCAACGAGCTGGGCTATGTGCCGCTCAACATATCTATCAGGTCGGTGTTTGACCTTGTAGACCCATTTGCAGCTGAAGGCTCGACTCTAGCAGGGAAAGGGACAGCAGACCCGGTCCCAATCTAAGCAAACACTTGAAGCTCCTCGTCCATAGCCCACTGCCACTCGGGATACTGAATTGTCTCATAATAAGAGCGAGGCTCAAAAGGAGTGATGTGAATAGCGGAAAGGAAAGCATGGTAGGAGGGAGCAAAAGAGTGGGCAACAACAAACAAATTAAGCTTGTTAGGTGGGCGATGGTCGTGCAGAGGATAGCGGGGCTCTGATACTGTGACAGAATCTTCAGTCGGAGGCGGAGGAACTAGTGGTGAAGAGAGAGGAGACGCTGGGGGAAGCTCGGTCACAACAGGAATGGAGACGGAGGGTGCGAGGGGAGGGGCAGGTCCTCAGGAGAGGGTACAAATGAGCCTAGGTAATGGGACTCGACTAGGGGAGGGGGACATGGGTAAAGTCTGTAGGACTCGATAGGAGATGGTGCAACAGAAGAAGAGACAAATGGTGGAGACTCGAGATTAGCAAACGAGGGAGAGAGAAAACGGAGATCCTGAGAAGAGGGAGAAAAAAAATGGAACATGCTCAAAGAAGGAGACATGCTTGGCTAGGCGAATACGACGAGCAACAGGGTCATAGTAACGATAACCTTTGTGCTCGAGACTGAGACCCAAAAGGACGTATTTTGCTACCTTGGGAGACAGTTTGTTGCGTTCGGGAGGTGGCAGAAGCACAAAACAAGTGCAACCAAAGACACAAAGAATGTCATAGGAAGGAGGAGACGAGAAGAGACACTCATGAGGGGAGGAACCAGAGAGATAAGTAGAAGGAGTAATGCTGATGAGATTAACAGAGGTGAGGATGGGTTCAGCCTAGAAAGAGCGAGGCACAGAGGAGGAGAGGAGAAGAGAACAGGCAGCTTCAAGAATGTGACAATGCTTACGCTCAGCAACACCATTTTGTTGGTGAGTGTGCAGGGCAAGACTGCTACAAGAAGGTTCCATGAGACTGGAGGAGAGACTGCATATCGGTTGATAGAAATTCACGAGCACAGTCAAACTGAAAGATTTTTATCCGAGTATGAAACTGAGTTTGGATCATATTGGTGAAGGCAATATAGACAAAGAAAACTTCAGAACAATGACAAAGTAAATAAACTCATGTACAGCGAGAAAAATCATCAATGAAGTAAATATAATAGAAATAGCCTTTTATAGATGATATGGGCGAGGGCCCATAAATGTCCGAATGAACAAGGTCAAACGGAGCAACAGAACGAGACACACTAAGATGAAAGGGGTAGGCTTGAGCTTAGCAAGCTGACAACTTGTACAAGGAGAAAGAGAAGAAAAGGGAGCACGACCTAAAGCCACAGACTGAAATAGGCTTTTAAGTCATTGCTCGAACACATGACCTAATCGACTGTGCCATAAGTCAGCCGCAGATGAACAAGCACCACAAAAATTGAGTGGAGAAGGAGGCACGTGAAGAGACTCAAAATGGTAGAGACCGCCCTCTCTACGACCGGTTCCAATCGTCTTACCCGAGCTAGGATCCTGCACAATACAACCAGAGTAAAAAATGGATACGGTTAGACCAGCGTCACAAAGAGTAGAGACAGAGATAAGGTTCATGCATAGGTTAGGGGAATGATAAACAATGGGTAAGGTGAGGCGGCCAGATAGGTCAGAAAAGGGGGAGATGGAACCACATTGGGAGATGGAGAGATGAGATCCATTTGTAGTATGGAGGGGTGGGATGGCGGCGGGGCGAAGAGAAGTAAGAATAGAGAGGTCATGGGTGAGAGTTGGGAGGCCCCAGGGTCCAAGATCCAGGGAAAGCAAGTACCAAAGTGGATCGAGTAGGCAGTACAAACGATGAGGAGGCGCCAGAGCTCATCTGGTGCTGCTGGAACTGTTGAAACTGCTTGAACAACTGGAGTTACTGTGGAGTAGGGCGACAATAGAGGCGGGCTCAACTAGTGCAGCATGAGTAGGAGGAGAATCACGAATAGGTTTTCCTAGGCCAGGAGGGCCTGTACGCTTCTTAGGATGAAGAGTCCAGCATATCTTGACCAAGTGGCCCTGCTTGTGGCAATAAGTGTAGTATGGTGGTATGCTGCGACTACTAGAACGCCTACCATGACCACCTGAGCGGCCACTAGAATGAGGATGAACATATGGCGGTGTTGAAGATGGAGCAAAGGAGTGAGAAGCGGTGGCAAGAACCCCCTCGTGACTGGTAGTAGTAATCTGAGTGGGAGGAGGTCATATGGTGCCGATGCTCTCCAGTCGGGACTGCTCAGAAAGGAGAGCGGCGATGACCTCGGTAAGATGAGGAAAAGGGGTCCGGTACAACAGTTGCCCGGCCAGGGGCTGAAGAGCCGGGGTGAGTCCGGCAAGAAGAAAGTGCACCTTTCGACGTTCCCGAAATAGTTGAACCTCTAATGCCGAGGCATTAGGTCCAGAGTCCATCTGCTCAAGCTCTTGTCAGAGGGTCCCCACGAATGTGTAGTACACCTCCACACACCGGGTGCCCTACTGGGCTGTCACCATTTCTTGTAGGAGATGGGCCTCACGGGTACCGTCCGACTGAACAAAGAGGCCGCAAAGATACTTTCATATAGCACATGCAGTCGGAAAGGCAATCAGTCCGCTGCGTAGGGAGGTGTCCATCGAGGCGACAAGGAAAGTCTTGATGTGTGCATCCTCGTCAGACCAGCGAGCCGTCACACGCTGAAGATTTACAATGGAGGGAGGAACCGCCGGCGTGGCAGCGATCTCGATCGTAGTGCCATCGGCGTTCTTGATGGACAATGTCGGCGTCTCGAGTGTGTAGAGGGCATCAATATCCTCTGAGGGTAGAACGACGTGAAAAGGTGTCGGTAAAGGAACTGACCCTCTAGCTCGTTTCGGATCGATGCTGACCAAGGAGTCCAATCGGTCTGGGTAGAGAGGAGGAGATCGGTGTGCGTGGGGAGACGCCTCCTGAAGATCCAATCGTCGTTGAAAGAGGCCATGATGCAGAAGTATTATCCGATCATGGTTGCAAGGAGAGGCCGATGTGGCGTCGGGCTGGATGCGGAGGAGGTGCTGGGCGGTGTTGATCTGAACGCAGAGGAGAGGAGGACGGTCGTGCGTCATCGGGCTGCACGGAGGAGGGGCTGTCCGGCGTCGGGATGGACACATAGGATGACCGGGCCAGCATCGAGCGTCGATCTTGACGCGGAGGAGAGAAAGGGCCATCCGGTATCGAGACAGATCGTAGAGAGGAGGGAGAGAGAGAGAGAGAGAGAGAGAGAGAGAGAGAGAGAGAGAGAGAGAGAGAGAGAGAGAGAGAGACTAGGGTGGCTCTATACCATGATAGAATTGGTAGAATTTTCTATATTCATTAGGGCTCTATGGCCAGGTATAAATAGGTACAAGTCTTGCACAGCAAGTTAGGGTTAGACAGGTACAAGTCTTGTACATCAAGTTAGGGTTAGACATGCCACATATACAAACACAATCTTAACGTTATTAATCCCAAAATCATGTGGACATGACATTAGGATTCACACGTGCAAATAGGGCACAACAGCCTTGAGGGAAAGTTCTCTCAATTGTGCTATACCGGGAGTCGGACAGAGAACCTCTCCAATATGGGAGAGAGGAAGTACCACCAGGCCAAGAGCCTCCTTTTTTTTCGGTTCATTGAAATGGGAGGTCAAACAAACCTTCGGGAGACGACACAGCCCGGCGCAAGCACAAGACCGCCTCTCGACGGGACACAACCACCGCCACCAGGCGGAACAAAGGGCACAAGTCCACAACCAAACCACCACCATATCGGCGAGAAAACAATACCCCCGTACACCGGCGGAACACACCGCACACTGGCGGCCACCAAACACCACCGCACGCAGGCGGAGAAGAAGATAAAGGGGGGAAGAACTACAAAAACCACAACCCCAAAAAACCAACCCAAAATGGAGACACCACCGACGCCGAAGCTGGGCCAGGGAAAGGGGGCCACATCACCATAAGTCGCCAGGAAGATCTCTGATGAGACCTCCGGAGTCTCCATGCCGAGCTTGAGTCGCCATCAACGCCAAAACCAGCCATCGAAATGAGCAGGGCGAGGTCTAAGACCTATTCTAGGCCGTTGCAACAATCGCATCAAGCCGCCGCAAACTTGCCAAAGATGGTGAACCGCCAACCCAACATCGCTGGAGCCGGAAGGACACCCCCAAAATCCCAAAACATATGAGAAAAAGGATAGGAACAACGACGCTGTCACTGACAGAGCCGACACCGACAAAAAAACACCTATCTATACGGGAATCGGTCTGCGTGGCTAAAACTAATATTTCATTCAATGACATCTAGTCACTAGAGCAACTCTAACCAATGGCTTCAAAATAAAGGTCGACCATGGGGATCAAAAGGGATTATGTTCTTTCGAAGGATACATCATCACCAATGCTCCTTTCATTCTTGTTGGAGAATAGTATTTTCGTTACAACAGAATTTGGTCTTTACGGAGGCATAAGCGGCGGCCAGAAAAGATGGCATATGTAGAGGCTGTGCAGGATCCGTCGGGAAAGATGGTTGCGTAATCCGAGGCTAGGCTAACCATCCACAAAAGGGTCTCTAATCCGGCGGCCATACACGTTGGCCACAAAAAGATTCATCTAATCCGACGGCCATGCTGATCTGTCACACAAAGGAACCTCTAATCCGGTGGCCATGGTGGACGACCGAAAATGGCTCTCTAATTTGACGGCCATACCGCCGAATTCGGTAAGGGATCTAATTCGGGGGCTAAGCCTCCATGGCCAGCCAGATCGTGGGGAGGGGAGCATTCTTCCGGTGATTGTCGGAAGACATAATTGTGAACTCACCTGTGAGGTGACGAGCATCACGCCGCCGTCGAGGTGGCACAAATGCGGCGGCGGCCACAGCTCATCCTCACCAGATTTGATGCACAATTGCAGGATCAATTGTATACTATAAATTTATTAGGTTCTCTATCACATTTGATAGCTTGTGCAGGCCAAGGTTTATTGAAGCTGTTTTCTACAACGTTAATGTAAATAATCTAGTAATCCGGCGGCCAGATTCACCGCCAAATCCTCTCTCTATTTTGGCGGCCTGGCCGCCGCAAATGGCGAAGCAAAATAGGCGGCCCAGGCCGCTTATGGCTTTTGCGACGGCACCATATGCGGCCACCTATTTCGATGGGGCCAGTCCCCCATATTTTGCCTATATACGGCCAATTTTGTCAACCGGAATAGGACCAATCGGTTGTTGTGTTTGGAAGGTGGAAAATAAAGACCAGTTGGAGCCCATCCGACCTTCAAAATAAAAATATGAAGGTTGGTTGGAGATACTGTTTTTTTTAGAACCCTCGAGGTGAGGGGGGTTTGGCATGGACCCCAACCGGTTTATTAACTGCACTCCAAGAAAAAGATTAAAGACGATTACACACTACACGGAGGCTACTCGAGAGGTTGGTGGGCATGCCCATGCTCCACTAGACCACAGAACATCGAAGACACCCAACTACCTCATCCACCGAATGGCGTTTGTTGGAGAAGACTCTAGCGTTGCGTTCTCTCCACACGTGCCAACCCACTGCAAGCACCAGAACATCCCACTCATCTCGCTGTCTCTGACAAACATAGCTCCGACGTCAAGACGTCCACAAAACCTGTAAAGATATTGTTACATGTTTATTTTAATCTACCTAAGGTCCCTGACAAGAGATGAATATAGTGATTTTAAGGACGGAGAAAGAGATGCTTTAGCGATAGATTCTTTCATTTGGAAAATATCCATTTTACCCCTAGACAGTTGTACAAAAAAATCACATGAGAGAAGCATTTCGGTAATAAAGAGTAACATTTGTTACAATGATTTCACTGGAGTAATTCTTTTTAAAATGAGAATTTTCAAAAAAAAATTGCTCCAGTGATTTACTTGTAGCAATTCTTTTTTTTAATGAGATTTTTTTAAAAAAAATTCTACAATGATTTTATTGTTGTAAATGTTACTTTTTATTACCGAAATGTTACTCTTTAATAGTAATATTTTGGTAATAAAGAGTAACATTTGCTACAATGATTTCACTATAGCAAAAATATAAATTTTTAAAATAAGATATCCAAAAATAACTATAGTAATTACACTGTATCAGAGTAAAATTTCGGTAATAAAGAGTAACATTTGCTACAGTGCATATTGGTCACATTTGTGATTTTAATATTAGGGGCAGTTTTATCATTTAAAGGGAGGGAAATGTCAACGGGGGAACTTGCTCTAAAGCCATATTTTTAGGGGGGACTTGGTGCAAACCATCTTGTTGTATGTCCTTTACTTTAAACCTATCTCTAATCAGGGACCTAACACTAAGTTTCCCTTATTTTTATAGGGTGTTGCTATTTACATACACAAATTTACTAGCACCCCCAATATCATGCACACACCCCAGCTTGTTTTTTTTGTTTTTACTATTACACCCATTTTGATAGTGCACCTCAAATATGGCTTTACCTCCTCCTCCCCACTCTGTCCGCTCGTCGCCGTTTGCGTCCTCCTCCTCCTCCCCACTCCAATTACCCTGTCAGAGTTGCCCCTCCACCTCATTTCTGAAGACGTCCACGATGGTCGATCTCGACCAACATGACCACCCCATAGTGGATCGAGCAACCGACAACCATGTCGATCTGGAGCAAACGACCTGTCTACATGAATGAGGATAAAGAGAGGCCAGGGGGGTGAGGAGGAGGAGGAGAGAAAGAGGATGGATGTGGCGGGGTGGGCGACAGTGGACGGAGGGGGTAGGAGGCGGTGGTGACCAACGGCTCCTACAGGGGAGGTGACAGTGTGGATATCAATATGTATGGGATCATCCGATATTTCTTCATTTGTTAAGTTGGAGGTGCTAGTAATTTGTGGGGTGTGCGCGAGGTTGAGATGATTCTTGTAAGTTCTGACCGAGCACGATTGATCAGTTTAGTCACGCTCGCTCTGAACTCGATGGTTCGATGCACCCAATGGTTTCGACTCAGCAACCTACAATTAATGGTTCCATTAAAACTTCAGATCGAGCTTGCTATCATGAAAAAATAAGGATGTGAGCCCTATTAAGGTGAAGTAATCACTGGACTCTAAGTGATCTTCTTAGATTTTAAACCAGCCGTTGGATCTGATGTGGACTCCCTTAAGTGATCTTTATCGATTTTAAACCAGCCGTTGGATCTGATGTGCTTCCCTTAAGCCATGGATCCTATTGATGAGTAAGGGATCCTACGGTGTGTAGGCTCCGGTTTGGGTGTAAGTACAGGGACACGTGTCTCCCTCCACTCATGCCATCTGGAACCTCATCCTACGTGTGTTAGATAGAGGGCAGGAAGAATTCCCAATGACAATTAACTTGGACTAACTACAAAGCACATGATTTGATAAGGGCAATCCTATGACATGATAATTATTACCAAAATCTCCGAAGAAGATTATGCTTAATGGAGGGAAGCAGCCCCGACCGTCGGGGGGACAGCCTCTCCTCGAGCAATAATGATCTCAAGCTAATGGTAGTTTTATATTTCTTTTGGTAGTCATCTACAATGATGCTGGACTGCTACAATGATTTCGGTTAGATTTAGGGTTAACATTCACTGTTAGGGGTATAAAATTATGGTCAAATTAGGTTTAGTGTTATGATTCACTATTAGGATATAGAAGTAGGGTTAGGGTTAGAGTTCACTACTTAGGATATAGAATTAGGGTTATGATCAGGTTTATGGCTCACTATGTATAGAAGTAGTTAGGGTTAGGGCTTCACAACACGATAAAAACATTTCGGAATTTCAAAAAAAAAATTGTTGTGTTCTGAATCTGATTTAATTATATGGTGAATGACTTATTACAATTACATGATCTTTTACGGAGGATTTTTTATAATATATTAGTTGTACTGCTATTAAATAGACCTAATGCAATCTATTATTTTCTTTGTAACCAACTACAGCATACTGAAAACACAACACGGAGTATCAAACCCCTGATCAGGGTTCAAAACTTATCAAGACTGGCCATCCTGATCATGTCACGATTTTAACACCGCTACAAAGTAGGAGCAGGCGTCGAACGTGTGAGATCTCATCGGGAGTGAGACGTGCTTCGCTATCGGGGGTGTGACCGCAGCCACTATCCTATGCGACGTATGCGTAGTACAAGGAGTAGTACAAGGCACACTATTTGGAAGTGGAAGAAATGGAGGAGGTGCATTGCAATCCCACAATGATAGGTTGATAGATAGATAGGTTATAAGTGCCTGCCAAAGTGAGTGTGTGTGTGAGAGAGAGAAGGGGGGGGGGGGGGGGGGGGGGGGGGGTGGGGGGGGGGAGGGAGAGAGGGGAAGGAAGAGAGAGAGAGAGAGAGAGAGGAGAGAGAGAGAGAGAGAGAGAGAGAGAGATGGAGGAGGTGCATTGCAATCCCACAATGATAGGTTGATAGATAGATAGGTTATAAGTGCCTGCCAAAGTGTGTGTGAGTGTGTGTGTGTGTGTGTGAGATAGATAGATAGAGAGAGAGAGAGAGAGAGAGAGAGAGAGAGAGAGAGAGAGAGAGAAGGGGGGGAGGGGGAAGGGAAGAGAGAGAGAGAGAGAGAGAGAGAGAGAGAGAGAGAGAGAGAGAGAGAGAAGGGGGGGAGTAAGGAGTGCCCTGTCAAGGAAACAAAACGCAAGATGGGGCTAGAGTGGATGAAGCTGTTTGGCTCGAGAAGGCAGGGGACAGGGTGGGGTCAAAGGATGTTGAGTGGAATGGGGTGGGAGGAGACAGAGACAAATTAAAGGAGGCCCTAGGTCTTAGATTCCCACCCTCATTGGCTTTGTAGGCGGCCCCTGCCCCATCAATTGCCGGTGTTAGATTATTGGTGACAGTGATGATGACGTGGCATCGTGATGACTGGGAATCAAAATTATTTTTTTCCCTGAGATCGACGGGTGTCCCCAAACTTTTCGGGCAATGGACCACTTTGGTCTTGGACTAATCACTCCAGAAATACGCACCGACCCACTTGGAAGTTTCCTGACGCACACGTGGATAACTGGGGACCAGGGGGGTTTGAACTCACAACCTTTTCATCCAAGCATCAATTTCTTTGCCAACGCTCTTATCCCTTGGTGGCGTATATGGACTGCATTTTCTCTATATTACATATGGTAGGGTCATCATGACCCGAGTAACAAATATATTTTTGTTTTTCTTCAGATCGGTGGGTGTCTTGAAACCTTTCGGGCAATTAATGGAGCCGCTTCAGGCTCGGACTAATCCCTCCAAAAATGCGCATCGATCCATTCGGAAGTTTTCCTACGCACTCCTGGTTAACTCGAGAGGTGGAGGAGTTGAACCCACAACCTCCTCACCAGAGCTTCTGGTGGGTGATTTTTTTTAGTTTTTTTCATTAATTCGCAGTGGAGCATGGCCCTATCCGTACATGACACGTTAGCGGTTGAAGCCTCCTGCTTCAATCGCGGTTGAATTTTTATTTTTCTCTGGAGTTTTCTTCTTTGGTCCTCGCCCATCGGCCATCGTCGCCGCTTCTAGAAACTCTCCTAAGACTATCCCAATCACTTCAAATCTAATGGGGATCCATCAAAACTTTCTTTATTTGCTGGATAGGCATAGCTATCATAGAGTGATGATGATCTACACGTAGAGAGAGAATGATTACTTGGAGAAATTAGATCCATAAAAGTGAGTATAAAAGAAGAGGTAGCTACTAGCTAGGGGTAGCAAATGGGTCGAATCTCCGACTGATCCAATTTGGTCTCGGGTCTAGGATGTAGACCCACGCCTAACCAAATTTACTTAATGATGGCAATAGTGGCTAGCATGATGATGATCATTGGTTCCTAAGCTTCGATCGTTGCATGTATATACGGGTCATAATACAAGTTATAATCGGTACGATTGCTTCGATGTTCCTCCATTGTTGGTTTTCTCGTGCTTTATCTCAAAAATGGTGCTCTAAAACGGCATAAGCACTTGATTGTTGAGTTTCCATACCTATAAAGGTCCAGAAAGGACGTGCGCAGCACGATAGAAGAGTCATGTGTACATTCCTAGAAACACAGGACATGCATCAGGTCTGAGCTCAAAGGGAGCAGACAGATCGTGCGTACAATGTCCCCACCGTGTGCGCGTTTCTAGGCAAGCAAAACTTTGAGCGCATGATGGGGAATTCGTGCGCGCATTGTAGTCGGTTTTCTAGCTGTGTTGGATCATGCGCACGATGTTGGCGTACTACTATGGGTTTGGATTTTTCAGCGGGTTGTTTTGGGGGACCTATATATATCTATTGTGCAGATTTTGAGGGTAATGTGGTGTGCTTTGACGGCTAGGGTTCTTTCACGGAGAGAGGGATTTTGTCGGTGATCTTCCACGTAGTGAAGGTCAGAGTCGAAGGAGGCTTATTATGGAGGTGAATACGTGCTTTGTCTGGAGAAAAATGTACGTGTCGGGTGTATATCGATCGTTCTCTCATTCATAGTGAAAACTTCTCGAACTCTCCGATAACTATGGAAGTAGTATAGTTTGGAGTGAACGATCTTAAATCTCGTGTATCATCTGTGATTGATTTTGTGTTGTTTTTGTGATTGTCATTGTTTGTTTATTCTCGCACGTTAATCGATTACAACGACCTATTGCTTTTGTAACACTGATCACACCATTCTTTTGCCTTCACCGGACGAGACTGGATTCAACAAAGACTATGATTAACTGCCACGTCATGTTGGTCCATCTAGGCGGAAAATAGGATAGCATCTCTCTCTCTCTCTCTCTCTCTCTCTCTCTCTCTCTCTCTCTCCATGATGGGAAACGATATTTGTGTTAGTGATCATGAATGATATTTTCAAGCAAATCCAAAGCCTTTGGACATGCATGCATGTATGTATTCACGTTCTTTCCTCTCCACCTAGCTATGAACAATAACGGGAGAGAATCCCCCTCCCCCAACCACATGATCTCTCTCTCTCTCTCTCTCACTCTCTCTCACACACACACACCAAGTTTGCCATGATTTTCAACTTATTCTCCATGATTTTTTTTTATTGCTTCCTTCTTTGCTTTAAAAATCCTAGAAAACTATTCCTAAATGTTCTATAGAAAAAATTGAATGAAAATGTAAGTATGGCATGAAGCTACTTCTAAATATCAGCTATTTCTTTTCCGTCATCCACAAAATCCCTTTTTTTATCATATTTTCTACAAATCCTCCATATCGTCTCTTTTACCATGATGACATGATGTCTTCCTCCATGGCGACACGACGTCTTCCTCTTCCCGACAACTTGGTGATTTCTCATGTGATGCTTCTTCCACCTTCTCCCTGATGTTCTGTGTCTTCTTTATCCTCCTCGATGGAACCATATCTTCTCCTCTTTCTAGCAATATTTCAAGAATCTCAATCCAATGGCGCATTGACTTCTCCCTCGTAGTGGTGCCTCATCATCTTACCTCTCGGTGACCCTACTCACTTTCATCTTTCTGCATTCACCTTGGAGCAAAACTTGAAGTTTAACAATTCAGTCCTGATCCAACCAACTATATATATACAACTCTTCGGATGCCTCATCTACCAGGCCCAATATATATTATTTTATCGGTCATCTTGTTAATCCAGTTCATGGGTAAGACACGTACGTAACAACTTGATGCGGCTTACCGCCTCTTACGTTTTCTCAAATAGGCACCAGGTCAATTCATACTTCTTTCCTCCTCTAGCTGCCTCCAACTCAATACCTTTTGTGATTCTACTTTGGTAAGTTGTACTGAGACTCGCCGCTTCATCACTTGTTAGGTCTTATATTGTCTTTAGTTTTTAGCGACTTAAACAAACCTACTTTACTGGTATAGTGAGTAGCTGCAAATTAAAGTCGGAAGGGTAGAGTTAGGTTTGACTATGTTGTGATAAAGATGTACTGTTATAGTCAAAATCATTACTACAATCATTTCCCACATGCTTAGGCATGAAAGGTACGTATATAATTCTTTGGGATAAGACTTTTTGCTTTGGTGTTTAGGATTTAGATGCATGACTAGCTAACACACACATCACTTAGTTCCGTTCGATCTTTTTTATCGTTTATATTCATTTCGGATTAATGTTAAACATGTATGGACATCTATTTTAGACAAGAAATGACCACATGGGAATGTTAGACTTCAACGTTTTACTTCGTTCGGAACAAGGGCCGATGCCCTACACTTACTGTGTGATTAGTAGGCTAGTCGGAAAGTCGTGCACGCGAGTTTGCCTCAGTCATTTTGGTGGAAATTAAGTGTGTCTACCTGACTAAATTCGTGCACACGACTTTCACAAGTCATGCGCACAATCCTAGTCGACCACACACCATTTGATATCCATCTTAACCCACATGGGACGATGCTATGGAACACCGACATGTGATCGATCGTGCGTGTGGGTGTAAAATCTGGCTAACGCCCAACAGTGGGACACGTAGCCCTGCCTGGGGCCCACGAGGATGACAGTTGGACCCGCAACCCTGTTTAGGGCCCACGGATACTATTCAAAATATGGTAAATCCTCTCGGGGATTTACCAGAATCCCCGGTATTATCGAAGCTCTATAAATAGCAGAACATGTAAATATTCCAGATCCAGAATTCCAGACTAGAAATTCACTTTCTGTTTTTCCAGAGCTCCCTGAACCTTCTGGTCTTCAGACTCTTAAGCCTACTCCACTCTCTGTGTACTTGTATAAGCACTCCTCGACCTGTCGAGAGTAGCTCTACTTTTGACTCAAGATAGTGGATTCAAAGGTTGCGTCTTACCGCACAGAGACGTAGACTTCGGTCGAACTCCAACATCACACCTTGTGTCAACTCTCTTATTCTCTACTCTATAGTGTTTGTGTGATAGCTAAGCACATAACAGCTCAGCGCTTCATAGCGCGCCATATCCCGAATGGTTAAACCTTCAATCGACTGTTGGAGGGGGCTACGTACGACGGTCGAAATCCATCCCCACAGTGCACATGACTTTAAAGTCATACTTGGAACATTATGGAATGGTTAAGTTTGTCGACTCCACCAATCCACTTGTGCCACGTGTTGCTTGTGCGCACGACTTGGTTGAGACAGACCCTTATAGATAAGGGCTTCTCCTTTTGTATGAGCCATACATCTAAAGGTTCCATTGGGCCATAAATAGCCCTTGCCTTAAGAATCTACTCACTATGCTCGCCCGAGATTCCCCCAAAATAGCCAAATGTGGAAAGTTAAATCATGCAAGACTGGGTCAAACTCGTGTCAGTTAGGTACAGTCGTGCGCACGACCTGGACAAGACGTGCGCACGATCGCCTGTAGCTGGCTCTCATCTTTTGCTGAAGGACGCGTCGAGTTTCTCGGGCTCCGGGTCGTGCGCAAGACCTGGACAAGTTATGTGCACGACCACCTGGGGACAGACACGCCCTTTTTCAAGAACGCATCGACTTTTTCGGAGAGCCGGATCGTGCGCACGAACCCTCTAAGTCGTGCGCACGACCTGTACTGTCAAGCCATATCTCAACATGTGGTGCGATATGGTGTTTGAGAGTTAGTAATGCAGGGTCTCTCTGCCATACACACTTTTTGTCGGAGCTAATGTTGGTCCTATTCAAGGCGCGATGAGGCTACCGACGGTGGAATATATTATGTGAACGGATGTGATTTTTCAATCGTAGGAGTGAAGGGCGGGTGGGGCATGGGTGCTAACTACTCTGAATGGTGATTTGTGTGCGGCGGCATCTTCGTGCTGTCGGGTGGAGGATCCTCTTCATGTGGAAATACGGGCTTTAAATGAAGCATTGGAGATGCTGGCATGAGAGTGATACCGTAGTGTTTTGATTATAACGGATTCTTCTCGAGCTCGAGATGCTTTGGTTTGTGGCAAGGGAGTTGTTGCTGATCTTTTTTTTTTTTTGGTAATAGAATTACATATTCCACTACTAGAAGTTATATTACATCTGACTAAATATTAGAAGCAAGCTGCAAGGCTATTGGCCGGCAAAAACAACGGGGACCAATGTCGTCTTGACAGAGAACCCGGAGGCCATGTGGATATTCTCGCTGCCAACTTACTGGAGTCTTCATCTTCGTTGTTCTTGCTGATCTTTGTTCATTGGTGCTTGCTTGTATGCAGGCCTGGTCTCAGTTGGAGGACGGTTCGGTGCATTGGGCTCCACGAGCACAAAACGATGTAGCAAATTGGTTGGCTCGTGAGGCCATGTTGGTTGGTAAAGAAGGCTACTGTTAGGAGGTGTTTCCCCCATTACTTGTTGCCCTTGTTTGTGAGGACATGTAGACCATAATGTAATGGCCCACCTGATTCACCAAAAAAAAAAATTATGATGGTCATTAATTGGACCATTATTCTTAAATATAGTGGTCCAACTATAATGTCAACATTGACAATCATATATACTATCATAAATCCCACCATATATGCATTTAGTTGAGAGTGGGGAGATGGTCATGCCTCGCACGGTTTAGTCCCACATCGGTAATGGAAGTGGGGATCCTTATTGTAATATACTCGGCTACTTTCCTCCTCGATAGGTCGTCACATGGTATTAGAGCCGTGACCTGCTCAAAGAGCTCTACCCGATTATGCCTAATGATATTAGAAGTAATATTACATTGTTGACAGATTTTTGTAGAAGGGAGTATCCAGTGCAATGGTCCCATGTTATTGTCGATACAAATCATCATAAAGAAAAACATATCATAGAAGAAAAAAAAAGAATGAATTGCAATAAAAAAATTTATAAACACCAAAAAATCGATGGATCCATACCTTCAATTGGGAACTGCTTCATATCTTGAGGAAGGAAAGAGATATCAACACAAAAGATTCATATTTTTGTACAAAAAAAAAAACACAAAAGGGGATGACGGATCTCGCTCTAGTACCAATCCGTACCTTCATATCGCAGATCAGATCTCGTTGGGATCCCAACCGGCTACGCGGTGAAGGGAGCGCAGGTTCTCGTCTTGGACGGAAGAACGGAGTACATGTTGTAGCGTGCAATCGATGAAAAAAAAGAGGTTGTATCTCTCAATCGTGCCGCCGACTGATGTGGCGTGGTTAACGGAGCCTTCTACTAGTAAATCAAAAGTTTTACTTGATCTTTTTGAAATAAATATTTTTATTAGTATGTATATTATAGGTTACACGTGGCTACACGCTAGGTTACATGTGGCTACATGCTAGGTTTCATATGGCTATACACGTCTTTGTATATTTATATGGCTATGGCCTAATGCATGGGTGAGATCGTTCTCCCAATGCCCTAGCCGTTCTTCTTCTTCTTCTTCTTCTTCTTCTTCTTCTTCTCTCTCTCTCTCTCTCTCTCTCTCTCTCTCTCTCTTCTCTCTCTCTCTCTCTCTCTCTCTCTCTCTCTCTCTCTCTCTCTCTCTCTCTCTCAACGTCACATGGTATCAGAGCTGATCTGATCTCCCATCTCACAATCCCCCGTTGTGCACGATCTTGCGATCCCCCTGACCCTGTGCACGATCTCGCGATCCCTCGGCACCTGTTCCCGAGTGCTCCTTGTTCCACTGGCCCTATGCACGCGCGAACCCTGTGCCCCCTTTGCTTTCCCCCTTGCACGCATGAACCCTGTTCCCGAGCGCCCCCTGCGAACCCAGCCCCCTCCCTTGTTTCTGAGCTCCCTCTGTCGACCCCTTTGCGCGCGCGAACCCTGCTCCCCCAGCCCCTGTTCTCCCCTGTGTGACCCCCCCTCCCTTGTTCGTGACCCCCCTGCATGATCCCCCCTTGTGTGATTTCCCGAACCCCCCATACGCGCTTTCTGTGCGATTTCCCAATCTCTCCCCCCTCCCTTGCAAGATACGGCAGGTGCAGAGAGATTTGGCTCTTCTTCGCGATCTCCCGAGCTCCCTCCTTCCTCCTCTATGCACTGTCCTCACCTACGCCCTACACATCTCCATTCGGATCTCCTCACCCTCGACGTCCTCGTCTTCGTCCGACTCTTCAATCTTTGTTCATTAGTTCCGCAACCATCAAGTGGCCTCTCGCACTGATCGACGCCCTTGCCGTCAGAATCTAAGCACTATGCTCGCCTCGGCCTTGCCCTGAGCATTTCAATACACCGACGTTCACCCGTTGGTCATGACGACTCCATCCGCCTCCTCAACGACTCCCACTGGGTCATCCTTGATGACTCCTCTGTAATTCTTGACGACGTCACTTGAGCAGACGAGGGACTTCCTCCCCATCTCCATGGATTTCCCTCTTACTACGATAACTGACTGGATTGCATAGTCTGTCACTGTCAGGAGCGTCCTTGACGGTCGTGCCCTTTATGGGCATCTTGACAGCTCTATACCTACCCTTTATATAATAGGGTCATCTGACATATGGAGCCTTTGTGACCGCCGTGTCCGGGCCTTCCTAGTTGTCTCCATTGATTGTTTGCTACGGGCCAACCTTGTTACCTTTCCGACTGCGGCAGAGCTCTAGGCTCATCTTATAGAGCGCTTTGTGGGGTAGAGTGGGGCTCGAGAGAATCAGCTTCTATCTCAAGACTAATATGTCCAGTAGGGGGAGCAGATGATTCAACAGTTCTACAGCCTCATGCGTGACTACTGGCATGAGCTCCAAACTTTGGAGCCTCCTTTACTGGAGGTGTCTAGAGTCAATTCCTCCTGGCGTGAACTACAGTGCTTCTAGGAGCTGCGACAGCTCTATCAGTTTTTGATTACTCTTCGTTCTGACTTTTCTTCCCTCGTGGGATAGCTGATCCACCGGGATCCCCTTTCTTGTCTAGATGCGGTTGTAACGTAGTTTATTACTAAAGAGACTCATCTTCGTACCATCGTGGCTAATCGGGCCCCTATACCCTCCAACTTTGAGGATGTTCACATTGTTGCTCTATTTCCTCAAGTCACTACTACTACGTCTTCTCGTGGCCCTTCTTATCCCTCTGGCACACTTAACACTCGGAGGTGTACTCATTGTGGCAAGTTAAGGCACACGGTCGACACCTGTTGGCAACTCCATCCAGAGAAGCGTGCCGGATCCACTAGCCGTGGTCGACCCACTGTTGCTGTTGTTGGAACCATCACTGCTGATACTATTACGACGGATCGCCTTCAGTGTCTTGAGATGCGCCTTGAGCAGCTCTTTCAGCAGCCTACCACTGGCCTTTCTGGTCCCTCTATCTTTGTTGCCACCTCGGGTACCTCTGCTTAAAGGTGGCAATAGGTCGTGTTGTGTCGAGTTTCGAGTCGTGTCCAAAACCCCTAGACCCAGACCCTACCCGTTTAACTAATCGTGTCTAGACCCTAAACCCATAGCCAACTGCTTATAAACGGGTAGATCCAATAAGACCTGTTAGACCCGTTTATCGCACGGGTCTATTCAGTTGACCCGATCCGACCCAATCTGACTCGACCCGACCTGACATGATACGACCCACTGGTACTGCATACTACAGTATCGGATTATGGGTAGATTCGACCCGACGCGACCTGCCAAATTTTAAACGGGTCTTCCTGGGTCTACCGTGTCCAGACCCTAAACCCGGACCTGACTCGTTTATTATACAGGTCTATCGTGTCGACTCTTTTAAGACCCGAACCCATTTAACCTAGACCTAGACCCGCTAACTTTGTGTCGGGTGTTAAAAGAGTCGACACGATAGACCCATTTGTGTCAGTTCTGTCGTGTCAGGTCCAGAATTGCCAGCTCTACCTCTGTACCTTGGATTATGGACTCTGGGGCATCTCACCACATGACCCTCAACGACTCTATCCTTACTGCTTGTTCATCTGCCTTCCATATTCTCCTGATTCACACTGCTAATGGCTCCCTCTTAGCCATCACACAAACTAGATCCATCACTACCTCTTCTAACCCTTCAGACCACTTATCTCTTCCCTTTTCCTGTACGTCCTCCAGCTTTGCATGAATTTAATTTCTATCAGCAGCCTGTGTGATTCCGGTCTGCCAATCACATTTTCTTCCTCTTCTTGTGTTATGCAGGATCCACATTTGGGAAAGAGGATATGAACTGCTTATAGGGCAGGTGGGCTATACCATCTGGTGTATCTTTATCTACCTGCTATCTCTTCTTCAATATTTTGTGGTGTTGTCTCTTTCGATGCCGATCTGTGGTACAGGAGGTTAGGTCATGTGTCTGGACCTCGGCTTAATAGTCTTTTTTAGTCTGGATTTTTAAGTTGAGGTTCCTTTTCTAGTCTTTTGTTTTGTTCGGGCTATAAGTTGGCTAAACACTCTGCTAGCCATTTTTCTTTCAATTCGTCTCAGTCTTGTAGTCCGTTTGATCTAGTACACTTAGATATCTGAGATCCCGTACATTTATCTTCTATGAATGATTATCTTTACTATGTTAGTTTTATAGATGATTATTCTCACTTCATATGGGTCTACCTCATTCGTCAGCGATCTGATATTCCTGAGGTCTATCAGACCTTCACATGCATGATACATACTCAGTTTAATACGCGCATCCAAATTTTTCGATTTGATTATACGTGAGATTATCTTTCATTCATAATGCGGTCTATCCTTCAATCCCATGGAACTCTCTTCCAACAATCATGTCTTCACACTCACGAACATAATGGGGTTGCTGAGGGAAAACATTGTCAGATTCTAGAGACCTCTCAGGCTTTCTTTCTTTCTTTGTCTGTTCCTCGCACTTTCTGGGCCGAGACCATACTGACCTCGATCAATCTCATCAATATCACTCATTCTTCTGTTCTCTCTGGTACATCTACTTACTGAGAAACTGTATTATTCCCTTTCGAACTACAACATGCTTCATTTTTTTTGGTGCACATGTTTCGTTCTTCTCCCTCCCCATGAGCGTAACAAACTCTACGCCTGATCAGTCAAATACTCTTTGTATTGCTCGTCATATTTTCTTTGTCGATGGTGTTTCCTACTACTCTACTGAGTCTACGGATCTCACCTTCCATAAGGTTCCTCCACCTCCTTCCTTAGTACCTCCTCCTCTCATTTCACCCTCTCTTTATGATGCCACTCCTTCTCCTGCATCGGTACTTGAGCCCTTATCTCTTGCTACTGTTGTGGTTCCATATAGTTTGAGTCCTCCTCCATCCTCCTCGGGCAGTATTTCTCCCGTGTGTCCTTCTTCACCTGTGTCACCTGACTCTAGGAGTGACTCCTCTGATATCTCGTCTACTTCGAGTAGTCTGCCTCTATCGGATGTGGATTCGAGCACTCCTCCTAGCTACCCCAGTGTGAGCGTCACCCACCTGACACTTCGGCTACTCTCTTGACCGCTTTGGCTTTGTTGTAGTCACCTTATACTCACCTGAGTTTCATGCTTATCTTACTGCCCTTCATACTGACAGAGAGCCCAGGTCCTATCGAGAGGCATTACAGTACCCTTTGTGGCGGTAGGCCATGGCCAAGGAGGTTTAGACCTTTGAGCAGACTCAGACGTGGGAGGTTGTCCCCTGCAGGAATTGAGCTCATCAGTTGTAAGTGGGTCTTTAAAGTCAAGCATCGCCTTGATAGCTCCATTAATTGGTGCAAGACATGTCTTTTTGCTTGAGGTTTCACTCAGGAGTATAGGATTGACTACGATGAGACCTTCGCTCCGGTAGCACAGATGACCACCATTCAGACTCTTCTAGCTGACACCGTTATTCGGTGTTGGCCCCTACTTCAAATGGATGTAAACAACGTCTTTCTTCATTGTGATCTTTCGAAGGTTGTGTATATGCAGCTCTCTCCAGGTTTCAGTACTTCTCCTCAGTATGTTTGTCGTCTTCATCGGGCTATCTATGGACTAAAACATACCCCTCACGCCTGGTTTGAGCGTTTTCATCTAGTAGTTACTGAGATCAGCTTTGTTGAGAGCTTTCATTATCACACTATGTTCGTGCGGATCTCCTCCCAGGGTCGGGCCATTATTCTTCTTTATGTGGATGACATGATCCTCACGAGTGATGATTCATATGATATAGCTTCTCTTCAGCACCATCTTCGGAGCCAGTTTCAGATGAAGGATCTTGGTCATCTATGTTACTTTTTAGGCCTGGAGGTTGCTCAGGGTAAGCGAGGGATTCTGCTCTCACAGTAGAAGTACATTGCCAATATTCTTCGATGGGCTGCTTTTTCAGATTCTCGAACTGTTGACACACCTCTCGAGCTTCATGTGAAGCTCTAGCCTACAGATGGAGATCCTCTTCTTGATCCTACCAGATATAGAGCTTGTTGGTCAATTGGTCTATCTTTGCATCTCTCGACCTGATATTGCTCATGTTGCCAGTATTCATAGTCAGTTTGTAGATGTACCTTGCTCCTCTCACTATGATACTCTTCTACGGACTCTTTGGTATCTTTGGGGAACCATCACTCGGTCGTTTCTCCTTACCTCGACCTCTACTCTAGTCCTTCGTGCCTATCAGGATGCTGATTGGGTGGGTGACCCGACTACACGCTGATCGACTACTGGATACTGCTTGTTTCCTAGTGACTCTCTTATCTTCTAGAATAGCAAGAAACAGAAGGTTGTCTCTCTCTTCAGTACCGAGGTGGAGTTTAGGGCCATGGCTACCACCACTAAGGTGATTTTCTACCTCAAACGACTCCTTGGGGATCTAGGCCGTTGAGATTTCTGGTCTGACAACCCTTCATTGCAATAACAAGAGTGCTATACAAATTGTCATCAATCTGGTCTTTTATGAGAGGACGAAACACATCGAGCTCAACTGCTACTTCACCAGGGAGATGTATGAAGTTGGGACTATCTCTCTTCCCTATGTCTCCTCTATAGAGTAGATTGCTGACTTTTTCACAAAGTCACACCCCTTTTGCCCCACTTTCGTTTTCTTATTAGCAAACTTTCAGTGTTTGACCTACCATGAGTTTGAGGGAGAGTGTTAGTATATATATTATGTGTTATACGTGAGCACACGCTAGATTACATCTATATAACATGGCACGGCAGTTTTGTGCTGACTAGGACAAAAAGAACCCAAGGCTGACTAGACAAAACGAAACGTTGATCACAGCCGTCGATCTCTCTCTCTTTTCATCTCTCTCTCTCTCTCTCTCTCTCTCTCTCCTCCCCCCATCTCTCTCTCTCTCTCTCTCTCTACCTCTCCGTCTCTCTCTCCTCCCCTTTGTTAAGATTGCAGGAAGCCTCCCCTCTTTTTTGAGATCGCAGGTCAACCACCGCAGGTTGTCTTCCCCCCCCCCCCCCCCCCCGCCCTCTCTCTCCCCGTATCTCTCTATCTCTCTCTCTCTCTCTCTCTCTCTCTCTCCCCTCCCCTTTGTTAAGATCGCAAGAACCCTCCCCTCCCCTCCGCTTTGGGATCGCAGGTCGATCTCCTCGTAGGTCAACCACCGCAAGTTGTTTTCCCACCCCTCTCTCTCTCTTTGTTTTTTTTTTCTTTCTATTTTCTTTTTCCCCTTTTTGATTTAGGTTTACTGAATCTTTCTTTTTCCCTCTTTCCCTGTTTCAGACCGAGGAGGCCAAGTTTGAAGTCGTCAAACAGCAGGTGCGATCTTCGGTCAACGGTTGGCGTGGCACGAAGAAGAGGAGCAGCGGCTCCGGCGAAGGTCGCACCTGCAGTCAGGGACTCGAGTAGTGGCTGGATCCAGATATCCCATACCCCGATCTCCTCCGGCAGATCCGCAACCGATGAGGGGCTGGATCCAGATCCCCCTACCCCCCTCCGATCTCCTGCTCCGATGAGGGCCGCACCAGCAGCCGGGGAGGGGCTGGATCCAGATCCCCACTTCCCCGTTTTCTTCTTCTTCGGATTGGGTTCGGCACCGGCTTTGAATTGGTTGTACCAATCGGTGACTATCGATTTTCCCTTGGTGGAGGACGACGTGTTCGTAGACAGGACAAAATCAATCCTCGAATTCACATCCTCATTTTTTTTTCCTTGCTGATTTTATTTCCAATCCATGATTTCTACTTCTGATATGTGACCTCAAAATTTTAATTTTTGTCAATGAACAATCGGGGAGATGGAATTGAGAGGAGTCGATCCTCTCTCTCTCTCTCTCTCTCTCTCTCTCTCTCTCTCTCTCCCTCTTAGGTTTTTTTTTTTTGGTTGCAGGGTGCCGTCACTGGCGGGGTCACGATCTGGACATCAGTGGTTCGTGCTGAGATCGGCAAGCAGTGAGGAGGAGGTGAAGCGGCGGCCGTGCCCTGCGACGCCGTCGATGACAGCGGGGTGGCAATGCAGGCTGATCGAGCGATAGTAGCTCGAGATCAGGTGGCGCGCAAGGTTTGGCCGGTTGTGGGTTCGTGCGGCTACAAGGCCTGAAGCGGGTGAGGGGCTGCGGTCTCCGTTGTTGTGGGAGAGCCTATCGCAGTCGGAGGAGAAGCCCTACAACCATCCGTTTCATTTCACCTAGCCCTTACCAGCGATGGAAATGAATGTTTGTGGAGATTGGAAGGGATTCAGATGGGGAAAATGTTTGTGGGGATTGGAAAGGGCTGCAAATGGGGAAAGCAACGGGGGACCTCAATCCATCAATGGAAAGTTCTCTCTCTCCCCTTCTGATTAAATTTCTTCCTTGATTTCATCTTTACCATAAAAATACATGAGCAGTAATTTCTAGAATAATTTCGTGGATTGGGATCTATGGAGCTATGATAAAAAAAAAAAACCATGAGCAATGATTTCTTCTTTGATTTCAAAACACTGGTTGCAGCTATAGGCAGCCGCCTAAGGCTAGGGCTGGCAATTCTGGACCTAACACGGCAGACCCGACACGAAATTAGTGGGTCTGGGTTAAACGGATTCGGGTCGTCACGGTAGAGCCGTTTAATAAACAGGTCGGGTCCGGGTTTAGGGTCTGGACACGATAGACCCGGGAAGACCCGTTTAAAATTCGATGGGCCATGTTGGGTCGGGTCGGGTCTACCCGCAATCCGATGCTATAGTATGTAGTACCAGCGGGTCTTATCGGATCAGGTTGGGTCGTGTCGGATTGCATCGGATCGGGTCAATTGAATAGACCCGTGTAGTAAACGGGTCTTATCGGGTCTACCCGTTTATAAGTGGGTCGGGTACGGGGTTAGGGTCTAAACACGATTAGTTAAACGGGTCGGGTCCGGGTCTAGGGATTTTGGACATGACCCGAAACTAGACACAACACGATTAGTTAAACGAGTCTCTCTCTCTCTCTCTCTCTCTCTCTCTCTCTCTCTCTCTCTCTCTCTCTCTCTCTCTCTCTCTGCGTGTCTGTGTTTGTGCCCGCACTAAATGGCTACCAAAACGGCCCGGCGATTTGGTTACCTCGCTCATGGCCGGCAGCCTCTCAGCCCACAGCCACCATACCCATCATTTAGGCCCGGCCCATTATGAAAACAAATAATATAAAAAGGCCACATTTAGAATTTTTGCCTTAGGCCTAAGTTTGTATCGAGATGACCCTGCTCTCTTGCCCACTCTCTCTCTCTCCCCGGGGTAGGGGAGGTGGGTGTTGGTTGATCACACCGAAGGCTCCCGCTTCGTGCCAATCAGCACGGGTATGCCAAAGGCGGTCAAGGGTGTTGTTGTCGCATACGACGGTGGGGGTGGTGATGCCCGGGGGAGGGGGGGGGGTTTGCCACCGAAGGCGGCCCGCTGCATTGCTGACAGGTGTGTTGCCGCAGAAGGTGGCCCCTTGCAGTGCCAACAGGCACGGGCATGCACTAGTGTGGCTACATGTTAGGTTTCATATGGGTATACGCATCTTTGTATATTTATATGGCTACGGTCTAATACCTGGGTGAGATCGTTCTCCGAAAGCCCTAGCTATTTCTTCTCTCTCAACTAGGGGTGGCAATCGGGTCGGGTCGTGTCGTGTTCGTGTCGTGTCTAGTCGTGTTCGTGTCCAAAAACCCCAGACCCGGACCCGACCCGTTTAACTAATCGTGTCTAGATCCTAAACCCGTACCCGACCCGCCAATAAACGGGTAGACCCGATAAGACCCGGTAAGACCCGTTTATCACCCGGACTATTCAGTTGACCCGATCCGACCCAATCCAACTTGACCCGACCTGACCCGAAAGACCCGCTGGTATTATATATTATAGTATCGGATTGCGGGTAGACCTGACTCGACACGACCCGCTGAATACTAAACGGGTCTTCCCGGGTCTACGGTGTCCAGACCCTAAACCCGGACCCGACCCGTTTATTAAACGGGTCTATCGTGTCGACCTGTTTACGACCCAAACCCGTTTAGCCCTGACCCAGACCCGCTAACTTTGTGTCGGGTCTGCCGTGTCGGGTCCGAAATTGCCAGCCCTACTCTCAACGATGCATTTTTTACTACTAGTAAACCTCCTGTCAGTTACTTTACTACAACTTTTTGAAACTAAACAGCAGCAAAGTAAAACTTTTCACCCATTTACTTTACTAATTAGCCTGTTGACCAAATACAATCAGATCCTAGGCCAAAAATAAAACCGTCCTAGGGTGGCCTAGTGTCCTAGCCTTTGACCACTGCTGAATCACCAGCAAGCCACCCCCTCACCACAGCACCATGGGCTTGACCCTGGGGTCACTTGCGGCAATCATTACACCCCCCCGTGGCTCCAACGCCTGCCTCCTATTGGCCGAACGAGCTTCGGAGCTGATGTGCTCGTTTATTGTTCGGCTTGTCCCATGGCCGGGAAGTAAGGCCCCCAAAGCTAGCTAGCTTCACTCCCAGCACACAGAATACAGCAGCCTTTCCATGGTCCCTCCCTCCCTCCCTCCCTCCCTCCACCACGGTCGACTCCTACCATCGGCCCAGGCCCCCTCGGCCACCTTCAGAGGGTCTCGTCACGTGCAAATGGGCCCACCGGATCCCGGCCCCCCCTCCGATCCATCGACACCTAGGCCCAGGGCCTGTCAACACTCCCAAAGTCACCCCCCACCACCAGGATTGAGATTCCAAGGAGGCTCGCCGGAGCATGCGGCGGGCCCACCGCCTGATTGGTCGCGCCTCGTAGGTCAATGTAGCATAGTGTAAACCGAAGCAGTTCAAATTTTGACCGATCGATCGGATCGACTCGACAAATACATCCCAAGAAAAACAGAAATATGCTCTGGTTCGGATCCGATTCACCTCGATTAGGATCTGATTCGACCGAATCGTATTCGAACAAGGCCAAATGAGCCCAATGTTTTAGAGAGAGATTCTAGAATGTATATATGTGGCACAAAAGCTTTTTTTGGCATATGACTCTTATACCTATCCTTCCTTTCTCTTTTTTTCTCTCTCTTCCCCCTCTCTCTCTCTCTAACAGTCCAACATCCATCTTTCTCTCTCTAGCTTTAACTAACACACCTTTTTCTGAGGAACAGAACCAGAAAGGCACGAGTGGAAGCAATGACAAAGAAAGTAAAAGGAGTAGAGGAGATCTCGACGGCACACAACTGAAGTAGTAGCCAGTCCTCTCACGGTTTCTCAATCTCACTAGCTAGATTGGTTGACCATTGCCACCACCCCACGATTCCACCGCCCCCTTTAAATCTCCCTCCCTTCCCCCTTCCCTCTCTCTGTATCCTCTGCTCCTCCCACCACCACCCCTCACCACCCACCACCACCACCCACCGCCCCTCAGAATTTCTCTCACTCTGTTATAAACATCAACATGACAGCATCACCCCCACATTCCCAGAGCAGCATCAAGCTCCTAAAGCTCTCCATGGTCCTGCTCTTATGCAGCGTCACCATGCACAGTTCGGAGCCCGACAACATCCCCTCCTCCCTCCAAACACTCAGCCTCCAGGGCCGCCTCAGCTCCCACGACGCCGCCCACGTCGCGAAAGACTTCGGCAACCGATACCGCCTCCTCCCGTCCGCGGTCCTGCACCCTCAATCCGTCTCCGACATCGCCGCCACCATAAGGCACGTCTTCGAAATGGGCCGGCGCTCCGAGCTGACCGTCGCGGCTCGGGGCCACGGGCATTCCCTCCAGGGCCAGGCCCAGGCCCCCCGCGGCATCGTCGTCCGGATGGAGTCCCTGCGGGGGCCGGAGACCCGGGTGCACACCGGGGAGCTCCCCTACGTGGACGCCTCCGGCGGGGAGCTGTGGATCAATGTCCTGCTCGAGACCCTGAAGCACGGGCTGGCGCCCAAGTCGTGGACCGACTACCTCCACCTCAGCGTCGGCGGCACGCTGTCGAACGCCGGGATCAGCGGGCAGGCGTTCCGGCACGGCCCGCAGATCAGCAACGTCCGGCAGCTGGAGATCGTCACAGGTCCACCCAGATAGCACAACGGATCCGCCCATGAAGCGAGCGGCATTAGACTCCTGAACTGAATTCAAATGTTTTGAGTGCAGGCAAAGGTGAGGTGGTCAGCTGCTCGGCCTCAGCGAATGCCGACCTCTTCCACGGCGCTCTCGGCGGACTGGGTCAGTTCGGGATCATCACCCGGGCCAGAATCGAGCTCGAGCCGGCGCCGAAAATGGTAACAAACCCGGCACCCACCCCGCTAGTCCGATAGCACTAGCAATCCGCACGTGCCTCATGCGACTGCTGATTCCCTCCGCAGGTGAAGTGGATCAGAGTCCTGTACTCGGATTTCGCCAGCTTTACGGCCGACCAGGAGATGCTGGTGTTGGCCGAGCGGAGCTTCGACTACATCGAAGGCTTCGTGATAATCAACCGGACGGGGCTGCTGAACAACTGGAGATCCTCCTTCAACCCCCAGGACCCGGTTCAGGCGAGCAGCTTCGAGTCCGACGGCCGCACCCTGTTCTGCCTGGAGATGACCAAGAACTTCGACCCGGACGACGCCGAGGCTTCGAACCAGGTGCGCCGCGTCGACGGAATCGAATCGAAATCCGAACACTGAACCAAAGTTCCGATACTGAACCACTCTCTGGCTGGCTGCAGGAAGTTCACCGCCTGCTGTCTCAGCTCCGATACATACCGTCGACGCTGTTCGAATCGGAGGTCAGTTACCTTGAATTCCTCGACCGAGTCCACGTCTCCGAGCTGAAGCTGAGATCAAAAGACCTGTGGGAGGTTCCCCACCCATGGCTGAATCTCCTCGTGCCCAGAACCAGAATCCACCACTTCGCCGCCGAGGTCTTCGGCAAGATCCTTACAGACAGCAGCAATGGCCCCATACTCATCTACCCACTCAACAAGTCCAAGTAAATTAACCCCCACTCCTCCAACACTTTCACTCCATCATAACGGCCCAAAGTCTCTGAATCTCTCTTTAACCTTTTGCCTTGCCTGCAGGTGGGACAACCGAACATCGGCAGTCATCCCGGACGAGGAAATCTTCTACCTAGTGGCCTTCCTCTCCTCGGCGCCGTCGGGCCCCGACGACTTGGATCGCGTGCTCAGCCGCAACGAAATGATCGTCGGATTCTGCGAGGAGGCCGGCATTCGGGCGAAGCAGTACCTGCCGCACTACACCACGCGAGACGAATGGCGAGCCCACTTCGGATCGAGGTGGGAGCCGTTCGCCGAGCGGAAGCGAGCCTACGATCCCCTCGCCATCCTCGCACCGGGACAGAGGATCTTTCAGAAGGCGCTGCCGCCGTCGTGACAGTAACAACAAAAGAAAAAGAAAGGCATAGCCGAAATTATTGTTCATATATGTGGAGTGGTTAGTCCTACATCGGTAATGGGAGCAGAGATCATCGCCTTTTGGAGTACTCCGGATGTTGTCATATGGTAGCAGAGAGCAGGACTGGTTCTCGGAGTGTCTCCCAAGTGGCCCCATCGGACCCGCGAACAGCTTGGACATAGAGCTTATGACAGTCTTGTAAAAGGGAAAGGGAATTTTGTAAAATTTTGTTGAGTATAGGTGCATGGAATCCATAGCTCATGGAGAGCCAGAATTGCTTGGCCTATAAAAGACATGGAGTGAAAATTTTAAATTCAGGTGTGAATACATACTTTAAAAGGAAATATTTTAGAATTCAATGTAAGACAGTGACTTGGAGAGAATAAGAGAACATCAACATCATAATGGATACAGAAAGAGCAAGTTGGCATGTATAAAAGAAGCATATGCACAACCCTTTTCTGTATGAATGATAAGCCAAAGGGAACATTCATAGAAAAATAAGTAGAGAAAAAAAAAATTTAGAAGAAGCCAAGATTACCCATAATGCAGAATTAAAGTAAGTTCAGTAGCCTAACTTATATCCATATAATAAAGTTCGGATTTGGCGCTGATTCGGTGGGGGGACCGGCTTTGTTCGGTTCGGATTGATTCGGAAAAAATTCGGCAGGAAATGAAAAAAAATCAGGAGTTTTTCATGATTTTCCATGTTTTCAGGTATTTTTGGGTTTCGGATTTTTCCGTGTTTTTCATGATTAGTCATGATTATTTGGTGATCTTTCAGGATTATTTTGCGAACTGGTGGATTGGGTGGTTAATCGCCGCTTCATCTTATAGATCCTTAATGCGCCAAAATTCGGCGAATTTGGCCAAACATTATGGCTGCGAATGCTTGATGCAAATTAGTTTGTATAATGGTGATAAAATCTTATGTTAACCATCTTTTGTTTCTTCACCCCCATTGCTTTATTTACCAAATTAAATCACTTTTTTTTAAAAGATTTACCAAATTAAATCTCAATCTTATACAAAGATGTCTCAAATCCATAATGTAAATGCCGCACAAGCATGTGAGCATCTATTCAGTTGAATGAGGGTGGAGCTTATAAGAACAAGAAAGGGAGTCATAAAACTGGCTTGAGGTTCAAGGTGGATATATTAAGCCACTACCATCCATCCTGTTGCCGAAGTGGGACTAAACTCAACATCCCCCCTCCCACAACCGTAACGGGGCTTTTCAAACTTGGGACACCTTTCTATGGGGCCTTCTTAGAATCCCCCCCCCTCATGAATCTAGGGAGGGAGAGCGGCGATACCGTGGCACGAGCATGGGATAACCTAGGCTCTGACACCAGTGTTGGGTGCTCGAGACCCTTGATACCCGTCTCCTCACAAAACCGGTACATAAGGAGAGATCCAAGAAGGGGATATTAAGCCACCACCATCCACCCCGTTGCCGATGTGGAACTAAAGATAACATTGAATAAAGAAGAGTAATCAGTAGCATTGAGTTTCAGCTTTGACAAATTCTGTGGGTTGTCTCTCCATTCAATCATTCAAGACAAACCTTAGATGAGAAGACCAACTTACAATTAAAAGCAAAATAGTAATTGTTTTGCGTCTATTACTAGATTATTTAAATTCAAGAGATTACCATTTTATCTTTCAGATAAGCACAAGCAACTGATCTTGTTTAGAATCCAGTTCTAGATTGCCCTCAAATTGTACTTGGATCCTCAAAAGGATTTCTAGATCGCATGACTCATCGATGAGTATGTAGGAAATCATGCAAGGTTATGCTGAAACCTATGGCATGATCCATATAAGGAAATTCTTTTTTTTGCGAAATCCCTCTTGATTTTTTTTTTTTTTTTTGGGGGGGGGGGGGGGGGGGGGGGGCATAGACCCCTACCCATTCATTTATTAAAATTAGGAGCTACAATATCAGATAAGCAGAAAAATTACAGAAAAGTACAAGCTGGCCGCTCTAGACACAAAATGACAGATGTCCTCTTAGGTTGTTCGACATTGCTGAAGCCCATAGTCTTCTAGATTCAAAATCCTGAGAGTGATCGCCTCGTGACTGCTGTACTTGTTTGAAAAAATCCTGGTGTTCCGTTCCAACCAAAAGACTCCAACAACTCGCAATATAATAAATGTTTCATGTTTTACTTAATGTGTAGAGAGTTGCCTCCTGTGCCATGTGCTCCATAGATGAAGAAGGCATGACGGATGCGAAGAAAATCCAAATCTGATTTTGACGTTATCCCACATAGGCCGAGAAAAAAAAAACATTGTAGGAGCATGTGGTTAATGGTTTCCTATTGGCAATTGCAAAAGGGGCAAAGGATATCAGGAAGGTTCGGATGATTCCGCTTCTACAAATTGACCTTAGTCAGTTGTTTATCTCTAATAGCCAGCCTCAAGAACATCCTTGTTTTAAGAGGAGTTTTTATCTTCCAAAGATGCCTAGCTGTAGGACAATTGGAAGTTTCATTGTTAAGCCATTTATAAAAGGAGTTTACTGTAAACTTACATGAAGACGTCAACTTCCATTTCAGTTGGTCTGGTACATTTGAAATCGAAAAAGAAGGCAGAATAATCTTAAGATCCTCCATCTTGGAGGTCATATGCTCTGGCAGGTTGAAAGATAAAAGTAATTTCACATCTTGTACTGGACTCTCGAATGTGTGTTTGAGACCTAATAGAAGCACCATAGTTAGCAGCAATCTCGAAGATCTCAGGAAAAAGAGCAGAAAGAGGTGTTGGGATTTGGCTTGTAAAAGCCAAACCGGGATCGAAGCACTCCATGGGGACGAGATTGAGTTCAAGTAGGACTCAAGATTGAGTCAATGGCAGCTAAGGAAGCCCTGAAGAAATCCCATGTACAGGATGAAGACCAAACCAGTAAGCAGGGCAGAGTGCAAAGCAAATTCACCCGAGCAAGGTGACCGATTCACTGGGTGAACTCATAGGCATTTCTGGGGGTAGAACTGTATAGGAATTCGCCCGGGTGCCTGGGCGAACCGAAGCTGGGCAACGCATTTCAGTCGCGAATTGGAGCCAGTTTTGAGGCGTTTTGGGTTTCCTAAGGCCATGTGTTTGCTCCATTATAACAGGGGGGCATGGGGGGTTCTAGGATTAACAAGAAGATGTTCCAATGGAAAGGTTAAACCATCGTTAAACAGAAGTGTTCTTGAGATCGTCTACAGAGAAGAGGGGTTGCGGGAGAGAATGGAGGATCGGGGAGAGGGGGGGGGGGGGGGGGGGGGGGTCGCCGGCACGGTGCTCCCACTGGGCTCTTGAATGCTCGAGGAGCATTGAGGCCGGTGATCACGGTGAAGTGGTTCTTTTGAGGTAGAGGGCTCCATAAATCTTGATTTTGATCCTGATATATTTGCTACGCCGATTGATAAAGAAGGTAATTGGGCTAATTATGTTGTTAATGAGATTTTCTCCTCTATTCAAGTTAGTCACGTGGACTTTCTTCCTTTGATCAACCTTTCTGATAATCATGTTGCACCATGATCTATTTGAACATTAATGAGGCATCTAATGAGGACTGTGTCTAAATGATAGAATAATCATGGAGGAAAATGTCATGCAAATGAACTTTGAACTTAATTTTGTGCCTAAACTACCACATGTATAAGGTGGATATTATCTTGATACAAAAATCCAAAATCCGCAACCCTTCTACTCAATTTTTAAAGTCTATTGACTCTAGAAACATCAATATTAATAAAAATGGCTATCTAGATATTATATGGGCTCGTCGTGTGGGATTCTTAGTGATTGTAATGACTCCCTGTTTGATGTGGTTGGGTCTCACACAGGTGAATTATCCCTTTCTATTGCTTTGTTGGACAAGTCCATTAATGTCCAGTTCTTAATAACGCCGATGTATGGGCCCAATGACTATAGACGGAGACCAGATATGTGGGAAGAACTTAATAATTGTCATCACTACATTGTGGGTCCGTGGGTTATAGGAGGTAACTTCAATATTACTAGATTTTCTATGGAAAGAACTGGTTCCACATGCAACTTTAGAGCTATGGATGATTTTGTTGCCTTTGTTCGAGCTAACAACCTAGTGGACTTACCCTTAGCAGGGAGACTCTACACATGGTCCAATACTAAAAATTACTCGTCCCGTGTTGACATGTTCCTAGTGAATGATGTCTGGGATGCCCAATTTTCTCACACTGTTCAAGAAGCCCTGATAGATTTCTTATCTGATCATGACCCTCTGTTTTTGGACACCAGCCAATCTAGGCCTCCGACCCTTAATCTTTAGATTTGAGAAAATGTGAAAATTTGGTGAAGACTTTGACATTCTCATCGAGAAATGATGGAATGAAGTGTGTGCCTTAGTATTCTAATGCAGACACTATTATTACAACCAAGTTTTGCTTTCTTTACCTCTAAAAAAAAAGTTTTGTTTTCTTCGAAAAAAATCAAGAGTTGAACCAAGATATATTTTGGCACTGTCATCAAAACAAAATATTCTCTGCTTGAGAAGATTAATGCTTTTGAAGTTAAAGTTTAATTCTCCCAACTCTCTGAAGCCAAGGTTAGTACTCGCCCATAACTTGAATTTACAAAATATTCTTTTACAAGAGGAGGCTATGTGGAAGTAACGATCCAAGGAGAAATGAGTTACCCTAGGAGATATCAATACATATGTTAGGGATTCTTTCTTGGACAATCAAGCCGATATTCTAAATGCTATTTCCTCTCACTTCAAGGTGAATTTCAAAACTCCTAGTCAAGATCAATTGGATCTTGACTGGGATAACTTTTCATTTTTTAGCCTGTCAGACCCTACTATTATTATAATTTTCATTTTCAAGAGGAAGAACTTAAAAAAGCGATCTTTGAGATGAATGTTGATGATGCTCTAGGTTTTGATGGGTTTCCCATCCTATTATTTCAAAGATATTGGTCAGTAGCGAAGTCAGATCTCACCTCCTTCATCAGTGATTTCTTTCAACTGAAAGTTTATGTTCAAAGTCTAAACTTCTTTTGGATTATCCTGGTGTCGAAATTAGAAGGTGCATTCTCTATTTCATATTTAAGGTCAATTAGTTGCCTGGTTGCATTTATAAGATTGTCACAAAAATCTTAACCAACTGGCTAAGCAAAGTCATAAATGACTTAGTGCATGTCTCATAATGAGTTTTTATTAAAGTAAGAAACATCCTTGATAGCGTTGCTTCAGCTCAGAAATAATTTTCCATCTTATGGAGATAGGAGGCGAGGGTGTGCTATTGAAACTTTGTTTCAAGAAAGCTTTCGACAGATTCGATTGGGGTTTCCTAATGGGACCTCTTATAGAGAGAAATTTACTACTTAATTGGATTTGCATGATCTAGGAAGTTCGTTCCTCCTCCAAATTTTCGTGCTTGATGAACAACTCCAACGGCAATCATTTCAAGGCAAGGAGGGGAACCAACCAAGGATGCCCTTTATCTCCTTTTTTGCTTATATTGATAGTTGATTATTTTAGTACAATCTTGAAGAGAGCGGCATTCCTTAATCTTCGTAAAGGGCTTGGTGATGGTTCATGGTGGGCTAAAAACCTCCGTTTTGCTAATGACACTATTTTACTTTGCAAGATCGATTTCACCCAGCTGGTAACACTGAAAATTATCCTCTATTCCTTTAAATTTTGCTCGGGTCTTAAGATTAACTTCAATAAGAGCTCTTTATATTATATCAGATATATACCTGAGGTGGGAGATTTTCTAGCATTGCATTTTAATTGTATGATGGGTCAACTGCCAACTAAATACCTTGGGCTCCCATTGAATTATAAAAAGCTATCAATAGATTATTGGTTTTCTATTATTCAGAAGGTCGAGAAAATATTATCAAAATGGAAAAGCAAGCACATGTCTATGGGGGGCATCTTATTCTTATCAACTCCTTATCATCCATTCTGTCTTATATTATGGGTTTTTATACTTCCCATCCTGTGTCATTTAGAAGATTGATATGTTGAGGGATAAGCTCATTTAGAGAGGGGCAGATAGGAGCTTACGATCTTACCATTTGATGAAGTGGACCAATATTTGCTCATCTAAATTCTCTAGAGATCCAGGGATGATGAATCTAAGGGACTTTAACATAACTCCTCTAGAGAAATGGTGATGGCTATCTAGAACTCATCTGATGACAAGTGAAAATACATTATTAAGTTCAGGTACTTCAGGAGATTTTCCCCTATTCAAATTGGGAGAAGAATTTCAGGCAAACTCTTACCCTTCTAAAAAAGTATTGTCAATATCAAATATGACTATAGATGTGGCAACAAGTTCATTTTGGGAGATGGACAAAAAATCAAATTTTGGGAGGATGTTTGGATCGGTGACTTGCCCCTCGAATATATTTTTTAAAATTATTTATTATGGCAAAGATTAAGGATACTACAATTCACTCTCAGGCCACTATTTGCGAATCTATCACTACCTAGCATCTTAAGTTTATGACTACAATTAATAGTGTTCTAGAAGATAAGCTCATAGATTTATATTATTTTATTTCCAGTTCTCGATCTCAACAAGATTGGACTCTATTTTTTGGTGCCTAAGCTCCTCAGGTAAGTTCTCCACTAGAGGCTATATGAAGACGCCATTTGGTCTTGACACCATTGATCATGATGTTCTTATAGTGAGCTAGTTCATCGAAGAGTCTTGCTCTGTTCACTACACGACCGTTCTATGCATCCTACGCTACCCCTCCATGGGACGATCACTTGCTCCTTCCTCTTTTTGCCTCTTATATTCTAGAACCTCGTGCTTATGGGGATGTTGATTAGGAGTGTGATACTATTATTGTTGTTCTACAGCTGGCTTATGCATCTTTCTGAGTGACTCTTTAATATCCTGAAAAAGCAAGAAGCAGGCGATTGTCTCCGACTCTAGTATAGAAGTTGAGTATCGTGCGATGTCCTAGACTGTTGTAGAGATCGTTTGGCTATGTCATCTCCTATATGAAAAATAAGAGGGAGGAAGTCACCTATGTGAAATTAACTTTCCTAATCTGAATCCATAGATCAAGAGTTCTCTTTCTCCCTCGCAAACAAATAGAGAAGAAAAGTCATTTCAATAATTAGTCTAATATAAGCTCCTTAATCCAAGGTTCAATCCTTATGAATCAATCGAATTTGTGAAGTAGAATTAAACCATGATGATTAAATTAAGAAATAATGCATGAAGAGGTATCAAAGAAGAAACACTCCCTAGATATTAACTCTTTAAGAATATACAGCACACCGCACACATGTCTCCTCTTTAAGATATTGGTCAGTAGCGAAGTCAGATCTCACCTCCTTCATCAGTGATTTCTTTCAACTGAAAGCTTATGCTCAAAGTCTAAACTTCTTTTGGATTATCCTGGTGTCGAAATCAGAAGGTGCATTCTCTATTATATATTTAAGGTCAATTAGTTGCCTTGTTGAATTTATAAGATTGTCACAAAAATCTTAACCAACTGGCTAAGCAAAGTCATGAATGACTTAGTGCATGTCTCATAATGAGTTTTTATTAAAGTAAGAAACATCCTTGATAGTGTTGCTTCAGCTCAGAAATAATTTTCCATCTTATGGAGATAGGAGGCGAGGGTGTGCTATTGAAACTTTGTTTCAAGAAAGCTTTCGACAGATTCGATTGGGGTTTCCTAATGGGACCTCTTATAGAGAGAAATTTACTACTTAATTGGATTTGCATGATCTAGGAAGTTCGTTCCTCCTCCAAATTTTCGTGCTTGATAAACAACTCCAACGGCAATCATTTCAAGGCAAGGAGGGGAACCAACCAAGGATGCCCTTTATCCCCTTTTCTGCTTATATTGATAGTTGATTATTTTAGTACAATCTTGAAGAGAGCGGCATTCCTTAATCTTCGTAAAGGGCTTGGTGATGGTTCATGGTGGGTTAAAAACCTCCGTTTTGCTAATGACACTATTTTACTTTGCAAGATCAATTTCACCCAGCTGGTAACACTGAAAATTATCCTTTATTCCTTTAAATTTTGCTCGGGTCTTAAGATTAACTTCAATAAGAGCTCTTTATATTATATCAGATATATACCTGAGGTGGGAGATTTTCTAGCATCGCATTTTAATTGTATGATGGGTCAACTGCCAACTAAATACATTGGGCTCCCATTGAATTATAAAAAGCTATCAATAGATTATTGGTTTTCTATTATTCAGAAGGTCGAGAAAATATTATCAAAATGGAAAAGCAAGCACATGTCTATGGGGGGCATCTTATTCTTATCAACTCCTTATCATCCATTCTTTCTTATATTATGGGTTTTTATACTTCCCATCCTGTGTCATTTAGAAGATTGATATGTTGAAGGATAGGCTCATTTAGAGAGGGGCAGATAGGAGCTGACGATCTTACCATTTGATGAAGTGGACCAATATTTGCTCATCTAAATTCTCTAGAGATCCAGGGATGATGAATCTAAGGGACTTTAACATAACTCCTCTAGAGAAATGGTGATGGCGTATCTAGAACTCATCTGATGACAAGTGAAAATACATTATTAAGTTCAGGTACTTCAGGAGATTTTCCCCTATTCAAATTGGGAGAAGAATTTCAGGCAAACTCTTACCCTTCTAAAAAAGTATTGTCAATATCAAATATGACTATAGATGTGGCAACAAGTTCATTTTGGGAGATGGACAAAAAATCAAATTTTGGGAGGACGTTTGGATCGATGACTTGCCCCTTGAATATATTTTTTAAAATTATTTATTATGGCAAAGATTAAGGATACTACAATTGACTCTCAGGCCACTATTTGCGAATCTATCACTACCTAGCATCTTAAGTTTATGACTACAATTAATAGTGTTCTAGAAGACAAGCTCATAGATTTATATTATTTTATTTCCAGTTCTCGATCTCAACAAGATTGGACTCTATTTTTTGGTGCCTAAGCTCCTCAGGTAAGTTCTTGTAGATGCCCTCATGCCCCAAAACCTAGGTCGTAAGGGGAGGTCCACTAGAGGCTATATGAAGACGCCATTTGGTCTTGACACCATTGATCATGATGTTCTTATAGTGAGCTAGTTCATCGAAGAGTCTTGCTCTGTTCACTACACGACCGTTCTATGCATCCTACGCTACCCCTCCATGGGACGATCACTTGCTCCTTCCTCTTTTTGCCTCTTCTATTCTAGAACCTCGTGCTTATGGGGATGTTGATTAGGAGTGTGATACTATTATTGTTGTTCTACAGCTGGCTTATGCATCTTTCTGAGTGACTCTTTAATATCCTGAAAAAGCAAGAAGCAGGCGATTGTCTCCGACTCTAGTATAGAAGTTGAGTATCGTGCGATGTCCTAGATTGTTGTAGAGATCGTTTGGCTATGTCATCTCCTATATGAAAAATAAGAGGGAGGAAGTCACCTATGTGAAATTAACTTTCCTAATCTGAATCCATAGATCAAGAGTTCTCTTTCTCCCTCGCAAACAAATAGAGAAGAAAAGTCATTTCAATAATTAGTCTAATATAAGCTCCTCAATCCAAGGTTCAATCCTTATGAATCAATCGAATTTGTGAAGTAGAATTAAACCATGATGATTAAATTAAGAAATAATGCATGAAGAGGCATCAAAGAAGAAACACTCCCTAGATATTAACTCTTCAAGAATATACAGCACACCGCACACATGTCTCCTCTAATTTACTCTAATGAGGTATATGATACCTTATATAGTATTTTAAAATCTAGATCTAAAGGATTGGACCTTGAGTAGGAAGAATGATTTGGGTTTGAAATCTAGATCTAAAAGACTGAACCTGGGGTTTGTATCTCAACTTCAAACTATGATTGATTTATAATTGCTCATGGAGGGTTCAAACCTTAGATCTAAACTAAGAAACCTTCAATAACTATTTTGGAAACAAAAAACAAACGGTTCGAAAGAATGATTCAAATTAACAATGTGATGCGGGACAACCACGGGCTCACGCAAAAATTAATCGAACGTCGCCGAGAGAAGGGATTGATGGAGAAACCAAGAAGATAAGGGGAGATTGATCCAGGGCTCTCTCAAAACCCTCTGGCTTCACGTCTTTGGCTTCGCACGAAGACAACCTAGGCTTCGCGGACAAGCTATCACGGCTGTCATGAAAGCAAAACTTCAAAATTCTTTTTAACACGCGATCTAGTGTATAATAACTAAAGCCATGAGATCCTTTAAATATGACCCAGGTGCATTACATAATGTCCCCATAACCGATATGAGACTAAACAAAGAAATAACGAGGAATAATAAAATTAAAAAATTACCCAAATTAATACTTCCAAAAATATAATATTTTTTGTGATTAAAATAAAAATAATATTTTATTTTAAAAATATTATTTTATTTCATAATCCCAATTTTAATCATTATTAAATGAGTCTTTTTTACTTACAACCCACTTTTATGTCAAAATTTGAGTAACACCCCCACAATTCTAAAAATTTGACTTTTACTCCAATCCATTACTAATGGCCTGTTTGTTTTTCGAACCCGCAAAGTAAAGGCTAGTAAATTGGATGTGGGCTAGTAAATCTCCCAAATCAACTAGTAAATCTGATTAACTTCTTGTTGTTTGTATTGACTAGTAAAGTAAACCATTACTTCTGGACAGCTATTTGGATTGACCAGTAAAGTAAATCAGAAAATAAAATCTACCGGTCGCGGGGTGGTGGTGACTGCCGGGGTGGTGGACGATGGGGTCGTGGTGGTGGGCGGAGGGGTGGTGGTGGTCTGCGAGGTGGTGGTGGCCGGGCTGGTGGTAGACGGTGGGGTGGTGGGGCGACAAGGTGGTAGTGGCAAGCGGGGTGGGGTAGCCGGCAGGATGGTAGTGGTGGGTGACGGGGTGGTTGTTGCCGGAAGGGTGGTGGTGGCCGGTTGGGTGGTGGACAGTGGGGTGGTGGGGCAACGGCGGGTGGTGGTCGGCGGCGGCAGTGCAAGGTGGCCGGCAAGGCCACATGTCACTCCCCAAATAGTTGAATCTATGATGTGATACTCTCTCAATTGTGCTATTGGCTGACGTAACATGGTGAACATAGCATTTTACTAGTAAATCAAAAGTTTTCACTTGGATTTTTCGAAGTAAAATTTTTTGGCTACTAGTAAATCTGCCTACCATTTCCTTTACTATAACTTTTTGAATTCCAAAACAGCAGCAAAGTAAATTTTTTATCCGATTTACTTTACTAGTTAGCCGGTTGACTGAATACAAACATGCCCTAATTAACTGTGAGCGATCCGTTAAAAGTGGGGATGTAACTTAAATTTTAACATAAAAGTGGGGGTGTAATAAAAAAAAAGCCATTGTTAAAGGGTTGCTCATGGTCAAGTAACAGATTGAGGGGTAAAGTTAAATTTTTAGAAAGTGGGGTTGTAACTCAAATTTCGACATAAAGGTAGGGTTGTAAGTAAAAAAAAAAAATCATATTAAAATTAAATCTAAAAATCATTAATTTAATCATCGACTGGTCTCGAGATTCATGCTGGGCAGTATCTGATCCTCATCACAATGTACATTTGATTGGCTGAGATCTATACAAGGAGTATTGATACCATCAACCTTTGGGTTCGATTGTCAAGGATAAAATACTAATTTCTCATAAAATCTTGGTTTCAAAAACCTCTGAAAAATCTATAAAAACTGCAAACGTATAAAACATGAAATATGAATTTTATAAGTAATTAAAATCAATTTTCATGCTCAAAACAATTAAAAATAGTTAGAATCAAAATCAACCAAGAACGATCGTATGCCATAAGCTAAGAAAATAATCGAGAGCATCCCACGATGCCTAAGGGCTTTTAGAGGGCTCATCTTTGGGTCATGTCTAACCTTAGTGAGTCTTCCTGACCTGCTTGACAAGCCTGGTTTGCGACGCCCTGAGTTAAGGGTGCAGGAGGAGAATTTTATGTTGTTCTTTATTTTATTTGAGTGAGAGTCTGTCTTTGTTTTCTCCCGGCTCCATACTGAGTGCTTTGTACTATTTATTTTAACAAACTGGTTGGGGGTCATTGCCTATCCCCCCAACTCCACCAAGGAGGATTGCAAAAAAAAAAAAGGATAAGACTCTTCAAACAATGAACACTCATGGAGGAGGTTTGAGCCAATCTTTGTTTGTATCTTCACTGTAGAGATTCTGATCGGTGCTTCAAGTCTTCAATCATGGACATGCACTGGAAATGAGATGTAGTTACATCATTCAAGTTAAAGTTTGACACAAATCTTTCCAACCAAAAACATAAATAGTAACAGTCACACCATCCTGGATGTCAGAAGATTAGGGGGTGTTTGGCATTCAGAATATTCCATTTGTCAGTTTGTAGTCAGGAATGTGTACTTCAGGGACAATGCTATAGAACAATCATGGTTGAGAATAACGTTTGGAATGTGGAACATAAACTATGCCGAAATCTGTTTCTAATCAACAAAAATGCAGAAAATATTATCTAGGGAGAATATTTTATAAAGAAAAAGTTATAGAGAGAATTCTCTAAATAATACTAGAGAGAGAGAGAGAGAGAGAGAGAGAATGTTTATAGTGAGAGAAATTGGTAGAGAGAAAAGTTAGAGTATTGTAGAGAGATAATATGTCTAGAGAAAAATATATAGAAGATATAATATTGTAGAGCGAATAAATATCACCAGAGAGAGAATATTATAGACTGCAAGTAGCTTGTTCAAGTCATTCAAGAGTTTTGGCACTGAGCTACCTTCTCGGTACTGGAAACACAAAAAGTTTATCTTCAAATAGAGCCGATTCTCAATGCTTTTTCATCATACGTTTTTCCTCAAGTTTTCTTCCCATAGCTCCAGAGCCATTGTTTCCTTCATCACCTAGCACTTCTGATCTTCGCAAGACAAAGCTAAATTGTGCCTTCCAGGTTTTGTCTCTTCCAAAGCCACTCCAACTCTTGTTGGATCAAGACATTCATAACATCGCATTGCTACATGTCAATTTTTTTTTTTTGCCATCGAATTTCTCTACTTTCAATTTTGTGTTGGAGATAGTCATCCTCATTCTAGACGACTCAACCATCTCATCGGATAATCAAATCTACCAAGCAAATATCCAAGATCGAGGATCTGGGCTCTAATACCAATTTGTTGTGCGATGGAAGCGCACGTCGAACAAATACAATGATAGATATGTTGCAAACCACAAACAAGAGAGATACAAACATGAAACAATCGCAAAAGAGAAGCTAAATATCTCATACAAACCAGATGACACATAGATTTTTAGGTGGTTCAAGATTCTTGCTTACGTCACCGGTGGTAGCACCCTTAAAGATCTTCTGTATTTGATGAAGAGGAGTACAAGGGTTGGTCACCGAACCGTTCAATGATAACCCTCGAAATCAGCTCTCCAAATCTTTATCTCAAACAAAATTAATGCGAAGATTAGGCCTTCCCAAAACCCTAGGCCTCCTTTACATAGTAGCAATAGGTCCAATACAATCACACCCCAAGTTCCCCATCCAACGATCCAAAATAATCAAAAATAGCCAAGGCAATCCTGTCAAAACCTGTGACCTGGCAAAATTTTGCCCGGATAAAGCCCAGGGGCGCCTGGGTGAACTTTGGATCCAACCTGGAGACTGTCTGCAAACAAAGTTCACCCAAGTGAACCTCTGTGGGAGCTTGGGTGAAATACAAGACAGAGAGTCGGGCCTTCTGCGAGGGATGTTTCGATCGGGCGAAACCCTGTGGGGCACGCAGGCAAACTCTGAACCAGAAAGAGGAAGAGATGCATAGCAAGCCAATCGTCCCACAGGTTAGATGTCCCTCCTGGCCTTTCCGAGGGGGGATTAGTAATGTTACATACAAAAGTTCCTCAGAGAAAGACAAAAAATGCTGCGAGCACCGCACGTCGCACTTGACGCACGAATCTTAACAAGACTGAAGTCATGGTGATGTTTGAAAGTTGAGAAATGCTATTCAGCTCAAAGGTTTTCCCGATTTCAGTGTGCAACTGGTGCTGTTAAATATTTTAAAATTACTAGTGGGTTTCAGCCATCAGTTGCATGCTGCCACATCAATCGGGCCGACAAAATCGAGACAAACCTTCGGGCTGAATAGCATTGCTCTTGAAAGTTTGGCTTAGCAATTGGCTGTAAAATGGGCCAGGCTTGAGTCCGCCCCACCCTATGCTTGGATCCGCCCAAACTAGTTAATATGCGCCCCAAGTCCTTTTCGACCCCAACTTGGGATTTCAGGCTTAGTCCAAGTCCTACCCTAAGCTTTCCTATTTTGCCCAAGCCTGGCCAGATGCAAGCCTAACCACTTAGCACACACGACTGTAGGGCTACAAACCAGCCGAGCCAGAGCGTCTGATCTGTTTCGAGCCTTGACTTGGTTAAAAGCTTGGTTATTCAAGCTTGAGCTTGGCTTAATTAGTAATCGAGCCGAGCCAAGCTTTGATCTGTTTAGCCCGCTTTGTTTGATACCCTCACACATCAAAACTCGGGTATGTAAGGGGAGGTTCACATGAGATATATCAAGCAGGTAATGGGTGTCTCCCTTATTCGATGTGGGACTATTGGTCAACACTCCCCCTCACACAGAGCACGCATGGCAAGTCACGATCGGTGGGATGCATCAAGAGCAGGAGACGGTAAACCCTAGCTCTGATACCATATCACATATTGGATACCCTCACATCTCAAAACCCGGGTTGTAAGGGGAGATCCACATGAGGTATATTGAGCAGGGTGATGGGTGCATCCCTCACCGATGTGGAACTATCAGTCAACACGTTAATAAACGAGCCTACTCGAAGGAGCTCTCACCGAACTTGTTCATGACTCCATCTTAAGTCAAATCTTGGACTATATATATTCGGTCTATACTTGACTTTTATGAACCTATGTCACAAGTCTATTCACAAGCCTGCTCACGATCCTTAAACGAACATGTTCACAACCAACCAGGCCAAGATTTAGTATTTTGAGCTTGGCTTGAGTCTAAACTCTGTGTTTGGGGCTTGGCTCAAATAGTAATCGGATAAGCTCGAATGAGCCTTTACCGAGCTTGTCCGTGAGCTACTCATGAACACTTTGGTTCATTTGCAGCCCTAAGCACGACCTAGATCTAAATCTTCTTTTTCTATGAAGTGAATGCTCCTTAGGTTTGCATCGTAGCTGTTAGATGTTTCAAGCTATGTGCTGGATTTGGGCTGGGTCAGATGTTGCCTATACATGGGCCGAAATATTTCGTGTTTGAGTATGATGACAACCCAATCCAGCAAAAACAGCATATGCTAACACCGTCTAAACCAGGCCCAAACTTGGTCCATTCAAGCCCATTTGCAAACCGTAAAGGTAAAACCACTCCCATAGTAAGTTTGCAACGATTGTTTGCAAAAGAGTAGAGAAAAAAGGGAATTTTTTTCGCACCCCAAAGATGATTCAGTATGCCAGTGTTTCAGACCCCCCCCCCCCCCCCCCCCCCCCCCCCCCCCCACCTTCCTTTTGACAAGTATACCCTCCCCTCCTTCATACCCCACCTGTCTCTCTTATTATCCTATCCCTTCCCTCCCACCGCATGGGTCGCCAATGCCTCCTCCTCCTCCTCCTCCTTGCTCCCTAACCTCCTCCCTCCATCACTGTGTTGCCCTGCCTCTCTCGCTTCTCCTTGTCGGAGCTATGGGGGAGGATTTCGGCCGTCATATGTATCCCCCCTCCAACAGTCGATTGAATGGTTGAATCTTCGAGGTGTGGCACTGTGAGATGTTGAGCTATCGTGTTCTTAGCTGCCACACATACACTGTATAGAGAGAGAGAGAGAGAGAGAGAGAGAGAGAGTTGACACAGGATATGGTAACGAAGTTCGGTCGAAGCCTACGTCTCCGTGCGGTAATACGCAACCTTTGAATCCACTTTTTCTGAGAAGGTAAAGCTACTCTCGACAGACCGAGGAGTGCTTATTACAAGTAGTCAGAAGGTAGGATAGTGATTTTAGGTCTGGATTTCTAGATCGGGATTATTTACAAGGTTGGCTCTATATAGAGGTTTGAGAATATTAAGGGAATGTTCTTAGAAATATCAGGCGTGGTAAATATCTGGGGGATTTACCAGACCTTGGATGGCACATGCAGGCCTTAGGCAGGGGTTGCGGGTCCTGCCGTCGTCTTCGTGGGCCTTAGGCAGGGCTGCGGGTCCCACTGTTGGGTGTTAGCCAGATTTTGCACCCACAGAGCCATTATCAATGCTATAAAGCGCATATGTCGTTGGTAAATCATTTAAATAGTGATGACCATCATGGCCGCCGATAAAAACATTTGGGCACTAGGTTTATATCGACGACTTGCGACATCTAGTTTCACCTTCGGTGAAACTTTTAGCGACGATATTTTCTCAATTAGTGACGGTTGACAGCTGCATGTATAGGTGTATTTGTCTTGTAGTGCATATTCAGTAATCCAATATCGAACACATTGAGCATTAACAACACGCGATCTAGTG
>OX393551.1:69357355-69427726 GCA_947650365.1 Chamaelirium japonicum | reverse complement strand
CACTAGATCGCGTGTTGGTTAATGGTTTCCTATTGGCAATTGCAAAAGGGGCAAAGGATATTAGGGAGGTTCGGATGATTCCGCTTCTGCAAATTGACATTAGTCAGTTGTTTATCCCTAATAGCCAGCCTCAAGAACATCCTTGTTTTAAGAGGAGTTTTTATCTTCCAAAGATGCCTAGCTGCAGGACAATTGGAAGTTTCATTGTTAAGCCATTTATAAAAGGAGTTTAGTACTGTAAACTTATATGAAGACGTCAACTTCCATTTCAGCTGGTCTGGTACATTTGAAATCGAAAAAGAAGGCAGAATAATCTTAAGATCCTCCATCTTGGAGGTCATATGCTCTGGCAGGTTGAAAGATAAGAGTAATTTCACATCTTGTACTGGACTCTCGAATGTGTGTTTGAGACCTAATAGAAGCACCATAGTTAGCAGCAATCTCGAAGATCTCAGGAAAAAGAGCAGAAAGAGGTGTTGGGATTTGGCTTGTAAAAGCCAAACCGGATCGAAGCACTCCATGGGGACGAGATTGAGTTCAAGTAGGACTCAAGATTGAGTCAATGGCAGCTAAGGAAGCCCTGAAGAAATCCCATGTACAGGATGAAGACCAAACCAGTAAGCAGGGCAGAGTGCAAAGCAAATTCACCCGAGCAAGGTGACCGATTCACTGGGTGAACTCATAGGCATTTCTGGGGGTAGAACTGTATAGGAATTCGCCCGGGTGCCTGGGCGAACCGAAGCTGGGCAACGCATTTCAGTCGCGAATTGGAGCCGGTTTTGAGGCGTTTTGGGTTTCCTAAGGCCATGTGTTTGCTCCATTATAACAGGGGGGCATGGGGGGTTCTAGGATTAACAAGAAGATGTTCCAATGGAAAGGTTAAACCATCGTTAAACAGAAGTGTTCTTGAGATCGTCTACAGAGAAGAGGGGTTGCGGGAGAGAATGGAGGATCGGGGAGAGGGGGGGGGGGTCGCCGGCACGGTGCTCCCACTGGGCTCTTGGATGCTCGAGGAGCATTGAGGCCGGTGATCACGGTGAAGTGGTTCTTTTGAGGTAGAGGGCTCCATAAATCTTGATTTTGATCCTGATATATTTGCTAAGCCGATTGATAAAGAAGGTAATTGGGCTAATTATGTTGTTAATGAGATTTTCTCCTCTATTCAAGTTAGTCACGTGGACTTTCCTCCTTTGATCAACCTTTCTGATAATCATGTTGCACCATGATCTATTTGAACATTAATGAGGCATCTAATGAGGACTGTGTCTAAATGATAGAATAATCATGGAGGAAAATGTCATGCAAATGAACTTTGAACTTAATTTTGTGCCTAAACTACCGCATGTATAAGGTGGATATTATCTTGATACAAAAATCCAAAATCCGCAACCCTTCTACTCAATTTTTAAAGTCTATTGGCTATAGAAACATCAATATTAATAAAAATGGCTATCTAGATATTATATGGGCTCGTCGAGTGGGATTCTTAGTGATTGTAATGACTCCCTGTTTGATGTGATTGGGTCTCACACAGGTGAATTATCCCTTTCTATTGCTTTGTTGGACAAGTCCATTAATGTCCAGTTCTTAATAACGTCGATGTATGGGCCCAATGACTATAGACGGAGACCAGATATGTGGGAAAAACTTAATAATTGTCATCACTACATTGTGGGTCCGTGGGTTATAGGAGGTAACTTCAATATTACTAGATTTTCTATGGAAAGAACTGGTTCCACATGCAACTTTAGAGCTATGGATGATTTTGTTGCCTTTGTTCGAGCTAACAACCTAGTGGACTTACCCTTAGCAAGGAGACTCTACACATGGTCCAATACTAAAAATTACTCGTCCCGTGTTGACATGTTCCTAGTGAATGATGTCTGGGACGCCCAATTTTCTCACACTGTTCAAGAAGCCCTGATAGCTTTCTTATCTGATCATGACCCTCTGTTTTTGGACACCAGCCAATCTAGGCCTCCAACCCTTAATCTTTAGATTTGAGAAAATGTGAAAATTTGGTGAAGACTTTGACATTCTCATCGAGAAATGGTGGAATGAAGTGTGTGCCTTAGTATTCTAATGCAGACACTATTATTACAACCAAGTTTTGCTTTCTTTACCTCTAAAAAAAAAAGTTTTGTTTTCTTCGAAAAAAAATCAAGAGTTGAACCAAGATATATTTTGGCACTGTCATCAAAACAAAATATTCTCTGCTTGAGAAGATTAATACTTTTGAAGTCAAAGTTTAGTTCTCCCAACTCTCTGAAGCCAAGGTTAGTACTCACCCATAACTTGAATTTACAAAATATTCTTTTACAAGAGGAGGCTATGTGGAAGTAACGATCCAAGAAGAAATGGGTTACCCTAGAAGATATTAATACATCTGTTAGGGATTCTTTCTTGGACAATCAAGCCGATATTCTAAATGCTATTTCCTCTCACTTCAAGGTGAATTTCAAAACTCCTAGTCAAGATCAATTGGATCTTGACTGGGATAACTTTTCATTTTTTAGCCTGTCAGACCCTATTATTATTATAATTTTCATTTTCAAGAGGAAGAACTTAAAAAAGCGATCTTTGAGATGAATGTTGATGATGTTGTAGGTTCTGATGGGTTTCCCATCCTATTGGTCAGTAGTGAAGTCAAATCTCACCTCCTTCATCAGTGATTTCTTTCAACTGAAAGTTTATGTTCATAGTCTAAACTTCTTTTGGATTATCCTGGTGTCGAAATCAGAAGGTGCATTCTCTATTTCATCTTTCAGGTCAATTAGTTGCCTGGTTGCATTTATAAGATTGTCACAAAAATCTTAACCAACTGGCTAAGCAAAGTCATGAATGACTTAGTGCATGTCTCATAATGAGTTTTTATTAAAGTAAGAAACATCCTTGATAGTGTTGCTTCAGCTCAGAAATCATTTTCCATCTTATGGAGACAGGAGGCGAGGGTGTGCTATTGAAACTTTGTGTCAAGAAAGCTTTTGACAGATTCAATTAAGGTATCGTAATGGGACCTCTTATAGAGAGAAATTTACTACTTAATTGGATTTGCATGATCTAGGAAGTTCTTTCCTCCTCCAAATTTTCGTGCTTGATGAACAACTCCAACGGCAATCATTTCAAGACAGGGAGGGGAACCAACCAAGGATGCCCTTTATCCCCTTTTCTGCTTATATTGATAGTTGATTATTTTAGTACAATCTTGAAGAGAGCGGCTTTTCTTAATCTTCGTAAAGGGCTTGGTGATGGTTCATGGTGGGTTAAAAACCTCCGTTTTGCTAATGACACTATTTTACTTTACAAGACCGATTTCACCCACCTGGTGACACTGAAAATTATCCTCTATTCCTTTTAATTTTGCTCGGGTCTTAAGATTAACTTCAATAAGAGCTCTTTATATTACATCAGATATACACCTGCGGTGAGAGATTTTCTAGCATTGCATTTTAATTGTATGATGGGTCAACTACCAACTAAATACCTTGGGCTCCAATTGAATTATAAAAAGCTATCAATAGATTATTGGTTTCCTATTATTCAGAAGGTCGAGAAAATATTATCAAAATGGAAAGGCAAGCACATGTCTATGGGGGGCATCTTATTCTTATCAACTCAATCTTATCATCCATTCTTTCTTATGTTATGGGTTTTTATACTTCCCATCCTGTGTCATTTAGAAGATTGATATATTGAGGGATAAGCTCATTTGGAGAGGGGCAGACAGGAGCTTACGATCTTACCATTTGATGAAGTGGACCAATATTTGCTCATCTAAATTCTCTAGAGATCTAGGGATGATGAATCTAAGGGACTTTAACATAACTCCTCTAGAGAAATGGTGATGGCGTATCTAGAACTCATCTGATGACAAGTGAAAATACATTATTAAGTTCAGGTACTTCAGGAGATTTTCCCCCATTCAAATTTGGAGAAAAATTTCAGGCAAACTCGTACCCTTCTAAAAAAGTATTGTCAATATCAAATATGACTATAGATGTGGCAATAAGTTCATTTTGGGAGATGGACAAAAAATCAAATTTTGGGAGGACGTTTGGATCGGTGGCTTGCCCCTTGAATATATTTTTCAAAATTATTTATTATGGCAAAGATTAAGGATACTACTATTCACTCTCAGGCCACTATTTGCGAATCTATCACTACCTAGCATATTAAGTTTATGACTACAATTAATAGTGTTCTAGAAGATAAGCTCATAGATTTATATTATTTTATTTCCAGTTCTCGATCTCAACCAGATTGGACTCTATTTTTTGGTGCCTAAGCTCCTCAGGTAAGTTCTTGTAGATACCCTCATGCCCCAAAACCTAGGTCGTAAGGGGAGGTCCACTAGAGGGTATATAAAGATGTCATTTGGTCTTGACACCATTGATCATGATGTTCTTATAGTGAGCTAGTTCATCAACGAGTCTTGCTCTGTTCACTACACGACCGTTCTATGCATCCTACACTACCCCTCCATGGGATGATCACTTGCTCCTTCCTCTTTTTGTGTCTTCTACTCTAGAACCTCGTGCTTATGGGGATGTTGATTAGGAGTGTGATACTATTACTGTTGTTCTACAACTCGCTTATGCATCTTTCTGGGTGACTCTTTAATATCCTGAAAAAGCAAGAAGCAGGCGATTGTCTCCGACTCTAGTATAGAAGTTGAGTATCGTGCGATGTCCTAGACTGTTGTAGAGATCGTTTGGCTATGTCATCTCCTATATGAAAAATAGGAGGGAGGAAGTCACCTATGTGAAATTAACTTTCCTAATCTGAATCCATGGATCAAGAGTTCTCTTTCTCCCTCGCAAACAAATAGAGAAGAAAAGTCATTTCAATAATTAGTCTAATATAAGCTCCTCAATCTAAGGTTCAATCCTTATGAATCAATCGAATTTGTGAAGTAGAATTAAACCATGATGATTAAATTAAGAAATAATGCATGAAGAGGTATCAAAGAAGAAACACTCTCTAGATATTAACTCTTCAAGAATATACAGCACACCGCACACATGTCTCCTCTAATTTACTATAATGAGCTATATGATACCTTATATAGTATTTTAAAATCTAGATCTAAAGGATTGGACCTTGAGTAGGAAGAATGATTTGGGTTTGAAATCTAGATCTAAAAGACTGAACCTGGTGTTTGTATCTCAACTTCAAACTATGATTGATTTATAACTGCTCAAGGAGGGTTCAAACCTTAGATCTAAATCAAGAAACCTTCAATAACTATTTTGGAAACAAAAAACAAACGGTTCGAAAGAATGATTCAAATTAACAATGTGATGTGAGACAACCACGGGCTCACGCAAAAGTTAATCAAACGTCGCCGAGAGAAGGGATTGATGGAGAAACCAAGAAGATAAGGGGAGATTGATCCAGGGCTCTCGCAAAACCCTCTGGCTTCACATCTTTGGCTTCGCACCAAGACAACCTAGGCTTCGCGGACAAGCTATCACGGCTGTCATGAAAGCAAAACTTCAAATTTCTTTTTCATTAATTCATTGATAATAACTAAAGCCATGAGATCCTTTAAATAAGACCCAGGTGCATTACATAATGTCCCCATAACCGATATGAGACTAAACAAAGAAATAACAAGGAATAATAAAATTTAAAAATTACCCAAATTAATACTTCCAAAAATATAATATTTTTGGATTAAAATAAAATTTCAAAATAAAATAATATTTTATTTTAAAAATATTATTTTATTTTAAAAATATTATTTTATTTCATAATGCCAATTTCAATCATTATTAAATGAGTCTTTTTTACTTACAACCCACTTTTATGTCAAAATTTGAGTAACACCCCCACTATTCTAAAAATTTGACTTTTACTCCAATCCATTACTAATGGCCTGTTTGTTTTTCGAACCCGCAAAGTAAAGGCTAGTAAATTGGATGTGGGCTAGTAAATCTCCCAAATCGACTAGTAAATCTGATTAACTTCTTGCTGTTTGTATTGACTAGTAAAGTAAACCATTACTTCTGGACGGCTGTTTGGATTGACCAGTAAAGTAAATCAGAAATAAATCTACCGGTCGCGGGGTGGTGGTGGTCGCCGGGGTGGTGGACGATGGGGTCGTGGTGGTGGGCGGCGGGGTGGTGGTGGTCGGCGAGGTGGTGGTGGCCGGGCTGGTGGTAGACGGTGGGGTGGTGGGCGACGAGGTGGTAGTGGCGAGCGGGGTGGGGTAGCCGGCAGGATGGTAGTGGTGGGTGACAGGGTGGTGGTTGCCGGCGGGGTGGTGGTGGCCGGTTGGGTAGTGGACAGTGGGGTGGTGGGCGACGGGGTGGTGGTCGGCGGCGGCAGTGCAAGGTGGCCGGCAAGGCCACATGTCACTCCCCAAATAGTTGAATCTATGATGTGATACTCTCTCAATTGTGCCATTGGCTGACGTGGCATGATGAACATAGCCTTTTACTAGTAAATCAAAAGTTTTACGTGGCTTTTTAGAAGTAAATTTTTTTGGCTACTAGTAAATCTCCTACCATTTACTTTACTATAACTTTTTGAATCCAAACAGTAGCAAAGTAAATTTTTTATCCGATTTACTTTACTAGTTAGCCTGTTGACCGAATACAAATAGGTCCTAATTAACTGTAAGCGATCCGTTAAAAGTGGGGATGTAACTTAAATTTTGACATAAAAGCGGGGGTGTAAATAAAAAAAAAGCATTGTTAAAGGGTTGCTCATGGTCAAGTAACAGATTGAGGGGTAAAGGTAAATTTTTATAAATGTGGGGTTGTAACTCAAATTTTGACATAAAGGTGGGGTTCTAAGTCAAAAAAATTCATATTAAAATTAAATCTAAAAATCATTAATTTAATCATCGACTGTCTCGAGATTCGTGCTGGCAATATCTGATCCTCATCACAATGTACATTTGATTGGCTGAGATCCATACAAGGAGTATTTTTTTTTTTTTTGAGAACCCCTCCTAACGGAGGGAGGGTTTGGCGGACCCTAACCAGAAACCATTAATCACTCAAGATAAAAGTCTGTTACAAAAAATGTCAGCCTCCGCCCCAAGCTTATCCCTCCAAGGCGCTATCCAAGCGCGGAAGAAAGAGATCACCGAAATCCGCAGCTTATCCTGCCCTGCCGACTTACCAGAGAAAATTCTGCTATTCCGCTCGAGCCAAATAACCCAGAGTATCGCCATGGCCAAAACATCCCATGGCTTCCGAATCGCCACCGGAATTCTCCTCCTCCTCCAGGAAGTCCAGAGCCCTCTAAGGGTCCGGGGATGCGAAGAAAAACCTGCCATGCTCTCGAAATGATCCCACAGAACCCTCGCGAAAGGGCAACCAAGCAGTAGGTGCAATGTAGTCTCCTCCTCCGAGGCGCAGAATGTGCAAGAAGCATCTGTTATCTGTGGGTGGTGACGCCTAATCAGGTTGGCCTTCGTCAGAATCTTATTCCTCGAAGCCAACAAGGAAAAAATCTGAACCTTTGAGGGAGCCTTGGACTTCCATATAGCCTTAGACGGGCCGTGCCTCTGCGCCCGTGGAAGAAGATGATCGTAGAAGGATCTAACCGAGAAAAGTCCTGAGGAATTGCCGCTCCAACGAACCTCATCCTTGACCGATCGGAACGAGGCCGCCTGGAGAATCAGATGGAGGTCCCGAAGCTCACGCTGACCGTCATGGTCTAAGGGAGAAGCGAACCTCAAGCGTCATTCAATAGACCCTCGCCTCCTACTAGCCTGGGACCGGACTGAAGCTCTTCTGTTCCGGACCATCGCGAAAAGAGCTGGGAAGAGATGCTCCAGAGGTCTGTCCCCCAGCCAAGTATCCTTCCAGAATCTGATATCTCTCCCATCACCTAGCACCAAAGTAGTGGCCTCCCTGTACAGATCCTTGACCTTGAGAATGCCCCGCCAGAAATGGGATATCCGGCCTGATAGTCGACCCCGCGCCTGCAGAGGGGAGAACCGCCTAAAGTATTTAGCCAAGATGACATCTCTCCAGGAACCCCCAGTTCCCTGCTGCAATCTCCACCACCATTTTCCCAGCATGGAAATATTAAATCTACGAAGATCCAGAACACCCAGACCACCCATCTTCTTTGGGAGGCGAACCTGATCCCACCTCATGAGGTTGTAGCCTCCTGCAGCATCGACCCCATGCCAAAGGAAGGATCTCCGAATCCTGTCAATCCGATCAATTACCCACGAAGGCAGGTAGTAGAAAGAAAGATAATAGCAGGGGATAGAAGAAAGGACCGAGTTCACTAGCACCAGCCTGCCACCCGAAGAAAGAAATCTTCCTTTCCAGCCCTCAAGCCTCCTCTCTATCTTGAGAATTAGCTGCTCCCAATCCTCCCTCCTCAGAGCTCTGTCGCTGATAGGCAGACCTAGATATTTCATAGGTAGGGAGGCTACCTTACAGTTGAGAAGTCTAGCAAGCCCACCACCTGCATCTCCTGAGCCAATATAGTAAAGACTACTCTTCTGGAAGTTGATCTTCAGGCCTGAGGTCAACTCCAGACGGTAAAGAAGAATTTTGAGGGAGACCATCTGGAAGGGGCACGCCACTGTGAATAAGAGGGAGTCATCAGCATAGTGAAGATTAGACGTAGTCCAACCATGACCGCCCACCCCCCTAACCAGGCCCTCGGCATTCGCCTTCCGGACTGCGGCATCAAAGGCGTCCACAACCAAAATGAACAAATAGGGGGATAGCGGGCATCCCTGCTTCAACCCTTTGTACACCTTGAAGTCCCTGCCTTGCTCCCCATTTATCAAACAAGATAATTTCGAGGAACTCAAAATCTCTCTAATCCAGCTCAGCCACCCACTAGAGAAACCTTTAGCCCTCATAAGGTCCAGCAGGAAGTCCCATCTGACTTGATCAAAAACCCTCTCGAAATCGATCTTCAGCAAAACTCCTTCCTCTCCAGATTCGCGAAGGTGAAAAATCGCCTCATGCGCCGCTGCTACACTGTCCAATATAAGACGCCCCTTGATGAAAGCGGTCTGGGAGGGGGAGACGAGCAGGGATATGTTGTCCGCTAGCCTATTGGCGAGGACCTTCGAAATAATCTTGTACAGACAATTTGAGAGGGAGATCGGCCTATAATCCCGAATAGATTCTGCAGAAGATTTCTTAGGAAGGAGAATTATCCACGAGTGGTTCAGACAATGAAGACGCACCTTCCCGGAGAAGAAGTCCCGCAGTAGCCGGCAGAGATCGCTGGCCAGCATGTCCCAGAACTCCTGATAGAAGGACATAGGGAATCCATCCGGCCCCGGGGCTCCATCTCCCTTGGACTGAAATACCGCCCTCCGAAATTCGTCGTCAGAAAAATCTGCATCGATGCTGGAGCCGGACGGCAGCCTCGGGAAGTCCACACCTTCCCAGTCGAAAGAAATACCCGTGGGAGCATCCGACTCCAAGAAAGAAGACTTGAAGTAGGATGTTGAAGCCCCTAAGATGTCCGCCGTGGTCGAAAGCTCTCTATCCTCGTGCCTCAGAGAGGTCAGAAAATTCTTCCTCCTCCTGGCGTTGGCGACTCTGTGGAAGTAGGATGTGTTAGCATCCCCCGACTTCACCCATTGCTCCTTCGAGCGCTGCCGCCACATCTCCTCTTCCTTCCTCAAAACCAACACAAGGCTCTCGTTAAGTTCCTTCAGCCTGACCGACTCCGAAGGTGAAAGGGTGGCCGACTCCCCCTTTACCTCTAGAGCCTGAATCTCCGCCAAGATGGAAGCCTTCTGCCTAAGAACATTCCCGAAATGGCTCTTGCTCCAGTATTGCAACTTCTTCTTAACGTACCTGAGTTTCCTCACCATGTTCAAGGTCGAATTTTCCGTTTGGCCTGCTTCAGACCACCAGTCTGCCAGCATGCTTTTGAATCCGTCCTCCATCGACCAAATTGACTCGAACCTGAATGGAGGCCGAACCTGAGCTATCGAGTCGGTCGCCAGGAGGATTGGAGCGTGATCGGAGACGCAGGATGCCAAACCAGTCTGAATCGAACCTGGAAACTGCACATCCCACTCCGACGAGATCAAAAATCTATCCAACCTAGCCAAGATGGGATCCTCTCGCTTGTTGCTCCATGTGAAGGTTCGCCCGGTCAGCGGCAAGTCTACCAGCTCCTGGTGCCTTATGAAAAGGGAGAAAGCCCTCATAGCTGAGGCGTCTCCACCACTGCGAAGCCGCTCCCCCGCACCTCGAGTGACATTGAAATCCCCCGCTAAGACCCATGGTCCTCGAAAATTGGTCCTGAGCAAGGACAACTCCGTCCAAAAATCATCTCCCCTACTATGGTCCGTGGGACCATAAACCGAAGACAGCATCCACTCCAAGCCATCCAGTCTATTCTGTAACACCAGCGACAGTGAGAAGACTCCAACATTCGTGCTCTTCAGAAGGAAAAGGTCATCGCTGTAGCCCATCAGAATGCCTCCTGACGCGCCTGTAGCATCCTTAGCTTCCCACTTAGCAATCTTCCTAGTGCTGAGCGAACGGAAAAAATGGCTCGTCGGATTCTCCCGCTTCGATTCCTGGATACAAATGATGTCCACCTCATGGATGGACGCAAAAGAACTAGCCGCTCTCCTCTTCTCAGACTTCCCCAAGCCCCTGACATTCCACGAAAGAATCTTCATGTAAACAAGAACACTCCACACCAACCACAACCACACAAGGACTCACCCGCTCAGGAGTCCAACTTTGCCCTCTTCTCCTCTAGAGCCCTGATAGAGTCAAGAAAAAATCTCACACTATCTAACTCAGGGGTAGTGATAAACCCACACTTTCTAGCTATGTCCAGAATTACATCATCCTCCAAAAAAGACAGGGGGAGGGACACAGAAGGATCAGCCTGGTCCATGTCTAGAAGACGCATCTTGGACCGAACAAGAGCCTGCGCCAGCCGAGGGTCGTCCGAAGAGCGCTGCAAAATCTGCCGGAAGCTCCTCCTCGCCGACTGAAGATGGGGTACTCCCGCCGAGTCCGACGAAGACTGGTTCACATCCTGCACATCTACGGACCTCTGCATCCCGTCCCCCTGACCTGTCACATCCCTACTGTCGACATCGAGGGCAGGCAAATGGGGAATCCCCAAGATGGGACTACCCACATTAAAAGAAGCACCAACAACATGAGGGGACCTCAAAGGAGGGCCCCCCTCCTCCTCCAACCCCACATGGTCTCCTTCATGCAGAACAACAGTAGGGGGTACGTGTGCTCCCTCAAACGAAAAAATGCCGACATTATGAAAAGTGCCCAGCTCTCGATTATAATCCATACTTGTGTCCTGAGAGAATTGCTGCAGGGAAGACGTACCTGGCTCCTGGCTGCTGCTCGCCTCACCTCCCGCCGGACCCATCCCTGCAGATGGCGGACCAGGGAACCTCGGAGGCCCGGTGGACGGCTGCCGGAATTAAGAGGGCTGCGGCGAGACCACCGGCGGACCGAATCCCGGAGGAATCACCGGCTCTCCAGAGGGCATACGGTCCCCGAAGCCATGGTCCAGAGGAGGCAGGTGCCCAACAGGGGGAGGAGGGAGCGAAGTGCAGTCCCCTAGCAACTGGGTGGATAGCCGGACCCTGAAGACTCCGCATCCATGGTCCAACTGGATCGAATGGGGGATGAGGATCGGCTCGTAACAGAGCAAGGTCGCCTGGCAGAATCGGCGATGAGAGATTGAGGGGAACACGTTATGGCACTCGCGCACCTCGCCGTAGGGGCTGAGCAGCGTCCGCAGCGAGCCTTCCCCCCAGGCGTCAAAAGGGAGCCCGAAAATTGTGACCCGCAAAGCTGTCCTCCGCCGCCGCGAGACCGCCCCGGACATCTCCTCCCAAGGTCGGAAGGAGACGGAAACTGCTCCCAGATCCCTCACCCCCCGACCTACCTCGATCTCCAGAAATTGCCGGAATGGGAATTCCACAAGGAACTCGCCATTCCCAATTTCCTAGGCAGGCCACTCCCACGACCCCTGCCACGCATGCCTGAGGTGGCCGGAAAGCTCCGCCGCCGTCACTGCCTTCCGGAAGACCCGGCAGACCCCTGAACGATCCAGGATCTCCATCATCTCCCCCCTCCGAGGGTCCACCGGCAGCTCCCTGGATGAACCCGAGCCCGCCGCCGAGGAACCATTCGAGCCAGACGAACGGGCCATCTCGCACCGGTGTGAGGTGTGACCGACCTTCCCGCAGGCGAAGCAGACAAGCGGGTTACGGCAGGCGGTGACAACGTGGTCGCGCTCTCCACACCGATGATAGCGACGGACCTGAGAAAGACGCCCTCCTCGAAAGGATCTAGAAGATCGCCCGGCCGGAACCCTAGACCCCCCCGACCTACCTAGAAGATCCATACAAGGAGTATTGAAACCATCAACCTTTGGGTTCGATTGTCAAGGATAAAATACTAATTTCTCATAAAATCTTGGTTTCAAAAACCTCTGAAAAATCTATAAAAACCGCAAACGTATAAAACATGAAATATGAATTTTATAAGCAATTAAATCAATTTTCATGCGCAAAACAAGTAAAAATAGTTAGAATCAAAATCAACCAAGAACGATCGTATGCCATAAGCTAAGAAAATAATCGAGAGCATCCCACGATGCCTAAGGCTTTAGAGGGCCCATCTTTGGGTCATGTCTAACCTTGGTGAGCCTTCCTGACCTACTTTACAAGCCTGGTTTGCGACGCCTGAGTTAAGGGTGTAGGAGGAGAATTTTATGTTTTCTTTATTTTATTCGAGTGGGAGTCTGTCTTTGTTTTCTCCCAGCTCCATACCGAGTGCTTTGTACTATTTATTTTAACAAACTGTTTGGGGTCATTGCCTAACGCCCCAAACTCCACCAAGGAGGATTGCTAAAAAAAAAAAAAAGATAAGAATCTTCAAACAATGAACACTCATGGAGGAGGTTTGAGCCAATCTTTGTTTGTATCTTCACTATAGAGATTCTGATGGTGCTTCAAGTCTTCAATCATGGACATGCACTGGAAATGAGATTAGTTACATCATTCAAGTTAAAGTTTGACACATAAATCTTTCCAACCAAAAACACAAATAGTAATAGTCACACCATCCTGGATGTCAGAAGATTAGGGGGTGTTTGGCATTCAGAATATTCCATTTGTCAGTTTGTAGTCAGGAATGTGTACTTCAGGGACAATGCTATAAAACAATCATGGTTGAGAATAACGTTTGGAATGTGGAACATAAACTATGCCGAAATCTGTTTCTAATCAACAAAAATGCAGAAAATATTATCTAGGGAGAATATTTTATAAAGAAAAAGTTATAGAGAGAATTCTCTAGATAATACTAGAGAGAGAGAGAGAGAGAGAGAGAGAGAGAGAGAATGTTATAGTGAGAGAAATTGGTAGAGAGAAAAGTTAGAGTATTGTAGAGAGATAATATTCTAGAGAAAAATATATAGAAGATATAATATTGTAGAGCGAATAAATATCGCAGAGAGAGAATATTATAGACTGCAAGTAGCTTGTTCAAGTCATTCAAGTGTTTTGGCACTGAGCTACCTTCTCGGTACTGGAAACACAAAAAGTTTATCTTCAAATAGAGCCGATTCTCAATGCTTTTCATCATACGTTTTTCTCAAGTTTCTTCCATAGCTCCAGAGCCATTGTTTCCTTCATCACCTAGCACTTCTGATCGTCGCAAGACAAAGCTAAATTGTGCCTTCCGGTTTGTCTCTTCCAAAGCCACTCCAACTCTTGTTGGATCAAGACATTCATAACATCGCATTGCTACATGTCAATTTTTTTTTTTACCATCGAATTTCTCTACTTTCAATTTTGTGTTGGAGATAATCATCCTCATTCTAGACGACTCAACCATCTCATCGGATAATCAAATCTACCAAGCAAATATCCAAGATCGAGGATCTGGGCTCTAATACCAATTTGTTGTGCGATGGATGCGCACGTCGAACAAATACAATGATAGATATGTTGCAAACCACAAACAAGAGAGATACAAACATGAAACAATCGCAAAAGAGAACTAAATATCTCATACAAACCAGATGACACAGAGATTTTTAGGTGGTTCAAGATTCTTGCTTACGTCCACCGGTGGTAGCACCCTTAAAGATCTTCGTATTTGATGAAGAGAGTACAATGGGTTACACGAACCGTTCAATGATAACCCTCGACATCAGCTCTCCAAATCTTTATCTCAAACAAAATTAATGCGAAGATTAGGCCTTTCCAAAACCCTAGGCCTCCTTTACATAGTAGCAATAGGTCCAATACAATCACACCCCAAGTTCCCCATCCAACGATCCAAAATAATCAAAAATAGCCAAGGCAATCCTGTCAAAACCTGTGACCTGGCAAAATTTTGCCCGGATAAAGCCCAGGGGCGCCTGGGTGAACTTTGGATCCAACCTGGAGACTGTCTGCAAACAAAGTTCACCCAAGTGAACCTCTGTGGGCGCTTGGGTGAAATACAGGACAGAGAGTCGGGCCTTCTGCGAGGGATGTTTCGATCGGGCGAAACCTGTGGGGCACGCAGGCAAACTCTGAACCAGAAAGAGGAAGAGATGCATAGCAAGCCAATCTCCCACAGGTTAGATGTCCCTCCTGGCCTTTCCGGGGGGGGATTAGTAATGTTACATACAAAAGTTCCTCAGAGAAAGACAAAAAATGCTGCGAGCACCGCACGTCGCACTTGACGCACAGATCTTAACAAGACTGAAGTCATGGTGATGTTTGAAAGTTGAGAAATGCTATTCAGCTCAAAGGTTTTCCCGATTTAAGTGTGCAAATGGTGCTGTTAAATATTTTAAAATTACTAGTGGGTTTCAGCCATCAGTTGCATGCTGCCATGTCAATCGGGCCGACAAAATCGAGACAAACCTTCGGGCTGAATAGCATTGCTCTTGAAAGTTTGGCTTAGCAATTGGCTGTAAAATGGGCCAGGCTTGAGTCCGCCCCACCCTATGCTTGGATCCGCCCAAACTAGTTAATATGCGCCCAAGTCCTTTTCGACCCAACTTGGATTTCAGGCTTAGTCCAAGTCCTACCCTAAGCTTTCCTATTTTGCCCAAGCCTGGCCAGATGCAAGCCTGACCACTTAGCACAAGACTGTAGGGCTACAAACCAGCCGAGCCGAGCGTTGATCTGTTTGAGCTTGACTTGGTTAAAAGCTTGGTTATTCAAGCTTGATCTGTTTGAGCCGAGCCGAGCTTTGATCTGTTTAGCCCGCTTTGTTTGATGCCCTCACACATCAAAACTCGGGTTGTAAGGGGAGGTTCACATGAGATATATTAAGCAGGTGATGGGTGTCTCCCTTATTCGATGTGGGACTATTGGTCAACACTCCCCCTCACACAGAGCACGCATGGCAAGTCACGATCGGTGGGATGCATCAAGAGAAGGAGACGGTAAACCCTAGTTCTGATACCATATCACATATTGGATATCCTCACATCTCAAAACCCGGGTTGTAAGGGGAGATCCACATGAGGTATATTGAGCAGGTGATGGGTGCATCCCTCACCGATGTGGAACTATCAGTCAACACATTAATAAACGAGCCTACTCGAAGGAACTCTCACCGAACTTGTTCATGACTCCATCTTAAGTCAAATCTTGGACTATATATATTCGGTCTATACTTGACTTTTATGAACCTATTCACAAGTCTATTCACAAGCCTGCTCACGATCCTTAAACGAACATGTTCACAACCAACCAGGCCAAGATTTAGTATTTTGAGCTTGGCTTGAGTCTAAACTTTGTGTTTGGGCTTGGCTCAAATAGTAATCGGATAAGCTCGAATGAGCCTTTACCGAGCTTGTCCGTGAGCTACTCATGAACACTTTGGTTCATTTGCAGCCCTAAGCACGACCTAGATCTAAATCTTCTTTTTCTATGAAGTGAATGCTCCTTAGGTTTGCATCGTAGCTGTTAGATGTTTCAAGCTATGTGCCGGATTTGGGCTGGGTCAGATGTTGCCTATACATGGGCCGAAATATTTCGTGTTTGAGTTTGATGAACCCAATCCAGCAAAAAAGCATATGCTAACACTGTCTAAACCAGGCCCAAACTTGGTCCATTCAAGCCCATTTGCAGACCGTAAAAGGTAAAACCACTCCCATAGTAAGTTTGCAACGATTGTTTGCAAAAGAGTAAGAAAAAGGGAATTTTTTTCTCACCCCAAAGATGATTAGTATGCCATGTTTCAACCCCCCCCCCCCCCCCCCCCCCACCTTCCTTTTGACAAGTATACCCTCCCCTCCTTCATACCCCACCTGTCTCTCTTACATATCCTTCCCCTCCTCCACCGCATGGGTCGCCAATGCCTCTCCTTCTCCTCCTCCTTGCTCCCCTAACCCTCCTCCTCCATCACTGGTGTTGCCCCTGCCTCTCCGCTTCTCCTTGTCGGAGCTATGGGGGGGGATTTCGGCCGTCATATGATCCCTCCTCCAACAGTCGATTGAAGGGTTGAATCTTCGAGGTGTGGCACTTTGAGATGTTGAGCTATTGTGTTCTTAGCTGTTACACATACATTGTAGAGTAGAGAGAGAGTTGACATGGGATATAGTAATGAAGTTCGGTCGAAGCCTACGTCTCCGTGCGGTAAGGCGCAACCTTTGAATTCACTATTTCGGAGAAGGTAGAGCTACTCTCAACAGACCGAGGAGTGCTTTTTACTAGTAATAAGAAGGTATGATAGTGATTTTAGGTCTAGATTTCTAGATCGGGATTATTTACATGGTTGACTATATATAGAGGTTTGAAAATATTCAGGGAATATTTCTAGAAATATCAGGCGGGGTAAATATCTGGGGGATTTACCAGACCTTGGATGCACATGCAGCCCTCAGGCAGGGCTGCAGGTCCTCCTGTCGTCTTCGCGGGCCTTAGGCAGGGCTGCGGGTTCTACTGTCGGGTGTTAGCCAAATTTTGCACCCACATAACCATTATCAATGTTATAAAGTGCATATCTCGTAGGATAATCATTTAAATAGTGACGACCATCATAGCTGCTGATAAAAAATATTTGGGCACTAGGTTTATACCGACAACTTGCGACATCCAGTTTCACCATCGGTGAAACTTTTAGCGATGATATTTTCTCAATTAGTGACGGTCGACAGCTGCATGTATAGTGTATTTGTCTTGTAGTGCATGTTCAGTAGTCCAATACCAAACACGCTGAGCATTTTCAGCACTTAACTATTGAATATTGCCTAGCATGTTCGGTACTGAATATTGCTCAGCGTGTTCGGTACTGGATACCAAACATGCTGAATAATATTTGGTAGTTAACTGGCAAACTTAGTGTTGCTCAGAAGAACACAACGTTTGCTAGTTAATTACCAAAGGAGAGAAAGGAGGAGGGGTAGGGGAGACTGTGATGTCTCCGGTGATGAGAAATGATGATGGTAAGGGAGGAAGTGGCGGCTCCAGTAATGGAGAAGGAGGAAAAGGTGCTAACGTCAAGGGTAGGTACCAGAGTCACCAGCATTAGAAGTGGGTGGTGGACGCATCAGACGTCAAAAGCACTAATGTCGGAGGCGGGCCTTGAGTATGGGGTAGGGGATGACGTTTATAGTGCGGTGATATATACCATGATAGGGTATGCAGTGGAGGATGAAGAAGATATATTTGTTTTTTAAAAAAAAGAAGGGGGTGAGGGGAGTTTGCATTAGGTCCATTTAATAACATTCCATTAATTATAGGTCTTGACAAAAATTTTCTATTAAGAAAGATCCACAGTTCAAAGTTTAATTGCAATAGATCCAATGATTAGTAAAATGACTCATATGCCATTTCATTAACAATCTAGTTAATCCTGTTTCACAACCAGACAAAAACGTTTCAAAATTCATAAATATTTTTGTCGAGTTGTGAAACCTTAACCCTAAACCTAATTCTATAACCTAAATAGTGAACCCTAACACTAACCCTAATCCTAACCCTAATTATATAACATGAATAGTGAACCCCAACCCTAAACCTAATTCTATACCCTAAATAGTGAACCCTAATTCTTTACCTTAACAATGGACCCAAACCCTATACCTAACCGATTCACTGTAGCAGGCCGAAATCATTGTAGCAGTTTAAAATATTATAGCAAACCGAAAATTACTATAGTAGACCGAAAATTACTATAGTAGGCCGAAATCATTGTAGCAGTTTGAAATACGCATTTCGAAATCACTGTAGCAATTTTATTTTTTGAGAGATCATGTTATTTAAAAAAAAAATTATTACAGTGAAACCATTGTAGCAAAGAGTAAACAATTGCTACAGTGATTTGTGTCAAAACATTCGGACTCTACAGGATTTGGTGTGTGGATGAGTATCTCAAGGATATATTTGATGGTTTAAAAGAGCAAATAAAAAAAAAATGCTACCCGAACAATCTAAAAAACAAACCAGACCCACGAAGCGATGGCGGGGCCCAGGGATTAGTGCATCAGACTTCACACCAAGCACTAACCTCTGAGCCCCGCCACCTCTTCTTGGGTCTGGTTTGTTTTTTAGATTATTTTTTGAGATTGTCCGAATACCTACATATATACCCCCCCCCCCTAAACCCAAAAAAAAGGGGTATGTTAATCATTTTTGAGGTTTGAATAAAATTTCCATAAGAAAAGGAGAAAGAGTTTAAACTTGAAACCCAACTCATTTAGAAACCACACCACGAAACCTAAAAATAAATTAAATTAAATTAAAAAAAAAAAGTATAATAAAATATCTATATAATAGGGGAGGGTTTTATGGGAGGTACAAAGAACGACAATGATCATTTTTTAGGAGGAGCACAAAATAAGGGGCAGGGATCGAGTACCACGTCATGTGCATCAAATTAAAAGGCAGTGATTTAAATATCTATTACTATAATCAGTTGGGATGAGTATGATCACAGTTGAAATCACACCCCACTTTCCCCGGCCAATACTCTCTCTCTCTCTCTCTCTCTCTCTCTCTCTCTCTCTCCGTCACCACATTTTCGTGTAACTGACCCGTACCAATCCCCACGTTTCGGTTTAACCCCGGCCTCACCTCCCCTCCTTAGATGACACGCCCCCACCCTTACAAAAAATGGCCAGAATCATTTATTAGGAGGGGGACAAAATAAGGGGCAGGGATCGAGTACCACGTCATATGCATGAAATTAAAGGCAATGATTTAAATATCTATTACTATAATAAGTTGGGATGTGTTTGATCACGGTTGAAATCGCACCCGACTTCCCCCGGTCAATACGTTCTCTCTCTCCCTGTTGCCACATTTTCGTGTAACCAACTCGTACCAATCCCCACATTTCAATGTAACCCCGGTTTCCCCTCCCCTCCTTAGATGACACGCCCCCACCCTTGACACCAGAAACAAGAGAGAGAAACATGAGCGTGACAAAAGAGTGAGGGATAGGAAAAAGAAAGAGGGGTAAAGGAGATCCAAAAAAAAAGAAAGAAGGGATAGAGAGAGAGAGAGAGAGAGAGGATGTCCAAATTGAGAGATAAAGGAAGAGGATTAAAGGGTGTGTGTGTGTGTGTGTGTTGGGGGGGGGGGGGGGGGGGGGGGTAACCATTGAATGGTAGCTAGGGGTGGCAATTTTGGACCTGACACAAAATTAGCGAGTTCGGGTTAAACGGGTTCGAGTCGTAAACGAGTCGACACTACTAACCCAATTAGTAAACGAGTCAGGTCCGAGTTTAGACCTGAGAAGACCCGTTTAAAATTCAACAGGTCAAGTCTACCCGCAATTCGATACTGTAGTATATAGGATAATATTGTACGTAGTATGTAGTACCAGCGAGTCTTATCGGGTCAGGCCGAGTCGAGTCGGATCGGGTCAGGTCGGGTCAACTGAATAGACCCGTGTGGTACTTATCGAGTCTACCCGTTTATATGCGGGTCGGGTACAGGTTTAGGGTCTAGACTTAATTAGGGTGGGGTCTGGGTCTAGGAGTTTTGGACATGACTCTAATGGTAGTTGTGGTTGTGTTACCGATTTTTTGCTCGTTTTTTAGGGTAAATTACACATAGGCCCCCTGTAATTTTACCGATGGGCTTTATTTCAAAATATTATTAAAAAATAAAATATTTAACAAAACAGCGGCTGACCAAAACTATTTACCAACCTAGCGCTTTGACAACCATGTGGCATGTCAGTGTCGTAAAGCGAACGCGAGGGATTTTTTTTCTGTTTCAAGTAGAACCCGGTATTTGGAATGCCGGGTTTAAACCTGGTATTGTGGATACTGGGTTTACCCAAAATCCAAAGAGAAAACAGTTGAAATCCAGAGAGAAAACGACTAAGTATGGAAACTTCATACAAGAGGCTTCAGTTAAACTCGGCATCCTGATTACCGGTTTTAAACCCTATAATACAAAAATCGGGTTCTACTTCAATCGAAAAAAAAAAAAAATCGCCTCGCTTTACAGCGTTGACATGCCACGTGGCTGTCAGTAAATACTTTCGGTCAGCCGTTGTTTCTTTAAATATTTTATTTTTTAATAATATTTTGAAAAAACCCCTTTATTGATAAAAAACTTACAAATGCCCTCCTATATTTTGAAAAACCATACACATAGACCCCTCTGGAGGCGGTGCAAGTGATGCGTTTTTCAAACCATAGGGGGGCATTTGTTGTGTTTTAAGCATGAGGGTGTAAGTGATAATTGGTCAAACTATCGGGGTCTATGTGTAACTTATCTTTTTTTTAGAGCTAATGACGTATGGTTTGTTTTAGTTTTCTTTTTCCAAGTAGCTTTTAGGATGGGGGGAAGACAAGAGAAGGATTAGGGATTTTGTGATTTATGAATATCAATGTTTGGGTTGTGCTGGGTTTGGAATGACCTGTTTTTTTATTTTTTTTCTTGCAAATTTTCCCACTTTTGTTAATTGCCCTTCTCCCTCTCTCTTCTTCTCTTTTCCTTCTCCCTCCTCCCATTTCAATCTAAGTATCACCCCCTCCTTGGATCTCGGCTCCGGTACACAGAGACAGCGAACGTGATCGACCGAGGGTGGTCGGAGATGGTGTACCGTGTGCGGGTCCCGCTGACAGGCCCTCTGATCGCCATCAAGAGGTTCTGCGCATGCAACGAGGTGGCCCTGGCGACATTCGCATGCGAGATCGGGACACTAGCACCAGAACATTATGTGACTACTGGGGTGGGCCGGCAACCGGCTGACGCGACTGGTGTTCTACTGCTACCTATCGATGGGACAGTAGGGGATCTCCTCCATGGAGGTGGCGTGACAGGGCTGCTGTCGCCGCTCTTGAAATGTTTTGTTGCCATATTTGAAATATTATTACCTTCCTCGAAATATTGTTCCCGTCTTTGAAATCTTTTACGTGCCGATAGACACGGACATTATCATCACTCACAAAATATTGTCACATTTCTTAAAATATTATTATCGTTCACAAAATATTGTTCTTTCTTAAAATATTGTTACCATTCTAAAAATATTTTATTATTATATTTAAAATATTATTATTATTTTTTAAATTTTGTTTATATAGTTAAAATCTTTTGTGTGCCGACGTGCACGATCATTACTAGTATAATATAGTACCAACCTTATGGCTTTAAAATCAGGCAACAGGAGCGTAGGTAGACAGAAAATCTACTAGCCTCGGCAATCTCTCCTGTCCTATTCCCGCCGTCACCGGCCCCGAACGGATACATGACTACGGACCAGGGATGGCGCCGGCGATGCTAGAGCTCCGCTCGCCGGCCGCCGCCTCGTCCCCCCTGCTCAAACCCCACCGATCTTGAAACCCTAGAGAAGGTCAGATCTTCACCGCCCCTTCTCCTTCTCCGCTCGATCAAAGCGGCACTCGTTCTATCAGGGACGCCCTTGGCGACGGCTGGGGATCCATGGATCGGAATCCCAATGAGGGCATTCCGCATTCCACCTTCGCTCCCCCTTACCCATTTCCTCCTTCGGCGCCGGCGTTCGGGAAGCCATCACCGGCCGCTGGGCTCTCGAGGCCCCGGCTTATGAAGGTGAGGAAGCATGTGGCCTCGCCCTGGGTGAAGCCGGCTGTGGCTCCCGAAAGCGGGGCTGGACCGGGGTTCAATCCATTCCGACCAGGCCCGTCGGCGGCAGACCCTCCCAATTGGGAGGATAGTGGAATGCAGGTGCTGCATGACCGGATTCCCACCTGGAGACCGTTCAACCCCGAAGCAGGAACTGGGGTTCCGGAGAATTCATCGTGTCCAAATTCGGGTAGTTCTGAATCTTCAGACCCTCAAAGTGCTAGTTTTGTCTTCGGTGCTGGTTCCGTCTCGAAGGATATCGGATCGGGTGACATTCCGGGTCCTATATTCGGTTTTGGTAGCAAGGAGATTGGGAATTCTGAAACAGCCACTTTTGCATTTGGGAGTGGTGTGAAGAAACCTTCTAATTTGAGTCGAGCCTTGCCGGAGGATTCAAGCGGCCTGAATTTGGGTAGTTCTGAATCTGTGAAGTCGGAAAGTGCCGGTTTTGTTTTCGGTTCTGGTACCATATCAATTCCGAGTACCAGAAATGATAGAGCAGGGAATGAAGAAGACAATGCATTTATTTCCACAAGTGAGCAAGTTGGGAATTCTGATTCTGATGTCTTTGTATGTGGGGGTGCTGTAAAGAATAGTTCTAATTTGGGTCGAAACTCGTCCCTTGGTTCCAATGCGGTCTCATTCTCTCAGTCTCATCTACCCGACGAAATGAGGAGCCTGAAATTGCAGAGCCTTGGCAATGAGGATGGTCACGAGAACAATTTTATCTTCGGAGGTAGCAAGAATGCACAAACTGAGGTAAGTGGTAATCCTGATGCTTCGACGGAGAATTTGTTCACCAGACCCCATCAAAATGTTACATTCAGTTTGAAGAAGGGAGAATCTAAAGGTTCAAGAACAAGGAGAGGAAAATCAAGGCAGTCTACCCTAGGTGCTAAACAATTTTTTTCAAGGGAAAAAGTTTTACAGGAAAATCCAGAAATTGAACTTCCTGGTGACTATTCACCGATGGATTATTCTCCTTGTGATGAGAGTTTTGTTACCGGTCAATGTTCAAGAGAAGCTTCAGTAGCATCTGACGAGCCCATCCATTTTGTATCCCGCAGTGCATCAACTGAAGGTATTATTTCAGCAACGCAGCGCTTGGGTATTGATGACGGTGATCTAGAATGTAGAGAAATGGATGAAGATGGCTCCAAAGCTCATGGCGAGAGAAATTTTGCTGTTGAATCCTCTTTTGTTGTTGACCGGACTTCTGGTTTTGGAAGCGGAAATCTTGAGTTCAAATATGAGAATATTGACCTTGATAGTAGTAGTAGAGTTATTGCAGCTGAAGCTGAAACTGGTAGCTTCAGATCAAACATTGAGAGGGAGGGTAGTGAGGGTGGAATGCTGTTTACTTCTACTTCCAGTGTAGAAGATCATTGTAAATTAAACTACACTTTTGCTGCACCACCTTCCATTCAAGGTCCAATATTAGCATCGAAGCACCATTACAGAAGGAAAAATAGGATGAGAACCGGTCAGGATGCATATAATTCCACTCCAAATGACAGAGTACCCTTGACTTCTTCCTCTCCTAAGTTGTTTCGTGCTGCCAGCACTTCTGTTCATCCGGATCCAACACAAGACCTAAACGGCATTCCGTTTGTCCCTCAAACTGAAAATAATAACATAGCAGACAAAAAAAAAAAACCAGAAGCCAGTCAAGCTTCCGTAACCACTGATGGGGCCAGTATTGCAGCACAGGAGACGTGTGAGAAGTGGCGATTCAGGTGCTTCTTTTATCTTTTTCTTTTGATTCTAACCTATAGTTTGTACAGTATGAGCCAATTACGTCAAACTGATATTTCTTGTTTATATATTCATTGTGAGATATACCTTTTTGAATGGCCGTAGCTATAAATCAAAACTTCCAAGCCACCTGTATGCTTTGTTCAATGTGTTGTGAAATCATTTGATCTTTAACACTAAGCATCTGGAATTGGTTTACTTGCTGTGCCTTAGGGGAAACCAAGCTTATGCAAATGGACATCTATCCAAAGCAGAGGATTATTATACTCGTGGTGTGAATTCTGTCTCCCTGAATGAAACTTCTAGAAGTTGCATGCGGTCACTGATGCTGTGCTATAGCAACCGTGCAGCTACATGGATGTCTCTTGGAAGAATGCAAGAAGCAATTAGTGATTGTAAGATGGCGATAGCAATTGATCCGGACTTTCTTAGGGCTCAAGTTAGGGCTGCAAAGTAAGTGCTTCTGGTTCTCTTCTCTCATTTAGCATCAAATCTAATGACTTTTTTAATTCTTATTAATTAATACTGGGGATTGTTTCTTATAGAAGTTGAGTTTCCATCTTTATAAAATTCTGAACAAAAAAAATTATCTGAATCATGTAAGTGAAATCCATTCTACATTAGGTAGATAGTTAAAATAAAGGGAAATATTTAATCTTTCATATGAAAAGGTGATGGCATTCCACATTAGGTAGATTAGGCTCATCCCAACAAGCCTACTCCATCAAGGAGCTAGTTTAGCTTGCACCTATACAGACGCAATCCGAACAGACAACGAAACCAGGCGGTCCGAATGGCCATTCGGCCCCCAGACTCGGGAAAGTTTTGAGTGCCACTTGACAGTCTGAACAGCTGTTCGGATGCCCTGAACAAAAAGACCTAAGCTATTCGGACAACTAAGAGAAGTCCGAACTGGCTGACTAGGCGTCCGAACGGCTATTCGGACGAGTATACACCCCGTTCGAATTGTTGTTCGGACAACTAGTGTGGTCCACCACACTTCAAAAAATTTAAGGGTTGGCTATCTACTCAACCAAAAGTCCAATGAAACCAAAATCATTTGAGTGAATAAATATTTTATTTTTTAAAATCCAAAAAATCTAAAATAAAATTTATTTTGAAAGTCGAAACCTCAAAAAGCATGTCACGTTGTAAAACGATGAAATTTCATGCAAATCGATACAATTGAGAAATCCTAATTACCCCTATAAATCCCACCCATCTTGCGTCTCTCAACAAGCATAGCATTTAGAGTCGTGTGATGGACTCTTGGGTCTTTAGATGTAGTTGAGGTTCAGAATTGCGAGCTGATCACATCCCATCATAACGGACTACATGTAATTCCTCATCGAATGATTTGGACCCACAAATTTGGCCAACAAAGGTGAGCCCTGTAAGGGTAACACCGTCATTTCTATAAAATTGCAAGATTTCCACACCGTTGGAATATTTCCATCTATGACAGTGTCAAAATATTGGTTAAAATTAAAAGTTTGAATTTGTCTCCAACATTATGTGTCATATTCATAAATTACGTCAATGGGAAGGGCATATTAGACTTTTGGAGAGCCTAAGCAAAGAAAGAGGGACTGCTCATTGAAGAATTAACATTGTCCTTTCTAAATAACAAGTAATTGATGTTAATGGGCATTTATAGCAAGCCATAAGGTGCTGGTCTTCGTCTACACTGGAGCAAGGTTCCGTGCTCCCTTCTCACTGTGTTCCCTACCCGAGGGTGAGAAGAAGGCACATGTTCCTCTCCGACCCTTTTACCGTGGCTTATTCTCCCTCCTTTGTTGGCTTTTCTCCCACCAATGCATGGAGATAGAAGGAAAACTACGGATGTATGGTGGCATCCAAGGTGATTCTCTCTCACACATTCATTTTATTTGTTGACATCCAAGGAAAACTACGACACTTGTATGCATAAAATTGATGGAAAAATAGCTAGAAGAAGCCATGTAATTCATATTCCTTTTGAGTTTAGGGTTAGGCCATGTTTTAGGATTAAATCTTTAACTTTTCCCTATTCAAGGGGACCCCCTCCTATTGTAGTTACTTCAGAAATCAATAAAGTTACTTAATCTTTTCTTATCTCTGTTAAGAAGAGTTCGTTGAAGTCTTCTCTCTTTTGTGTGTGCTTTTCATTGTTGGCGTGTTTTTGCTTGAGAGATCGATCTCTTTTGCAGTTATTTTTAGCCTATCCTCATTCAAAGCTGCTTGTAATTGATGCGGTAGTAATTTCCAACAGATAACCTACACCAAAAGGTCTTCAATTTGAAATTAATGCTTGCTGGAATTCACGACAGCAATATATAATTTGAGTAATGCTATATAGCCAACTCGTTTGCCAACTTTTGTTGCCAACTCCACGTGATGTGGAGTGCTGGCAGGTCCTAATTGATGGGGACATTTTTGTGGGGGCCATGGTATGAGCCTTAGGGGGATGCCACGTAAAGTTAACCCAAAAGTTGGCTACCTAGTTGGCTACCTAGGATTTAAAATTTTGATTGAGGCTGTTTCTTGAAACTCTAGAATCCTCAATTCCTATGTCTATATAATCGGAATACCCGGGGCTACATTTCAACATGTGGGGATAAAGTAGCTAGCAATTAGTATATGAAATAATGAATCTCCTAAATGGCCCATCAGCTACTCAGTAACATGTAATAACTGATCAACATGATCCACACCAGACTGCTCTAATCTACTGAGAGATCATTCCATGTAGAAATCATTGATCTAATGAGGATGATAGTGCTCCACCGAGATCATGATAGACGACCAAATCCTCTGATCAATCTGATGCCAGGCTGTATTGTCCATGGAAGACAAGGATGAAAACTGTTGAAGCATCAATGGACATAGCAGATGTGTTCATTCTGTGATCTAAACTATCATCCGTGACCCGGATTCATGAGAGATGCACTAATGGGCACCTGATGCAGGAGCTGTTGCCAGTGAGGTGAATATCCATGGGGCAAGAGGTGATCGTGAGTGGAGTGAAATACAATGATGTTCAGATTCAAGCAGTGGAGGCTAATGAAGGTGAAATGAGAATACTTGTCCGTGTGGAACAAATAGACTTTAGCAAGGATATAGAAACATTGCCTTGGTTTCCTACATGAGAACCCTATCATAAAGTTTATGGTACAATTCGGCTTTTCTCAATTGAACTCTGTGTGTGTGTGTGCATATCTCTCTCTCTCTCTCTCTATCTCTCTCTCTCTCTCTCTCTCTATATATATATATATATATATATGGGTCATGTTTAATGGACACTGTTTTTGCACTTCAATTGTTACACCGATTTTCAAATCAACTAGATAGAGGTTTCAGAATTTCTTGATTTTTTGTGAGCATAATCATCTTGACTTAGATAGCACGTCCACAAAAAATCAGCACATTCTAAAGCCTCCAAGTACATCAAAACTAAAAGGCTTTATCAACCGTTCATTTTAATCGTTAATTTGAAGAGCACATTTAATAAGTCTAGAGGCTTTAGAATGTACTGATTTTTTGTAGATGTGTTATCTAAGACAAGATAATTATGCTCACAAAAAATCAAGAAATTCTGAAACCTCTATCTAATGGTTTGAAAATCGGTGTAAAAACTTGAGTGCAAAAACAGTGTCCATTGAACCTGACCCTATATATATATATATATATAGGGAAATGAGTTCCTATGACATGTCATAGGGAGTACCCTATGACATATGGTGAGTTAGTAACCGTAGAATATTTAGAATGTTCTGAATTTTTATGAGAATGATTACCCTATCTTAGATAGGACCCCTGCAAAAAATCGGCTCATTCTAAAACTTCTAGAGGCATCAAATAAGATTTTCAATTTAACGGTTAAAATGGATGGCCGATAAAGCTTCTAGCATTTGATGCCCCAACAAGTTTTAGAATGCTTTGATTTTTTGTGGACATTCTATCTAAGGTAAGGTGATCACCCTCAAAAAAATTCAGCACGTTTTAAACATTCTAGCATTACTAATTCACCATATGTCATAGGGTACTCCCTATGACATGTCATAGGAACCCAGCTGATGCAGGACAGCCGTCGATCGTCGGCGCAAGAGATAGGAAGAAAGAAGAAGATAAAAGGGGGGGGGGGCTCGCACCCTTGGCCTCTCGCCAAATCCGATCTCACATCGGCGTTGAGCCTCTCGCTCGCTCTCCTCTCACAGGGGAACCCGTGGCAAATGCACACAATTTTTTTTTCATTCAATCATTCAGTGCCTTACAAGAGGAGATTAGGTCTCCTTAAATAACCAAAATAGAGATAAATGCAGTCCCTTATAATTTGGGCTCACAATCTTCCAAATCTCAACTTCCCATCATAATTTAAATTACCAAATCTTATCTAATTAACTTCCTAATATAAAAGATTTGAATCTATTCAAATCTTACCTAAAAATCAGGTTTTAAAATAACCATAACTAATAAATCCGAAATATGCTAAAATAATATTTTCGGAATGAAATATTTATTTTATTCCGAAATTAATATTTTATTCCGAAAATACTAATTTCATGGATTATTAATCCGAAAATGATTATTTATTCCTATTCAAGTTTCGAGATGCGTGCAAGTCTCGAAACGTGTGCTCGTCGAATCTGCTCCCGCATCAAACTCCTCAGCTACGAAAGAACTCGACCTCGAGTTCTGTGAGGCCTAGGCAGGAGGCAAAGTTAGTAGCTGATGGTGAAGTCGATGTTGATGGTTGCCGGTGATGACGAGCCTCGAATGACACCGCGGATCGTCCGACGGAAGCGGAATCCGTCGAAACCCGCTCTGATACCAAATTTGATGCAGGACAGCCGTCGATCGTCGTCGCAAGAGATAGGAAGAAAGAAGAAGATAAAAGGGGGGGGCCTCACACCCTTGGCCTCTCGCCAAATCCGATCTCACATCGGCATTGAGCCTCTCGCTCGCTCTCCTCTCACAGGGGAACTCGTGGCAAATGCACACAATTTTTTTTCATTCAATCATTCAGTGCCTTAAGAGGAGATTAGGTCTCCTTAAATAACCAAAATAGAGATAAATGCAGTCCCTTATAATTTGGGCTCACAATCTTCCAAATCTCAACTTCCCATCATAATTTAAATTACCAAATCTTATCTAATTAACTTCCTAATATAAAAGATTTGAATCTATTCAAATCTTACCTAAAAATCAGGTTTTAAAATAACCATAACTAATAAATCCGAAATATGCTAAAATAATAACTTCGGAACGAAATATTTATTTTATTCCGAAATTAATATTTTATTCCGAAAATACTAATTTCATGGATTATTAATCCGAAAATGATTATTTATTCTTATTCAAGTTTCGAGATGCGTGCAAGTCTCGAAACGTGTGCTCGTCGAATCTGCTCCCGCATCACCAGCCCTCATATATATATATATATATATATATATATATATATATATATATATATATATATATATATATATATATATATATATATATATATATATATATATATATATATATATATATATATATATATATATATATATATATATATATGGGTTAGGATCGGATGACCCATCAAAATTTTGACCCATTAATAACCTAGCACCCTTTGATGCACTTAGAGGTTGTAGAATGGGCTGATTTTTTGTAGACATGTTGTCTATGATATGTTGATCATCCTCACAAAAAATCAGCCCATTCTAAAACCTCTAGGTGCATCAAAGGGTGCTCTTCAAATCAACGGTTAAAATTGACAGTAAAAAACCGTTGATTTGAAGTGTGCATTTGATGCACCTAGAGATTTTAGAATGGGCTGATTTTTTGTGAGGATGATCAACATACCATAGACAACATCCCTACAAAAAATCAGCCCATTCTATAACCTCTAAGTGCCTCAAAGGGTGCTGGGTTATTAATGGGTCAAAATTTGCTGGGTCATCCGATCCTGACCCTATACTATATATATATATATATGAAAATGGGTTAGATGTCACAGGGAGTGCCCTATTACATATAGTCATTTCGTGACACAATGCATTGTAGCATTTTCTCTTTTTACATACTTGTCATGCCATATTATGTTCCATATATGTATAAATGGTCTGATTAGTTACTATAATCCAGTTGTCATCTAGCTCTAGGAGAGATCGAAGATGCATTGAAGCATTTCAAGAAGTGTTTGCAATCAGAGAATGATGCGAACTCTAATCAGAAAATACGAATAGAGGCTTCTGAAGGTCTGAGGAAAGCTCAGGTAACACATTCCTATACTTGTTCTGTTGAAAATTTTTAGTGTAAAACATAATGTTTGAACTATATTATCTTTTCTTGGCAATAATAGCCTAGCACATGTTTGAAACAAATTACTTTTTTAGCAGAACTTATTGAACTAATGCACCCATTTACTTGTAGTTCCATTAATAATTACTAATTACTTGTGTGGTACAAAATTATCTTTGAAATATATATCTAATCTTTGACTGATAACTTAACACATGTTGGAAACATGCAAGGTATTTTACCATGTTTAACCGAAATCCTCTTAAATTAATTATGTTGGAAGTCCCTTGTGATTATTTCTTGGATGTCAAGTTGCAGGCGGGTATATGCATAAAGAAATCATAGGTAAATTCATTGTATTTAATAAGCTGCTTAAAAAGAGCACTTGTTTAAATGAATTGAGGATTTCAACTAATATCATAGAAGAGGGAAGAGGGCACACAATATTTCTCTCTTGGCCATGCACTGCACTATTTGTATTATTTCTATCACATTTCACGAATCAAGACATGCCTCCAAGGGTAGTTAATTATTTATAGTACACATAGTGATGTGCCTACTATACTATCCATTTAACCCATTTACGAATATAATTGAATATGGCTCGTATTAATCAAGAGCATGATTTATTGCAACACACTAAGCATATCGGCTTGGTGTATCACCCTTTCGTTGTCGTTTTCCACTGCTCTCGTGAGCATGTCTTTTAGCTAATCCTTTTGATCAGATTTATCGTGCTGCCTCTTTTTTATTCTCCTTTTTTAGGGATCAAAAGGAAATTCATATCAATATATTTTGTCATTTTTTGAAAGTTAGATATTTGCTATATGATTTGCATTTTGATCATTAATGTATAGCTTCAAGAGATCCTTAAACATGAGTTTCTTGTTTTTTTTTTTTTTAGCGACCTCAACCACATGAATTAACAAGTAAGACAATCATAACTTATTTCTACGCTTCAACATTTGAATTGACAAATACACATTTGCTCTTTTAGGTCACCTGAACCCTAAGGGAATTTTCATTTTGATGTAACTTCATATGGAGTTTAGTTGGAGTTGCATGCAATTATGCAACTGTAATTGAGTCCATAGGTTCTACAAAGATGGATTGATGTATTCTCTATCATCTTCTTTGTTTTTTTAATTTCATTTCAATTATGACCCTTTCCACATGGCACCACCTAATGGCTTGATAATACTGATTTTAATCCCTAAACAGCCCCATAACATCAATTCTTATCCTTTCCATGTTAGGTTTACTCAAAAGACTAGTTGCACCCAACCTAAGAAGCACTGACACTGGTACAAGGACACGGGTATGACACGGCACGGATTCGCCAACACAACAAATCCTAAAAAAAGACACGGGTACGGCAGGGACACGACAAAATAATTAATATTTTTTTTATTTATATTTTATGTGTGTTTACAAGTCATATATATTTCAATAACTGAGAAAACCTCATAGAAAACAACTAAAATAAAATTTGCATACTAAATCGCAATCATTAGTAACATCCAGCCCGATCGGTGAATTGCACACAACTCTAAATGGTATGGAAAAGAACGGTTGTGTTTCTTTTTTGACTTCAACCTATCGGAAACCTCAGAGGATCATATAAATTAAAGTCAAAACTGAATTGTAATCATCCGTTACAACCAGCCTGACAAGTGAATCGCACTGAGGCTCAAATGGCGTGCAAAAGAATGGCTGTGATTCAGTTTTGGCTTCAACCTATCTGGTTAGAGGATCGGATAGGTTGAAGCCAAAACTGAATCATAACAGCTTGTGACCCGACCCTATATCGAACAATCTGTCAAGCCGCCGTGTCCAGTGTGTGTTCGGCGAGTGTCCGACGAGTGTCCGGTAAGTGCCCGGGGAGTGTTCGGCCGTATTTGGCTCTCGGAAGCACGTGGGACAAGGCACATGCGTGTCCGACACGTGTCCGGCGAGTGTCGGTGTCCGACACGGCTACGGGGGGCCTAGGGAAGTGTTCGTGCTTCCTAGCACTCAACCTTTGCACCCAAAATTGGGCCAAATGCCAAAAACCTATTAACCCTGAAAAGGTTCAGAAAAAAAAAAAAGAATGCAAAGCCTAACTTCTAAATAATTAACCCTTTAGACCGAATTGGCCCAACCATATCTTGTATCAACTAAGACTAATGGACTAGAGTTAGCCCAAATTAACCCAAATTTGTTAGTGAGACTCTAGCTACCCAAATTGACTCAAATTGGACTAGAAGGACGAAGCCAGTCTATGACTCGACTCACCTAAACACCTAATGACGCCAAATTTCTCTCTTATTGACCTAATTAACAATTTTTTTTGGCATATACTATAGCTAACAATTTTGATCGACCCGAGGATGCTCTTGCTTCAAATTCTTGGGTGGGAATAATGGCGACTCCATTCAAGATGCTCTGATACTCAAAACATGCTGAAAATGTATCCCGACATAGATAGAACTCAATTTTGAGTTAATTCAAGTCGATTTTGAGTTGATTCAACTCAATTTTTAAAACCTCCGAAATACTTATGAACCCATTATAAGAATTTGAGTTAATTCAACTCAATTTTGAAAAACCCCCAAATTCTTATGCACCCATCATAAGAATTTGAGCTAATTCAACTCAATTTTGAGTTTATTCAACTCAATTTTGAGTTAATGAAACTTATTTTTGAAAAAACCCCAAATTCTTATGAACTCGTCATGAGAATTTGAGTTAATTAAACTCAATTTTAAGTTAATTCAACTGAATTTTTAGTTAATTCAACTCAATTTTGAAAACCCCCCAAATTCTTATGAACCCATCATAAGAATGAGTTTATTTAACTCAATTTTGACTTTATTCAACTCAATTTTATTTAATGCAACTCAATTTTGAGTTAATTCAACTCAATTTTGAAAAACCCCCAAATTCTTATGAACCCGTCATAAGAATTTGAGTTAATTCAACTTAAATTTAAGTTAATTCAACTGAATTTTTAGTTAATTCAATTCAATTTTGAAAAATACCCAAATTCTTATGAACCCATCATAAGAAGTTGAGTTAATTTAACTCAATGTTGAGTTTGTTCAACTCAATTTGAGTTAATGAAACTCAATTTTGAGTTAATGCGACTCAATTATGGTTAATTCAACTCAATTTTGGAAAAATCCCAAATTGTGTTAAGTGAAAAAACTGCCCAGGCGCCTAGGCGATCCTAGGCACCCAGGCGCAAGGTGGTCCTAGGCAACCGGCTAGAGAAAACCGCCCACCTAGGGGTCATCTAGGCGCCCAGGGGTCTAAAACGCCTAGGTGCCCGCCTAGGCGACGCTTTGACTACAGAGATGAAGACTGATGAAGCTCATCTACAAAAGGAGATTGTCGTCGGTGGCCGTAATATGCAAGTTTGAATCTTCCGCAATTGGCGTTGCGTGCTCTGGAAAATAAACAACAACGGACATGTTAGCCGATGATGGATAGCCATCGGTGATGGTCATCACGGATTCCTTCACCCACCCCACGAACAAATCAGCATAATATTGAAATTGTTACTCGTCTTACAGTTATTGTTACTCATCTAGGGATATTGTTACCCGTCTTATGGTTACTAATGAAATTGCACATGGGTCTTTAACCTACATAAAGGTTTCAGAATTTGGTAAATTTTGTTGGTGTGCTATCTATGGCAAGTTGATCATCCTCATAAAAAATCGTCAAATTCTGAAACATCTAGGGGTGTCAAATGTTAGAAGTTTATCAACCATCCATTCTAACCTCTATGGCAAGTTGATCATCCTCAACAAAAATCATCAAATTCTGAAACCTCTAGGGGTGTCAAATGTTAGAAGTTTATCAACCATCCATTCTAACCTCAGGTGTAGGATCCCCTTTCCGATATCCACACAAAAACTAAGGAAATTCTGAGATCCGAATCCAACGATTAGGATGATGGGTCAAATTATGGATCAAAAAATGATGGGTTATCCAATCCTCACACACACACACACACACACACACACGTGCGGTCGCCAGTGTCGCTTTATGGCACACACACACACACACACACGTGCGGTCACCAGTGTCGCTTTATATGCCTTCATGAAATCTAGTCCGATTTCCAACGTATATCTCAAGTTTTATTTGGATAATAATTCGTTCTGTTAAATGATGCTACTGAGTTGTGCTCTTGGTTTGGATAATTTGGAATGTTATTTCTTTGTAATTAAACTTTTTGATTGTGATGATACTTTCGATGCTTATAAGCGTTATCCCTTTTTAACAGCAAGTAGCTGATTACATGGATCAGTCTGCTGAACTTTTACTTAAAAGAACAACGAATGATGCGACCAAGGCATTGCAAATTGCCTCTGAGGCCCTGTCAATAAGTCCACTCTCAGAGAATTTGATGGAAATGAAAGCAGAGTCTCTGCTAATGGTTTGTGTTACTTCTCTTATAGTTCATATATTATCAGAAATATCTAAATCGCATTTATACTTCTCTGTTACTTACCAGAAAATTGTTCTTTGTCATATTCATCACATCAGTACGCACTAGCATAAGTTACCATCTATTTTCAAAACTAATTATATTGTTCTGGCACCTAACAGCTGCGGAATTTTGAAGATGTAATCCAATTGTGTGAAGAGACTCTGGATTCAGCCAAAAAAAGTTCTATTGTAAATAGTGCTGAGGGGCAATCTAAGGACACAGATAGCTCTAGATACATGGAAAGTTCTCATGAGAGGCTTTGGCGGTGGCGTCTTATCTCTAAGTCCTATTTTTTACTGGGAAAACTTGAGGAGGCTGTCGAGATACTTGAGAAGCATGAAAATGTGAAAATTATAACAGACAAGTATTCCTTGATCCTTATTTTATGCTTAACATTGTCCATGCCTTCCGTGATTTTCTGAGCTCTTCATAGTGGTCTTTATGTTTGTAATGATAGTGAGCTTACCAGGTATCGGAGCTGGTCTCCAGATTCTTCTACATCACTTATGGTCACCATACGTGACCTTTTACGTCATAAAGTAAGTCTGTCCAGTTCATCTATGATGATTACACATGCTTATTGAAATAAAAAAATGACTTTCCCTGGTTCTGTAGCTAACACCCCATATTTAATCACTATGTCAGCCTAATGACATGTATTTCATCTTTTCAAAATGTAATTTCTAGGCAATCCTGAATTCATTACTATATGCATGATAGTTTTTTAGAACTTTGAGACACTATGACTTTTGAAACTGGCCAACTCCCCAACGAGCATGTTGCATTATCTCTAGACCGGCTAGGGCTTGGCTTTATTTCTGGACGATACTTGAAATTACAATAAGTATCAGCTTCTGCTCCATGATGTAGCTACAGTGTAACCATGCCTCTTTTATGACCAAAATTTTCTATCTACCTAATGTATGAAAGATAACATCATAACATCAGCATTTCTTCTGAAAATTAAAATAAATCGTTATTGCATATTATTTTGAAAATTAAAAGCAACAATTATTATGCAGGGACCTTAACTTGTCCAAGATATACTTTGTAAGTCATCTTTTATTTGTTCCTTATGGAATTGGGACATCTGTCCTTTGATCCATTTTAACCCACAGCATCCCCCCTCCAATTATTATATTTATGTGACTTGCCTTCAGTTTTCCAGCAGCTTATTTAGCAATCCTTTTTTGTCGCCTAATTCTACACCATATATGGTTTCTTTTCCTAGTTCTCTTTTTTCATAGTTCTTATCTAAGGGATATTGCATCACCATCTTTTTGGCTCCACCATTCCATCCTTGGGCATCTTATGGTTTCTCCATTTTCTCCTTGCACTACACACAACTACAAGGACACGTCTTGTGGTTAGAGCTCATAATTCAATCACTTCACTATCATAACATGTTGAATAACTTTTCTTCATTTGATCCACCCTTGAAAGTAATTGTAGGTTAATCTTTTTTTAAGTGTCTTTGCTACTGATTGATCATTGGCCAATGCAAACAAAGGGTGTTATTTGAATCAGCCACTCATGTTCAGCTCTTATCCGGGCTCGATGAAGCTTGTTTAAATAGGAAACGAGCAAAACCTGATGAAATATTTTAGGCTCGGAATTATCTAGAGTCTAGATTGAGCAGATTTTAAAACACACAAGCTTGGCTTTAATTAACTTGATATTATAATTATAATTGAAATATCATATGTAATATAGTTGTATTTATCAAAGTTCACCTTCTAAGGGTGTCCATTGAATTGGAACAACTCTTGTTTATCTTGCGTTTGACGTGATTTTGGGCTCTATCAAGTTTGTTCAAATAGAAAACACGACAAGAGTTTCATGCTTGAAGTTTATTTGAGCTAAGCTTAAATAAGGCTATGGGAATTTCAAACCGAATTCGACCAGAACCAACCTCGCTTAAGCTCGGCTTGTTTGCACCCTAATGCAAATTAAAGTACAAATGCTCCTAATGGTTTCATCTCCAATCCCTTCCCCACATTTACCTTCTCATACCCTCTATTGTTTCTCCCAACTTGACTTTTTAAGCAAACACTAACAATTTTTATCTTCTATTTTCCAAAACTTCTTCCACATCATTCCCCCACAAGATCCACCACTTTCGATCACCAAAATCCCCTGAAAACCAATTATAGACTGTGCAGTCATATATGGGAAAGCCTTGATATCTCAAAATCTAACGCTTGGATCGCTACCAAACTTTAACCCTACATTCCCTACATCTAGACTTACTTACCCACCAAGTTTGAACCCAATCCAAAAAAACTGAACCTTCTAAAAAGATCAAAATACCCCTCTGCTGTCATGAAAATCTTCACATTCCCAAATCCAAAATTTTTATCTAGAGCAAGATCTCTTTATTTTGGCGGAACCCCCTCACCCGTCCTGCATTAGTAACTCATGGATTTGGTTTAGAAAGGTACTGTAATTGCGTGGTATGTGAATGTTGAAGCATCAAATATTTAGGGACTACGAACAAGTTTATGGAGGACACTATCACATTGTATAACACATTTTGGGAATTTTTGGCTAATTACAAGCGTGATTTGTATATGTTTCAAGATTTGACAACCGTTGATTGAACTTATTATGAACCTCTCATAATACTATGAAATTCCCTTTGGAGGGGCGAAAATGGAGGTTCCCGGAGTACAGAGGGAACATTCAACCTAATTAAAAATCATGCACGATTGCCTGCCTCAGCGGCACAATGCAAGCAGTTCGTTGGGGTAACTCTTTTAAGTTCGTTTATGTTTGCTCCCTAACTAGTGCTCCCTTTTTGTTTTATCTTTGCATGCATGGGGTGGTGCGCTCCTCTTCTCTCTTGGCTAAATCAAATGTGAGGACCTAATAGGCTAACTACATGCTATAGGGTTTCATCATTCAACGCTAGTAATAAAGTAAATCACGCAGTCTATTTTTACTGGGAAACCCTAAAGAAAAAAAACACAATGGGATGAACCCAGAGGTGCAAGTGATCCACTAGAATGGGTGAAGGTACAAGTGTCAAGAGAATTACCCCCACAAGATCTATACAGATTTGTAACCCACTCAAACGTAACCACGAACCGGTACTCCACGACGTTGCTCGGCCGGTCGTCTCGATACTTTGCGATCGTCTGACATAATCCTTTGTAATCTCCTTTGCTTAAACGCTTGTCTTTCCTGCCCCGGCCTTATAAGCACTTCTAGCTTTCACACCCAGCTCGCACGTGCACGCACGAGCACTCGTCACCACAAGGTACCACCACCCTAGTCCCTAAAAATGGACCCTAAGATTCCACCCCATCGAATCCACAAAGATAGGATTATGGGAACCCTAAAATGATTTCTCTCACACAAGTCCCTATGGGGGAATCCTCGATGAGAGATTTTTTGCCACTGCACTAGAAACGACCCAAATCCATGGAATTTCAAAGAACGATTCAGAAGAATCGAATCGGTGGGGAAAGGGTTAGAAAGATCCATCACAAGAGGGATGGGGAACGAACTAAGTGGATCAAATTGAATGCCTTAAGTAAATGCACAAGAATCCTCAATGGATCGAGGATCAATTCCAACTCGCACTAGATGATTCTCTAGATTCAAGAGGAAAAAAAAACCCAATTTGGGGGTTTTCTAAGAGGTTTAAAGTCTCTCTCCAAAAGCTGCTTTTCAGCCTTACCCTAAAGATAGAAGTATGATCTTATATAGGTGTCTCACTCATGCAATGGTTACCCTTAGATCTGGCCATCCAACGGTCGAAAATCAGATTAAAAGAGCTGAATTTCAACTTCAGCCCGAAGGGGTCCAGACCCATTAATCTTTGTCCAGACCCCTTGCTGAGTAGGGGGTCCGAACCCTTGCGGGGACCCAAGACTCGGCGAGAAGCACCTGCCCCATAACGGGTCTGGACTCTCCCAAAGGGGTCTGGACCGCACAGTGGGGAGAAGTCCTCCAACACTGAGAAAAAATTTTAAGTGTGACTTGCCCAATGATAAATACCGTAAATCCGTCAAAAATGATTTCGCAACTTGGGAAATCTAAAAGTCCATCAAACCAGAGTTTTGAATATGTGAACGGACCTCAAAAAAACGTGAAAGCGCCAAATCGATAAAAACACACGGCAAATCGATGATAACGGTTTCAGCGTTCCGCAACCAAAACACAAAAACTAAACCCTTTACACCCCAATGGATTGGATCGTGGTACAACATGGGGATGTGTGAGCTGGGCATTCTTATATCATCTTGATACTATGCAACAACTTTGAAGTCTTCAATAGGTTCTGAATGTGCACGCTGTCCTAACTCACAGGTTACACAAACCTTACCGAATCCATTTCGATCAATATTTTGACACTCTGGATATGGAAATATTTTGTGAAAATATTTTGATAGTGTTGAAATATTGCAGTTTTATAGAAATGGTGGAAATATTGATTTTTTAATGAAAATTTTCAATGAAACCCTAGATAGTCATAAACCAAGTATAGATACACACTTTGGAACACTCAGATAATATTTGTACCCTATCTAGGGGTGTAGAGCATCATATAGCATGTATTCTATGTATTTGACACTGAGTATGAGTCTTGTGTATTATTGTGCAGTCTTGTTTGGTCCGATTTTGATCTATATTTTTTTAATATTTTTATGGAGAAAAATGTTTTCAAAATAAAGATTAGTTGATGGTTAAAATAATGCTTCAAACGATTTTGAAAATAGACTAAAATAAAAAAAGTTATGCAAGTTTGAAATCATGCCAAAATTATGCTGAAATGCAAAACACTGTTTTTTCACTTAATCTGGAAAAAAGAGTTTTTATATAGAAAATTTTTATTCATTCAAAATTTTCTTTGGCGGACCATGGTTTTCTAGATGCTCTTGTAGTTCTACATTTGGTGTAATTTTTTGAGCTAAAAAGAAGTTGATTTAACCCCTTCTTTCAGAATACGGATTTTATAAAAACCTCTGAAAACTGTTTTCTCGTACTAAAACTGAAAATATACTTTTTGATTCATTTAGTTTTTTATTTTTCTATATTTTTATTGAAATCAAATGGTAGGTATTTGCTTATTTATATAAAATAACTTAAAGTAAATGACTGTCAAGCTGAATACATCTTATGCTAAACCCAGTTCTGTTTTTTCTAAGTGCTAAGTCCTGAAAACTAGAGGGTTTCGGGACCGATTTAGATAATATTTCGTGAAATTTCGTAATATTTTTAGAAATTTCATGTTATTTCGTGAAATATCCAGAAGTTTTCCAATTGGTCAAGATTGTATATGATATTTCATATCGAGGTCTCAATAAAATGAAATATTTCGCGAAATTTCACGAAATATTTTGATTTTTTTTATCCTTGGTTGTAACATACTAAACTAGTTACAAGTAGGCTCTAGTCTGTTATATGGTTCTAATTTAGGAAGATGGGATACATTTAGAAATATTGTGCTGGCTAATAAATTTGTCTTGTCACCGAAGCTGTCAAGGAGATTTTACCAATCAATTCTGTATTGCTCTTCTATTTTTCACAACTGTCTTAAATGCTTCTTTACCGAAAAAAACTGTCTTAAATGCATAAATGCGTGATTATCATGTAAACTTGTTCCTATGGAAAACAGATTTCCTTATACAAAAAGACTTGACACTTCGCTCGCTGTCTTTTTCAATTGAAGGCTGCTGGAAATGAAGCATTTCAAGCAGGAAGACATTCGGAGGCTGTGGAACATTATACTGCTGCTTTAGCATGCAATTCCGAGTCACGTCCTTTTGTGGCAATATGTTTTTGCAATCGTGCTGCTTCATATCAAGCTCTAGGCCAAATAACAGATGCCATTGCGGATTGCAGTCTTGCAATAGCTCTTGATGCCAGTTATCCAAAGGTTTATTATATTCTGATTTTGTATAGAAACCCTTATTCTTGTTGGGTTACTGTAATTTTCTGGATAAGATTGAAAGTTCGGTGCTTGATTCATTCTTGTAGGACCTTTGAGGTTGACCACTAAATAATTTCATACGCTGTCATACGATTTTATATCTTTACTGCTTGCCTTATTTATTTTAATCTATGATTTCTTTGTTTTTAATCTGTTTATGTGATTTCCTAATTCTCTTGCCTTACTACTTTTCGTGCAAGTTCCTCTCTCTTCCTTTGCTTTGGATGCTAGTGATATTTCTGGCACTACATGTTATTTCTTTGGTTTGTTTCACTTGGCCTTGTGTCAAATTGAGTACTTTACCCCGACGGACTTCAGAATTATTCTAACATCAATAATTTTGATACGTAGTCCTTGAGATAAAGCAAAACCAATATTTTAAGTCAATTAAAAGAAAAAATAAAAAACAGTACTTTGTTTAATTTCAATTACATGTAGATTTACAAATTAAGAGATCCGGTGCTTTGTTTATTCCATAGTGAATACGATTGGAATTTTTTTTGTGTTGCAGGCAATATCAAGAAGGGCCACCTTACATGAGATGATCAGAGACTTTGGGCAGGCAGCAAAAGATCTCACACGGCTAATATCTCTTCTTGAAAATCACATAGAAGATAAAGACAATACTTCTGCCACACTGGTAAGATCAACCACAAACTCTAGTGATCTAAAACGAGCTCGTTTGCGTCTTTCAACCATGGAAGAAGAAGCAGGAAAAGGAACCCCACTGGATTTGTATATGATATTGTAAGTTCTAGGACCATTTTTGACTGTACAATTATTTTAGTCCTTTGAGGGCGTATGTGCTTTATAATTGTAATCATGTTACACCTTAGAGTAATGACTGGTAAACTTCCAACTGGGAATATGTAGGCAGCTATGAAACACAGGTACTTCGGAAGGATTGCCGTACGAGTACCGGGTACGCACCAGATACGGGTACGGCAATTCTTGTACCCGGTACACCGTTTTGAATCAGGTACAAGTACCCGATTTGGGTACGATGCCGATACGGCATGGGTACGGGTACGGGTACGGGTACGGGTGTAGAAAAATAGGAAAAATTATAAAAAATTTAGAAATTTAGAAAAAAAATCTAAAAAAATAGAAAAAATTTAATAAAATAAATTTAAAAACAATTTTTTTTTTTTTTAATTATACTAAAGTTATAAAATAATATCATTGATATTATAAAAAAATATTTTTTATATTGGTATCCCACCGTACCCATACCATACATTTTAAGGTATCGTCATGTCGGCATATCCGTATCCGTACCCGTACCCCTGCTTCATAGGTTGGTAGGGAATCAAATCTACTGTCATCCCCTCGTTTCTAATGTCTAATAACTGGTGTATATCTAATGGGTCACCCTATCAGTACTGCATTTTGAATTTGAGTTCTTGTCCTATACACATACTTTTAGTCTACCTTCGCAGCAATGGAGCTAATGCTTGGAATCCTGAAAAAAAAAATTTAATATGAACCCTTTGGTGCTTTCCGTGGCTCGAGGTGCAATTAAAATTTCTATATTGGTGAAGTTCAGAGATGCAAATAATTTTCAGTGTTTCAGTGTCTAGGGTCAATCGTGAACTTAAATTTTTAAATTTTGTACGTATGAACTGGACCAAGTTTTACTGATTTTGATTCTTTCTGTTGTTTTTAGAATTCTGCTGTTTCTCAAAGGACTTAAAACATTGCTTTTGATCTAACTAAAAAGCTTTAATGACTATGCACCTACTCTAGGTCTGGTTAGACCTGATCTTGTTCAACATAATCCATCTGTAGCATAGTGGATGAAAGTTCTCTTCTTTGTATGCCTTGGCTTTAACAAAATTTCTTAATTTGTTTTGTAACCAGTTGCCTCCTGTATGCAGGGGAATTGACTCATCGAGCTCTGCGGCAGATGTGAAGAAGGCGTATCGTAAAGCTGCACTGAGACATCATCCAGACAAGGTCTTAACTCAAGTTGTCTTGTTTAAACTTCGTTTTTTCAAATTTTATTTCCCTAACAAACTTGTCAGTGCAGGCTGGTCATTTCTTAGCAAGAAGCGAAAATGTGTGTGATGGACTTTGGAGAGAGGTGGCTGATGAGGTGCACATTTATGCTGATCGACTGTTTAAAATGATAGGAGAAGCATACACCATACTTTCAGACCCTACCAAGGTATATATGCTTATAAATTTTTGGTACCTTCATAAATGTGTCTCTTTGTTTTAAGGCTATTTATTGATGGAATGGTGAGTAGGTATAAGTTTACAGAAGACAAAATCTTAAGCTAAAACTAAGGAGTTAGATTTCCAACGCCAACTTTTTATATAGGAGGGGTAGTAACAGAGGTGGGGGATAGCTGTATGATATGAAGGATAAAGATCTAAATCTAAAAAGGATGTGGAATAGGTTAATGGCAATTTTTTTGTTATTGTGGGATGATATTGTTGATGTTAGTAGTGCCTCTATGACATTATATCGTTGGGATGCAAAGGCTAAAAGATAATTTTGGTATAAGATGATGCACTAATATGAAGGGATGGAGGGGGACAAAGGGGAATCTTTAATGATAATGCACTATGAAGAGTGCATTAGGACAAGGGTTTGAAAAACTACAAGTGTATTTGTTCCAAAACTTTGATAGAATGCTGTCTCAATAATAAATACACATTTTTAAAAAAAGGGGCAGTTCTAATAATCTTGAGTGGAGCAAACTCACAAAAGTAAATTGTTCCCTTGGAAGTAAATAAAACAGCTTCCAAGAATGCTAAGCCTAAAACTATGTCAAATGGAATTCTCATTACTAAGTATAGGGTAAGGCTATTATCCTTGGAGCAAGAAGAAAAATGTGATTTAATATTGTTGGAGTAGTGCAAGTGTCAGTTAGGTGAGTTGGTAAGTTTGGAGGGATTGATACCCGAGACCTTGGTTCAATTCCTTCTTGCATCGAATTAATAAGTGGTAGGGGCTGCCTTAACCCTTCCTCAAATGATACGCTGAGGGGTTCTTAAATTTTTTTTTGTTAAGAGTAGTTATTAGTGGTAATTTGAGGAAAACTATTGGAAAAGTGAACTTGATTTTCATTTGGCCTATTCAAATATAGAAAATTAATTAAGCTACCCTACACAAGGTTTAAAATTTGGTCTAGACCAAAGGCGAAATTTCTGTTGAAATCTTGAAATTTCGACCAAAATGATTCAAAAATTTTGAAATGGTTTAAAAAAAAGGTTTTTTTGATTTTTTTTTTGTATATTTTAAATTTAAGTATACATATTTACATGAATTATTTGAAGAACACACACACCAAACACATAGTAAACTTGCAGGGACCATGATAACCAAGGTGGAATACCAACAAACTGAATAAACTTGATAATCATTATATATTTACATTATTTTCAACATGAAGATGTCTGAAGATTATTCACAGATGCTCTGATCCCATCATTAGTACTAAAGCATCCATTCATGCAGTCATCCGCGCCATACACCCGCTTCGTCTTGCAAGTTACAGTAGCCTAGGATTCCCCGAGGAACACATGCATTGGTGCATACTACAGTCGTGGACTGCATGGAGGCTAGCGTAGTCCTTGTGTTAGACCATATATAGTATAGAGGTATAGAGGTCAAAACCTTTTTAAAAATTTAATTAATTAAGACTACAAATAAAGTATCCAAGGCAAATGTCGTTTTTACCTAAACTAAATCTCAAGTATTAAAAGTTAATCAGAAGCAACTATAGAGAATAATTAAAAGCGTCGAGTTAACAAGTGAAGGTAGGTATATATATATATATATATATATATATATATATATATATATATATATATATATATATATAGAGAGAGAGAGAGAGAGAGAGAGAGAGAGAGAGAGGACATAAATCAATGTAGATCATCAAAAGAATATAATGTATGGATTGTACGTGGGTTCAATGATGTATATCCAGTACACTTGACACCCCGTTTCCGTGCAAGGGACATGCTTAAGGTGGGGACTGAGTCTTCTTTTCCCATGAAGGCAAGCAACTAACCAAGTTGACTCTCGCTCTACCTGACACTTTTCTTTGACGCTAAGGCGGTGAGAAAATTGTTCAGTATGCCCATAGAGAGTACCCAATGTTCCCTTTGGCCAGACGCCTGTGTGGGTGCATGTTCACATGTTGCACAATGGATCCAAGGAACTTTCGGCTATATGTCTATGTGAGTGATAAGATACAAACCGTGATTCTCGTGCATTTTCACAAATGATGCTTCATAAACAGTCCAGCATTATTCATGTGTGAGAATAAATGTACAATTAAATATTGTTAGTACTCTATTGCAATGACCTTGGTGGTTTTGTTTGCATATCGGCAATGACCTATTTTCCATTGGCTTTGCTCAATATGAAATTTCTCCATGGTTAGGTTTCACATCATACTGACCACTGTTGTAATGATCTGTTCAATCTTCCCATGTGGCCTTAACCCAGAGTTTTGATAGCAAAGGCTTTCTTGTTGTTTCACTGGCATTTGATTGGACCTTTTACCTATGAGCAATCTATTCAGCCATCCAGTTTTCCATCTGGATCAGGGGCCATCCTGACTTGACACTTTACCTGCCAGTCGGGCTGAGTTTGATTCACCTGTCAGGACTGAGTGAAACTGACGGATATGATCAGGTGCCATTTCAAGATGGCCCGATCTGAGTGGACCACGGGATGGCTGAATATCGTTTTTCCTTTACTTATCCATACATGATCTAGTGGTCAGAATTCACTTTCTTTGGGGTCTCGAGAAGTGCATACCAATGTTTTCTCTGTGCAGCGCCTGCAGTATGATGTAGAAGAGGACACGAGGACTAGCACGAAGGTCCACAGTGGGAGTAGTACATCTAAAACCCCATCAGATAATTACAGCAGCAGAGATGATAGGAGTGCTGATAGGCGTAACTGGTGGGACCACGGAAGCTCGCATCAAAGGTCGTCAGAATCTTCACGCTCCGGTTCCGGGGCCAAAACATGGAATTATGGGGTCTAAAAGCTTTCATATATGGGACACATCAAAGTCCACCCATTGTGATCAAGTGATCGCTGCCACCTGGGCGCTGGCTCTCGTTCTGGGATGATTGTAGAGAGAGAATGGATCAGCAAATGAACCGCTCTGATTGTCTGGAGATTAATTGACACTTGAAAAGCTATCAAGTTCAGCAAAACAGACTCCAGAGCATTTTGAGTGGTTTCCTGTGGTGTAAATACAGAGGTTACTGACAGAGTGAAAGAACTGTTGTATGAGAGAGAGAGAGAGAGGTTTTGCCTGTTCTTTGACTGAATCAAGTTTTGCTGGGAGTGGGGATTGTATTGATTGTTTGTAGCTTTGTGTTCTCTCTGAAACGAGAGGGAAGACATGGACGTATATATGTTTATGTAAAGCAATGACATGATAAGCTGTGTTCTATCTGTCCTGTTTAAGATGTAACAATGGTTTGCAGCTTTTCCCCTCTAAAGAACTATTCGGTTCAAATTGAACCACCATTTTTTTTGGGGGGCAAATTACAAAAATCTCCCCTGAATTATACACCGCATTTCATATTGGCCCCTCAACTTTTTTTTTTTTGAACAATTTGATCCTTGAACTATGCTCTGTAGGGGTGCAACTTGGGTCGGGTAAACCCGAGAACGGAACAAACCCGAACTAAATGGGTCAGGTTGGTTCGGGTATTTTTAAATTTTTGGTTGGTTCGGTTCCGATATTTCTTGACCCGACTAAATCGGGTCGGTTCTGGGTTAGGGCTCAGGTAAAACCGAATCAACCCGACCCGGATCCTTATACTTGGGGTGCAACTCGACCATTAGTTTAAACTAGGGGTTTAAACGAGGCCATTAGTTTACATCAGACCCATTGCACCCCATGGTTCAACTCGGCCATTGGTTTAAAACAGACCTGTTGCACCCTATAGTTTCAATATGACCCGAGTTGCACCCCCTAGTTTAAATCAGACCCAAGAACCGACCCGAACCAACTCGATTTGGTTGGGGTCGGTTGGGTCAGGTTTATATAGAATTCGGGTTGGATCGGGTTAGACAATAGTAGAACCCGTAACTTTCGGGTCGGTTCCGGTTTGGCTCAAACCCGAACCAACCCAACCCGAGTTGCACCCCTAATGCTCTGTCTGCATTTAGCCCTATCCGTCAACTTTTTATCCTGAAAATATCCTTATTAATTTCTAATAAGACTCAATTGTTTTAGAATATTTAATTTATCAGGAAAAGGGTGTTTTCTGAATAAAAGTTAACATAGGGGCCTAAATGCAGAAGGATCATATTTCAGGTATCAGGTTGTTCAAAAAGGGACCAATATGAAATAAGGTGTATAGTTCAGGGGCCCTTTTTTAAAAAAAATTTGGGGGGGGTTTGTTCCAAAACCTTTCGGGCAATGGGGAAAAACTCCCTGATTCGATCGAGGTAGTTCACTGGGTAGTGCTTAAGGCTGAGGATGATCTTGTACCTTTTCCATAGAGTTGGGCCGGGCCCAAGTAGTGTGGGCCGAGCCTGGTCGGAAGAGAAGAATGAAAACAGGTCAGGCCCTGCTAGCTAGGCATCAGCCAGTTTACACTATGAGTATGTTTTTTCGGGCCGGATTGGGCTGGTTTGGCTGCCTAGTATTTTAATATATTTTCAAGTGTAATTCGAGTTGGATTGGGTCGGGCCGGGCTCAAGTAGTGCCGGGTCGAGACGGGTCGGGAGAGAAGGATGAAGCCCGGTCAGGCCCATCTGACCGGGCCAGGTCAAAGGTGTTAGCCCGAGCCTGGCCCGCTTACGATGTATTTTTCAGGAAAGATCGGTCCGGTTCGGTGGGTTTTTTAGTATTTCAATTTAGGTTTTTTGGGGAAAGCTCGGGCCGGTTCGGCGGGCTCAAGGCGGTGGCCCAAGTCTGGGTCAGGTGGGTCCTCAGGTCGGGCCGTTGCCTTGGGCTAGGCCCATGGGTCATTCTTACACCCCTACTCAAGTAACTAGTCTATATAACATGGCACGGCGCTTTCGTGCTGACTAGACAAAAAAATTGCTGACTAAACAAAACGAAACAAGTTGACTAGACAAAAAAAATAACTACGCATTATCACAACCATCCATACATAAAGGAATATAAGCTGCACTTGATGGCTCCTTCAGAAATTAAATAAATGTCGTTGTCGTCGTCGAAAGTGTTTTGTTACTAAAGACGTTCAAGTGTGTTACCACCGAAGACGACCTGCTGCAGTGCCGACAGGGTGGCTCGCTATAGTGCCGACGGGCACATGCACTATCCTTTTAAAAAAACGGGTAGACCCGCTAAGACCCAGTAAGATCCGTTTAAATATTTAATTTTTTATTTTTTTTTAATTTTATCTTTCGTTGCAGCTTATCATCATGGGTGTCCTGATCACAGGCGTCTATTGAACCCATCGCATACTATGATCGGATGTTGGGTAGATCATTGGAGGGACAATCATATCTGTTTCTTTACCTGCCGATTCGGACCAAGTGTGATGCACGGGTCGGGTATGGTGCAACGGACGGCTGTGATTTGGGGTATAGATAAATAGTGTAGAAGATTTGGATTCGGGGTTGGGGGGGTGGGGCGGTGGTTGCCTGCTTCGTGTTAGTTGGGGGGTGTCTTGCCACCGAAGATGGCCCGACAAGTGTATTGCCGCCGAATGCGGCCCGCTGCAGTGCCGACGGCCAAGTGTGTTGTTGTCGCACCGAAGGCTTCCGCTTCATGTCAATCGGCATGGGCATACCGAAGGCGGTCAGGTGTGTTGTCGTCGCATATGACGGTGGGGGAGGGGGTAGGGGTGGTGATGCCTGGGGGGTATTTTGCTGCCGAAGGCGGCCCGCTGCAGTGCCGACAGGCACGGGCATACACTATAACTAGTAGAATGACAGGGAAGAACCAGAACAAGGAAACCCTTGTATCAAAATTGTTTTCTAAGACTTCCATGAATCGACTACACATTAAGACCAAGACAGGTGCTATGGTGTGTTTTCAGGGCGTAAACACTATGCACAATAGATGGTTGTTGAACATTACTTGCATCTGGGCCATCGGGGCAGCCTAAAGCCCATCGGGCCCGGGCCAATTTGGGCCTAGCATGGGCTGAGTTAGATTTGGTCTTGGACCGGATTGGGTTTGAGGACCAGATACAGACAACCACTACCCGGCTCAACGCCCGAACCGAAGTCCGAATTATTTTATTCTCATTTTTTATGTCCAATGAATACATAATTGTACACACATGCTTTACAAGTATCAAGGTCTCAGACTCTAGGAGCATTACTTCACATTTATTTTTCTAATGTCTATCATAATCAATGCTATATTACCCTATTTTGTATGATCAATAGGAGAAAAAAAGATTTAGGCATATAACATGTTAGTTGGGCTTACTTTGGGCCGGGTTTGGGCTTGGGCTTCATAAATAGTTTTGGGCTGGTTCAAGCTAAGTCCGAAAATTTTATTTTGGGCCCGAGCCGATTTGGGCACATGAGCACTAATCTGATCTCCCATCCTTAGGATGCCAGTGCTCATAAAAGCAAGAGGTTGTGTTTAGTTTTAACTCTTAATAAATTGAAGACATATGCAGCAAGGTACTATCTTACTCGCACCATAGAGGGTTCATCGATATGTGTGGAGTCGTGAGGATTGCGCAAATGGAATATGACAATTCCTAAAACACATGCGATATCTTGTACATGGAAGTGTATGCGCAAACCAACTTAGAACTCCAATCAAGACGTAGTTCACCAAGGACCCACAGATAAATCCAATTATCACTAAGTGGAGGCAGTGTCTTCAAAACTAGACCGAAGGCGAACCCAAAAGGCATCCGGTTCGGTCCAAATCGGTTCAAACCGGTGGTTCAACCATTTGAACCACATGAAAATATGTTTTTTATATAGATATCTACTAAATTCTTCAATGGAAAGGTTTGATTCCTGGGTTAACATACAGACCGATTTATTCAAAGACCGAACCGAAACATGTTCCGATTTCGGTCCAAACTATTTGAACCGCCTGATCCGATCCGGTTTTCAAAACACTGAGTGGAGGTTCAAACTAAAAAAAGAAAAGTATAAAGAACCTAACATAGCTTTTTATTTTTTCCCTCTTTACTTTTTATATGTTTTAAGTTTTAAAATTTTTAATCTTGTGGGTTTGTTCGAAAAACAATAATAATTTTTAATATTATTTAATTAATAGGTTTTAATGGACTAAGATAATGGGTGATTATTATAACTATTTTCATTCTAGATATTACTTAATTAATAGATTTGAATGAGCTAAAATAATGGATGATTATTATAAATGTTTTGTCATTGCCTACTTTGATTGGGCTTATTTTATGGACAACATTTTAAATATCCACAAACCTTTTGGGAAAAGAATTCCTCTTCTTCCCCTTTTCACTTAAGCTTTGTGTTGAGGTACTCATGATTCCGAGTGGATCTGTTGATCAACAAACTCAGCATCGGTGGCTGCCAGCTTCTCCCCCACTTTCCCCTAGGGTTAGGGTTTCCTTCTGGCCTTGCTCTCGGCCTCCTCGACCACTGCCAGTGGCTCCAGGGAGGCCGGGAGGTGGATCCGCAATGCCTAGGGGGTAGGATTTTGGCCCCTTTCCTTTCCCCCTGTGAATAGGGGCTACACCGACAGTTGGCAATTTTGTATTCGTCGCGCCGGAGTCGTGGCTCCCCCCCCCCCCCCCCCCCCCCCCCCGCGCGCGGCCATCTGACGCCCCTCGCTCAAGGTTTGATTACCCGTCGAAGGTTGCAAGATGATCGGATTCTGACCCCGGCATGAGGTTCTCTGCCGGTGGCTTTTCAGGGCATCTCCTCGGCTCGACGGTCGGTCTTCTGGCGGATAGTCGCGGCGGTGGTGGTCGTTAGCGGAGCGGCGGTGGTTGTGACTCCGATCTGAAGGTGCAGATTTGCTGGAGATGGCGATGAGTCGCCAATTTTGGTTTGTCTCTTTTTGGTTGTTATTTTAGCCCGTGTCTCTTGGGTGGCCGATGGGCCGTGATATATGTAGCGCAGGTGGTGGTGCCCTCCCCCTTTATCGTGATCTATGTTCCACTGCCTAGTGGTGCTCTCTGTACGTAGGTGTGCCAGTAGTGGCACTTCTGTATGTATCCCACTGGGCGACGATCGTCTTCCCCCACCTGGTGTTGATTTTTCTATGCAGCACCGGCATGTGGCGCCTCCCTGAGATCAGTTTGTGACCTCCCCTCTGAAATGTACCAAAAAAAAAAAGCTTTGTGTTGAGGTTTTTCATGCTTTTCATTTTGTATCTATTGGATTTTTGAAAGAAAGATCATGTTCACATACCTTTCTCGAAGATGTACTAACGAGTAGGATGGTGGCTATTACCGGGGTCGTCGTATCTCTAAAAGCGTTTGCTTGGAGCTCCGTAGTGAAGGACAAATATATTCTTAGGACATCGTCTAGCGTGCTTCGATCCAGACCGTATCTCTATTTTTCTTGTTAATTTTATTTGCATATATTTATATGTATTTGCATGCTCTAATATATTTAGATCTTCAAAATTTTATTTATAAAATCGTTACTTTGAATCTAAAATCCAACACAAAGGGCCCTACATGTGAAGGTGAGGAAGAATTTGGCCACGCCCCGAGTGAAGCCGGCCGTGGCTCCCGACAGCAGGGCTGGATCGGGTTTAATTCCATTTTGATCACAGACCCTCCCAATTGGGAGGATAGCAGAATCCACTAATGCAGGTGTTGCATGGCCTGCTTCCCACCAGGAGACCGTTTGACCCTGAAGCAGGAACTAGGGTTCCTGAGAATTCATCATGTCCAAATTTGGGTAGTTCTGTCTCAAATTCTAAGTTGAAGGATATTGGGTAGGGGGGGTGACAATGGACTCCAAAACCCCGAATATCCAACCCAAATCCGACACGAAACATCGAGTATGGGTACAAATCTTGTGCCTGAAATATGATTTGGGTAGGGTATTAGCATAGGAACTATACCCAATTATTTTTAGGTATGGATATGGGTACCTCAATATGCATACTCGAAACCCAATTGGCCTCGAACTTGTATATACTTAGATAATATAGTTTGACTCCAAACTCATTTTGATATACCCAAATTCTATCGAGCTAGTGGGTAATAGGTCGGTCTTAGAGGTATGTGGTTAAGTCATATCGAACCAACCCTAATCCCATAGGTGTCGGGATTAGTTTTAGGGTTTAAGTGGGTGCGGATCCCAACTTCGGTACAATGAGAATGTGTCACACCTAGCGCATCTCATTAGTAAACCTGAACCCATAGGAGACCCTCAATCAGAAATGAAGAAACGCGTGGGGATTGTAGTCTACAAGGATTTAGGGGGGGTGCCAATCTCACCCGATAGGGGTGCTTGTGCACGGAAACCAAGAGGAGAGAGAGAGAGAGAGAGAGAGAGAGAGAGAGACCATGAATTGTGCGATCTCCCCTCCCCCTCCATCTGTCCGTCTCCAGATATCCGAGAGAGAGGGTCAGCTAGTGCAACCCCCTTTCCCCTTCTCTCTTTGGTTCTCCTCTCTCTTGAAATCCAAAACAAAGAGAGAGAGAGAGAGAGAGAGAGAGGACCGCTGCGATTGCAGCCCTCTCCCTCCCTTTGTTGCTCCAGGTTTCACAAAAAGATGAGAGAGAGAGAGAAGGCTCGGTTGCCCGTTTTCTCCCCTTTGAAGGTTCGTTTTGCAAATAAATCGCATTAGAGAGAGAGAGAGAGAGAGGATTCTCTTTCTTCGCAAGTCTTCTCTCGTCTCGTCGATCTTACGAGGTTTCCACGGGTTTTCAGTCGTCAAGAAGAACCGAAGTTGAAGGCTTCCACCCGGGATCATCGAATTATATCGCTAACTAGTTTTTCCTCCATCGCGATCAGGATCTCGCGAGAGAAAGACTCGTTTGCATCAATTCAATTGCGGATCGTCATCACCCGATAAATTATGGTTAGAGGTACTTTGGGTGCAAAATCATACTAACACCTGACAGTGAGACCCACAGCCCTGCCTGGGGCCCATGAAGATGACAGTGGGACCCACAGCCCTTCCTGGGGTCCACGAAGATGACTGTTGGACCCGCAGCCCTGCTTGCACACTGTATGGGGTCTGGTGAATCCCCTCCCGAGTATTTACCAAAACCCCGATATACCTAGGAATATTCTCAAAATATTCTTTTTAAACCAAACCCCTATAAATAGCCAACCCTGTAAATATTTCAGATCTAGAATTCCAGACTAGATTCCCACTTTCTTGTTTTCCAGAGCTCGTAGAGCTTTCTGGTTTTCAGACTCCATCTGAGACTACTCCACCCTCTGTCTACTTGCAAGAAGCACTCCTCGGCCTATCGAGGGTAGCTCTACTCCTTTCATAGTTAGAGGATTTAAAGGTTGCGTCTTATCGCATGGAGACGTAAGGTATGGTCGAACTTCGTTACCACATCATGTGACAATTCTTTTTCTCTCACATACTCTCTTTCTACTTTATAGTGTATGTGTGACAGCTAAGCACGTGACAACTCAGCGCTTTGAACCGCGCCACATCCCGAATGGTAAAACCTTTTATCGACTATTGGTGGGGGACCGTACGACGGCCGTAATCCTCCCCCATAGGTACGTTTCGATCCACCGCTTCCGCATACAGTCTCTTTGTTTATCGTTTTCAAAGCTAAGAGTTCTCGATAATAGAGACAATTGCATGAGTCTGTGTAGAATAATTTCTTACACTTTGTTTCAGGACCTAGGTTTTCTCTCTGATCGGTTATCCATGTAGTTAGGGTTTTGATCCCTTTTGTAATTGATAACGGATTTTTTCCAGTTCAATAAACCCATCATCGATTAGGCAATGGATCATTAAAATCCTAAAATCCGCACGTGTTTTCCACTTTGATCAACCATCGTAGCTTAAGGGTTGCGATTGGCAACCGATCCTCTCGTTTGAGTTATGCCGAGAGATGGGCCGGGGAGGCCACATGGTGAATCGTAAAATTATGATGGTTGACTGGAATCAAGTAGATCCGAGCTTCAGGTAGTGTGGCTACTTTTGCCCCGATTCGAAAATCGAATTAGAGTGAAGGGTTGTACGCTATAGGGCATGTTTATTTCGATCATAAGTTTCGGTGTGCGGGTTTTGTTCGATTTTCTGGTCGAGTCCGGTTACATCGGTCGAGCTATGTGGATAATTGTATAAGTTTTGCAAATGATCACGATCTAAAGCCTTCTCGTAGGGAGTGATTTGGGACTAGCCAAAGAATCTTGGATCATTCTCCATGAGTGATTCATACAGTATGCGCCATGGGGTGCGTTGATTCACGTAAGTTTGATTGATCATGACGTCCTCCTTCTAGTTGCATAGATATTAGGGTTTGTCATTTCCCACATGGAGGCGATCCCTAATACCGTGCAATTAGGGTAAAAAGATAAATTGTATATGGAGAAAAGGATGGTTCTTATGTCCACATGAAAGGAACCATTGCTTAGGCTCCTTATACAAGTCACTGATCTTATCGGGAAACGTGGAATTCCTTTTGGATTTTTAGTAAAACTTCTACGGGGAGTGACCTTTGCCTACAGGAGATCTGAGTTTTACTAACTGATAATTAGCATAGGCTAATCATCAAATAAAGAATAATTATTTTTGCCTTGTATTAATGTAAGCCTTGTCCTTTTTCCAGTTACATTGTCATATATCTCAGACCTTACCCAGCGTCTTCCTTCCTTATCCGGGGAAAATTTCTCAGACTGGAAGGATAAGATATTTTTGGCATTAAGGTGTATGGACTTGAACTTGATGCTCCGTTTGGATCCCCTTGTGGAACCAATGGAGAAAAGTACGCCAATTGAGGTATCAACGTACGAGCGATGGAAGAAATCCAATTATCTCAGTATATTGTTTGTCCAGTCATATATCAAGAAAAACATAAGGAGTTCCATCCCTGAGTGTCGTCTGGTTAAAGACTACATAAAAGCCCTGGAAGAGCAATTCAAAAGCTCTGACAAGGCCATGGCCAGCACCCTGATGTCAAAAATGTCTACCATGCGCTTGACCGGTGATAAGGGAGTGCGAGAGCACATCATGCAGATGCTTGATGTTGCTTCACAACTGAAGGCTTTGAAGATTGTCATCGACGAAACATTTCTGGTGCATTTTATCCTAAACTCAATACCCACCCAGTATGGGCAATTCAAAATATCCTATAACACGCACATCACCAACTGGACAACCAATAAACTATTGACGATGTACGTGCAAGAGGAGGGTAGGTTGAGGTAGGAAAAGGTGGAGAGCGCCAACTGGACAACCAATAAACTATTGACGATGTACGTGCAAGAGGAGGGTAGGTTGAGGCAGGAAAAGGTGGAGAGCGCACACTTCGCATCTCATAAGGCTACACAGTCCAATACACGTAAAACTACCCCCACTAAGAAGAACAAAGGAAAGGGTATATCCATATAGAAAAAAGATGTTGACCCAAAGCTTCCTAAGTGCTTCTTCTGCAGGAAGCAGAGGCATATAAAGAAAGACTACAAGAAGTACCAGAAGTGGCTCGCCAAGCAAGGTAAGCGTCAGTTTCAGTATTATGAATCTAACTACATAAATTCTCATAAATCTGACAATGATTGGTTGATTGATTCCGGATCTACAATCCACGTCTCTACCATCATGCAGGGGTTTCTACATCTGAGGGATCCAACTGACGGAGAGAAAGTCATTACTCAGGAAATAAGCTAAGATCCAAGGTAGAAGGCGTGTGGACCTGCAGACTTATCTTCCAGACCGGATACTTTTTTGACTTAGAGAGAGTTTTCTATATTTCTAAGCTTTTCTAGTAATTTACCGTCTATTTCAAGACTTGTGCCTATGGGCTTTATTTCAGTTTGAACTTTAAGTTATTCTGATTAATAAAGGTAAAGTACTTATAGGCTCTGGTTTGTTGATTGATGGTTTATATAAGTTTGATATAGACTCTAAAGATAATCTTTCCATGATGACTGTTAATGAAACATTGTCAATTAAGATTCCTTCCTCTATGACTAAAAAGGTTAGTAAAGGAGATGGTTTTCTAAAGACCCTTGACTTTATTAACGTCAAGATTTATAAAGATTGCATAAAGGAAAAGCAGACCAACAGATCCTCTAAGAGTGCCAAGGAGGAATAATGAGAAGTTAGATTTAATACACATGAACCTCTGATAAAGTTCTATTGTTCATCGCACTCACCGAGCATAATAGTAGCTAGAAATATTTGTTTTCTTGTAAGTGTCAACTTTAGTGGGAGTATCCCTACACAAGGAATTATGCTTTAGGCAATATGGTTCTTTTTGGTTATGTACCCGTAATACAAGAGGGACAAGTTAGTCATTAGGATGAACCATCTACGGTAATTCCTAATTGACCATTTCCTGATATCCCAACTAATGTAGAGCAAGTTGCCACTGAGCCTGCATAAAGAAAAAAGTCAAGTCTTAGGAGATCCAAGAGAAGACATAGATTGACAATTTCTAGTGACTACGAAGTATACATTATACTTGGCGCAACCTGGGGTTTTGCTTTAAGTAAAAGAAGTCAATATACGGACTGAAATAGGCATCCCGAGAATGGTACTTAAAATTTCATATGTTATTACCTTTTTCGATTTTGTGGAGAACATTATGGATCATTGTGTTTACCTTAAAATTTGTGGGAGTCATTGTGTGTTTCTAGTCCTATATATGGATGACATTTTTTTTAGCTGACAATAAAGTAGGGATGTTAAATAGGTATCAGAGTGATCCAGACTTGGATCACTGAAAAGGTGCTAAAAGGTTATAAGATATATTAAGGGCGCGCGAAGGATTTTATGCTTACGTACTGACACTATGAGGCAGAGCTTGTTGCACTCTATGAGGCAACACTACAAGCTTCTTGGCGAAGGAATTTTGTCACTGGGATCATGATTATGGATTTCGTATCCAGATCTATAAGGATCTATTGTGACAATATGGCTATTGTGTTATTCTCAAGGAACAACAAAAGCGGGAATAGTAGTAAGCACATCGACATAAGATATCTTGTCATGTGAAATGATCAATAAACTGATAAGATCATCATTGAGAATATTAGTATGGAGCTTATGGTTGCGGATCTAATGACCAAGGGATCATTACCTATTTATTATAAGGGTCATGTGGATAGCATGGGACTTCAAAACTCATTGTATGTTTAATTATACTTGTACTTTTCCTTTTAGGCAGCTAATAAAGTTTTTATTTCGTCTCACTTTGGATGTGTATATTTAAGTTCGTGATACATACAGTAGGACCTCATAGTAAGTTTTTGCTTATTACTCATAAAGTTTGATAATCATATAAAATGCCTATTCAAAGAGGACTGATCATAGCGTAATATGTGGAAGTGAGTATTTACTCGTAATTATATATACCTGTCACGATTCATGTGACTATGAATCTCTGTCTAAGTAAAGGAATACATCTTAAAGTTATGAGCCCAATATGTTCTTTGCAAAATACAATTTGCGCGCACTAAAGTCTTTTCAAACTGAGTCATTACCCACTAGCGTGTGTGTGTTTTTTAAATAAAATTTTGTTTTGTTTTTGGGTTTCATTTGCCAAGTGGGAGAGTGTTAGGTTTTGGCTCGACTTCACCCAGCCAGTCATGGACTTGGTCGAGCTAGTGGGTAATAGGTTAGCCTCAGAAGTGTGTGGTTAATTCTTCTTGAACCAACCCTAATCCTATAGGAGTCGAGATTAGTGTTAGGGTTTGAGTGGGTGTGGGTCCCAATTCTGATGCAATGAGAATGCGTCACACCTAGCGCATCTCATTAGTAAACTCGAACCCGTAGGAGACCCTCAATCAGAAACGAGAAAACATGTAGGGATTGCAGTCTATAGAGATTTAGGGGGGATGCCAATCTCACCCGATAGGGGTGCTTGTGCGCGAAAACCAAGGGGAGAGAGAGATCAAGAATTATGCAATCTCCTCTCCCCCCTCCTTCTGTTCGTCCCCAGATATCTGAGAGAGAGGGCCGATTAGTGCAGTCCCCTTTCCCCTTCTCTCCTCGGTTCTCCTCTCTCCTGAAATCCGAAACAGAGAGAGAGAGAGAGAGAGAGAGAGAGAGAGAGAGAGAGAGAGAGAGAGAGAGAGAGAGGACTGCTACGATTGCAGCCCTCTCCCTACTTTTGGTGCTCCCGGTTTCACAAAAAGGAGAGAAAGAGACAGAGGAGGCTCGGCTGCCCTTTTTCTTATATTTGAAGGTTCGTTTCCGAATAGATCGCATTAGAGAGAGAGAGAGGATTCTCTTGCTTCGCAAGTCCTCTCTCATCTCGTCGATCTTACGAGGTCTCTATGGATTTTTGGTCGCCACGAAGAACCGAAGTTGAAGGCTTCCCCCCAGGATCATCGAATCCAATCACTAGCTATTTTTTCCTCCATCGCGATCAGGATCTTGCGAGAGGAAAACTCGTTTGCATCAATTCAATTACGGATCATCATCACTTGACAAATTATGGTCGGAGGTACGTTTCGATCTACTGCTTCCGCATACGGTCTCTCTATTCATCATTTTCAAAGCTAATGGTTCTCGGTAATAGAGACAATTGTATGCTTCTGTGTAGAATAATTTCTTACACTGGGTTCTTCACATGGTATCAGAGCCAGACTAGCTCCGGGAGCTCCTCCCGATTGTACTCTTGCCACGTGTGTCCTGCATGAGGGGGAGGGGGGTAGGGTGGAGATGATCATGCCTTACACGAGTTAGTCCCATATTGTAATGGGAGCGGGTGATGGCATTAGCCGTTTATATATCAGCCTTGACCTCTCCTTACAAACCGGCCGATTTTATGAGGCGGCAGGTACCCAGGGATCTGGGTTCTTTATACATATTTTAGGCATCAATTTCGCTGAAACAGAATTGGGGCATAGTGATGGCAGGTATACAATGATTTTGAAGCTACGAATATAGCTTTTCTTATGAAGCTAGCGTGGAGAATTTTACATGGCCAAGAGAACTGGTAGGCGCGTGTCCTTTAGAAGAAGTACCTACGTGGTGCTGATTTTGGGGTGCACAAAATCCAACCTTACCACTCGTATGTGTGGTCAAGCATAATGCATAGTAGAGACTATCTTAAAGAAGGGGTTTGTTGTTAGCTAGAGATGGGCATAGCATCCAAGTTTTTAAAGGTCCATGGTTCCCTAGTCGTGCTGGCTTTCGATTAGTCTTACTCGAAATCTCAACGAACCAGGTGATTGGAAATAAACGCGTAGAAGACTTATATGTAGCTGATCTGTATGATAGGAGAAGGGGAACGTGGAATCATAACATGTTGGTAGACATCGGCTTGGATACCACCCCTCGGGCCCAGATAGAAAGTATCAAACTTAGCTCAGAGGGAGAACATGATACATTGGGCTGGGTCTGGGTTTTATCTAGTAAATTCTTGGTGGGCTTCAAATATCGACAAATTATCAAGACCTCCTTCGCAACTTCCAATAACCAGCTGGACTCTCACAAAAGCAAATTCAATTGGAAGAGAATCTGGATGTTAAAAGGGGTGCTACCTCGAGTTCAGCTATTTATATGGAGATTGATGGCTCTAGTCTTCCGCTTCGTAGTCGTTTGGCTAACTTTATTCCTTAGATATCTCCGAGTTGTATCATGTGTCACCATGACATGGAGGACGAAGGACACCTATTTTTTAATCGCACCATCTCCCGCAGGGAGTGGGAGTCGGTTTCCATTTCCTACCAATCAGGTATCCATGATACCACTACTGCATTTTGCATGAACTTTTTATGGGATCTTTGTATGCATAATAAAAAAAAAACTGTACTTGTCGATGTATATTTTTGGGCTATTTGGAAGGAACGTAATAGCACCATCTTTGAGGGGATTGCTCCTTCGTCGGGGCGGATTCTTGCAGTGGCCAAGAACCTCCATAAAAATTCGGGCAATTGTCCAACAACAGATGATAGATATCAGTTGGATGTAGTACTAAACCAACTTGGCAGCGACCCCCAGAAGGATTCCTGAAATTGAATGTGGATGCATTGGTAGGAAGTGATAGATTCGCTTGTGGCTTGGTTATTCGGGATACTAGAGGCCAACTGATTTGGTTTGCATGCAAGGTATTTGATGCAAGCACACCTCTTGAAGCGAAAGCTCAAGCCATGATAGAAGTGATGGAAATCTAATCGTTCTAAACTAGCAAACTTAGGAATCAAATTCTTAATATTAAATAATTTTAGCAATTATAATATTTGCAAGCAAAGGCATATCACAAATTTCTTTTAGAAATTGTTTGCCAAGGCAGAGCGGGTTCTATGGAACCGTTATTCACCTTGCCGAACTTTTATAAAAGAGAGAAATAATCTATCTCTAATTATTTAGGTTTCTCTATTAGATGCAAATTGATTAATTTAGAATGATAGGACAAGAGTAGAGTTAGAAACTTTGGCCTGTGGTCGAAGCGTGCTAGGCACTGTCCCAAGAAACTTATTGCCCCCCTCGTGCGGGTCTCGTGGTAATTGTTCTCGGAGATACGACGACCCCGGTCAGGCGACCTCCTTCTCGTCGGCACGACTTCAAGAAGGTTTTGCGAACCTCGTGAACTTTCAGGAACCCAGCGACTCGATGACGATCTTCTCGAAGCAGGGAGGCAGCACCGCAATAGAGCTTTGGTCCGAGAGAGGGAGTCTCTTCGGAGCAAAAGGGCAGCACTACGCCACGAGCTTGAGAGAATGGGAGAGGGAGAGGCAGAGAGTAATTCCGCTATTCGGACTGTACATTCTCTATGGCTGCACTGTGCCTTATATAGGCCTCGGGCAGTTAATAGAGGGCTGAAAGAGGGGAGCGGTTAATGGGCTGCGATTAAGCCCATTAACCTCGCACGTTACAGCTCGCAGAGAGCAGCCTCGTAACGGCTAGCATGCAGCAACGGATCACATGCAAAACGGCTAGTAGCCAAAAAGGAATTTAATAAATGGTGGAGGACTTAAAAGCAAAAAAACAAAAAGAGGGCAGGTGCGGACCAGCCCATTTCGGAGGTGCTATCGTGTCCGGGTCCGCGGGCGCACACACACGCGCCGCCCATGCCCATGCCCAAGCCCGGCCCGGCCCGGCACGCACGCGTGCGCGTGTGTGAGCTATTGGAGCCCCTCCTCTAGTGTGATGACTAGTGGGGGGAAGTGGGCAATCCTTTATAAGGTGGTAGGAGATTTCTCCCCTTACCGCTATGGGACTAAACCCATTGCTATTGTGTGGTTTTAAAACACACACCCAACAAGAAGGAATCAAGCTCTGTTTACAGCTCAAAATCAACATATAATACATGATGGGGATAACCTCTCAATCATTACGCTCCTGTTGGAGGACACATGCACCTCCTCCTTGGAAAATCCATAGCTCTATTATGGAATGCAGGAGACTCATCCAGCTGTTTACTATGCGAGCTAAACCATGTTTACAGAGATGGCAACCAGACGGCACATGTATTAGCTTCTCATGCACTTTATTGTAACTCAAACTTCTCTTTATCCTCTCCCCCTGGCTATATTTTACTTCTTTTTGAAGATGCGCTATGTAAGGATATTATTGAAGATCATCAATGATAATTATCCACCGATTCATTATCCTTTTATTCTTTACTATGGTGTACTGGCTCTAGGCAATACCCATTGTCAGGATAGAGAATGATAGAAAGTAAATAAAAGGTTGATTTTGAATTGCAAAAAAAAGAAAAAAAATTTGGGACATAGGGGTCCGTTTAATAATTGCTTCGCCAACCTCTTAGACGGAGGGAGGGAATCCCCGCCCTTTTCCGTCTCTTTCCCGCTTCCAAACGCGGCATAAAATCTTGGGCTTTCCATATATTGGTTTAGGGTTGTGATAAAAAAAACCTTTTTTTCTTTCTTTCTTCAGTTTGCAATTGTTGATATAGAACCCTAAACCCTCTCTTGATTTTGCTGGGTAAAAGGGAATACAACAACAGCTGCTCTCTCTCTCTCTCTCTCTCTCTCTCTCTCTCTCTCTCTTGATTACAATTTTGTCATGGTATCAGCGCTTGATCCACCCCGCCACCGCCGCCGCCAGCTCCGATCTCGCCGCCGGCATCTTGTCGCCGACTCGTCTCGCACCACACCGCCGCACCAAAACCAACTCGAAGGTCTGTTCGCCCCCCCCTCCCCCCCCTCGAATTCCCATCTCGAAAATCTGTTGAAGAAAGCCTAATGGATTCTCATCACTCCAAGCCCAACGCCCAAGACTCGTAGCAGCCTGAAGTCAAAGACTCAACATTCATCTTCATCATCATGGGAGACAAGCCTGAGACGAAGGAATCCATCTTTTTAGGATCCATGGCCTCGATCAAACTGAAAGGGAGCAACTATCTTCAATGGTCGAAAGCAGTGGAGGTTCTACTGAAAGCTCGGGGCAAAGTGGCGCATCTAAAAGCATCGAAACCCGCAGCGGGTTCCGAGGATTTTGAGTCATGGGCACAAGCAGATGCAGAGATCATCACCTGGCTATGGAGCAGCATGGAGCCCCATGTATTCAACAATGTAGCTTCCCTGGACACTGCCAAGGACATATGGGATACCCTCAAGGAGATGTATTCCGCCGATAAAACCATCTCCCGGACCTATCAACTATATCACGATATTTTAGCTCTTCGACAGGGGGATCGCTCGGTCGGGGAGTACTACTCAGCGCTTAAAGGCATGTGGGATGAGCTGAGTGTTTATCAACCTCTCACGGCGGATATAGAGACCCAAAGACTTCATCGTGAGGAATTCCGAGTCGCCAAGTTTTTATCCGGTTTAAAGCCTGAGCTCGCTCCTATCAGCGCCCGGATTCTTTCGGGCGGAGATGTCCCCTCTGCTAACGAGGCGTTTGCCCGTGTTCAACGCGGCGTCGTAGGTGGTCCACCCTCCACCAATGCTGAGCAATATGCCCCGCGTTTTCCAACTGGGTGTGGGACTCCTTTTCGCGGAGGTCGTCATTATTTTGGCGGCCGTACACCTTCTGGAGGCCGTGGGCGCGGCCGTGGACGCGGCCGTGGCAATATGATGTGTTCGCACTGTGGGCGAATCAACCACACTGTTGACTACTGCTGGGAACTTCATGGCAAGCCCGCTTGGGCTAATCAGGGGTTAAATGATGAGACTAATGCTTGGGCTCCTCCATCTTCCTCTACCGCTGCCCCTGTGGACTCAGGTAACACATGCGTTCATACATCCACATCCATGTCCGCCTCATGGGTCATCCGCTCGGGTGGGTCTGATGATCACATGACATGCAACTCTTCATTTTACATAGCTTATCCACCGATACATCTACCTCATTTGTTACCCGTGCTAATGGTACCAAAACTTATTGTCACTGTTAGGTGTCATCCTGATCTTCACCTATCATCTGTTCTCTATGTTCCTCAGTTTCCCTTTAGCAATGTTTTAAAAAGTGCTAAGCGGACCTAATGCGGTTGGAGAGTTCCAAGGCAGTAAGGCAGAAGTCGGGTGCCCAGAGATTGAGGTGCAAGAAATTTCATAAAACACTTTACGTTAGAATTTACATATCTAACATGTTTTCATTGTCATTCTTCTCTTAGGAGTTCACAATGGGGCAAAGGTGCCACTATCATCATTTGTTCAGGTAGTCACGGTGGACCAAGGGAGTCACTATACAGTCGCAGCACAAGAGTGTACTAGTTATAAAAGAAAAAAAATTGAAGAAGGAGAAGAAAGGAGAAAGGAAAGTTACAGTGATTGCATCCAACTGTCACAGTGATGGTCTTTCTCCTTTGGACATCGAGAAAAGTGGTCACAACTTAAGCGGTCCACTCCAAGGCCCAAAACACGGAGGCGGGCACCCGAACCGCTTTTTGGAACAGTGCCCTTTAGTCTATTATCCATTAGCAAACTCACAAAAGCTCTTAATTGCTTTGTTACAGTCTATCCCTCCTCTTGTGTTTTTCAGGATCTAAAGACCTCGAGGACGATTTGGCGGGATCTGAGAAGAATGGACTCTAATACTTTGAGCCTCTGATTCCTGCACTTTGGCTTTCCAAAGTTCCGCAACACCGTTGTAGTGGCATTGTCGGCTGGGACATCCATCCACATACAATCTTCGGCGTCCTGTTCCAGGACTACCATCCTTTTCTACCTTAAATTGTGATGTTTGTGAACTTATTAAACATCTTCGCTCTACTTTAAGCCTATACTTGATAATCATGAGTTGCAACCTTTTAGACTTATTCATTCTGATGTTTGGTGTCCTTCTAGGATTAGGGTATTGATGACTATTCTCGTTTGACTTGGTTTCATATTATAAAGGATTGATCTCAAGTGTTTGACACGTTTTGAGGTTTTTATGCTGAAATTGTTAATAAATTTGGTGCTAAACTTCATGCCTTTTCGATCCGGCAATGCCTAGGAGTACAGGTTTGCCGCTTTCCAACAATTTTTTGAATCTTAAGAAATTATTCATCAAACAAAATGGCAGGGCTAAACGAAAAAATGAGCCTATTTTACTATTGTGCGTGCCCTCATGTTGGGAATGAATGTTCCCAAATTCCTTTGGGGGATGCGATCTTACTTGCTGCTCACTTGTTGAATTGCATGCTTACTAAGGCTCTTCATTGAAAATCCCCCTTTCAGGTCCTGTTTCCTAATAAACTTGTCTTTTCTTTGCCATTTTGAGTATTCAACTGTGTTTGCCTTGTTCACAACTTAGGTCCTGGACATGACAAATTTTAACCCAGAGCATACAAATGTATCCTCTTGGGTTATTCGCGTACTCAAAAAGGATATAAATGTTATAATCCAGTCTTGAAAAAATATTTTATGAGTGCTGATGTGATCTTCCATGAAAACACCCCATACCATTCCCCTATTGAAAGCAAGGCCTACCCGGTTACAGGAGTGGTTCTCCCTTCCTCGGTTCCTGATACTGCAACTTCTGCCTTTCGCTTAACTCACGACAACACACTCCTACAACACCCACTTCAAATGCAGGTACCATCTATAGTCCCTGATCCAACCTCAGCTCCTTTGCCAGAGTCTTCAATGTTGGCAGATCCTGCACCACCACACGAGTCATCGACGTTGGCAGATCCTTCTCTGTCCATAGATCTTCCTATGTTCCGATCATTCTTGTTAGCCTCCTCATTTGTATACCTTGTATGCTAACTTATCCGCATCTTTTCAAGCATTCTCGTTATCATTGGCATCTATATCTACTCCTAAGTGACACAGTGAAGTCTTATGTCATCTGGGGTGGAAGAAGCCAATGGAGGAGAAAATTCAGGCTTTGCACTTAAACTACACATGGTGTCTCACTTCTAAGCCTGATGATGCTTAAGTGGTTGATTGTCGATGGGTTTTCACTAGTAAGCATAATCGTGATGGTACTGGGGATCATCTCAAAGATCGACTGGTTGCTAAGGGATATACTCAAACATTTGGTGTAGACTATGTGGAAACATTCTCATCGGTGGCAAAGCTAAACTCTGTTTGGATTATCATTTTTCTTATTGCGAATCTCCATTGGTCCCTTCATCAACTAGATGTGAAAAATGCTTTTCTCCATGGTGATCTTTCCAAGACAGTCAATATGGAGCAGTCGCTCGGTTTTGTGACCGAGGGAAAATTAGTATGTCATCTTAAGAAGAGTATTTTTGGTCTCAAACAATCATTTCGGGCTTCGTTTGATAAATTCAGTAGAGTAATCACACCCGTAATGACTCGTAGTGAGGCCGATCACTTTGTTTTTTACAGAACGTTGGATTGGGGAATTGTGGTTCTTGTGATGTATGTTGACGATATAATTGTAACCGGCAATGATCTCCATGGGATTGACAGATTTAAACAACATCTTGGCACCCACATCTCCATGAAGGACCTTGGACTTCTTCATTATTTTCTTGGGATTGAGGTTGCTCGTTTGAAGAAAGGAATTAATATCTCCCAACAAAAATATGCTCTTGACATTTTGAATGATACCTTTTATCTTGGTGCGAGACCGATGAATACACTTATGGATCAGAATTTTTAACTGAACAATGAAGATGACAGTGCCCTTACTGATCCAATAATGTATAGAGTCTATATATGATTGGTTGTTAAGCTTATCTACCTTACCATAACTCGCCTGACATCACATATTCTGTAAGTGTTGCAAGTCAATTCATGAATGCACCAGAACATCTCATCTCGAAGCAGTTATTCGTATTCTCAAATTCCTTAAGGGAGAACCTGGTTGGGGTATATGTTATCACTCTAATGGGCATATACGAGTCGAAGGTTTCACATATGCAGATTGAGCATGGCTCCATCAGATAGACGCTCGACTATAGGCTACTGTACTTTCATAGGTGGTAATCTCGTCACATGGAGAAGCAAGAAGCAGTTAGTGTTCTCCAGATCTAGACTATCTAGTGCCGAAGCTGAATACCAAGCCATGGTAGACACATGTAATTAATATGGATTCCGACTCTTTTGCAGGAGCTTAGCATCCAAGTACCTACTCCAATTAACCTATTCTGCGATAATCAGGCTGCTCTTCACATTGTTAGCAATCCAGTGTTTCATGAGCGAACCAAACACATTGAAGTAGATTGCCATTTTATCGGATCGAAGATTGTCAACAACGAGATATTTGCCTCTCATGTCTCTTCTCAGAACCAGTGGGCTGATCTTCTTACTAAGGCACTTCCAAAGCCCTTGTTTGATCGTATGTGTGACAAGCTGGGGGTTATGGATATCTACCCTCCAGCTTGAGGGGAGGTGGTAAAACCGTTAAGGGTATTTGGGCTTTTCATATATTGTGTTAGGGTTGTGATATAAAACCGTAACCCTCTGTTGATGCTGGGCAAAGAGGGAATACAACAAAAGTCTCTCTCTCTCTCTCTCTCACTCTCTCTCTCTCTCTTCTTCTTTGATTACAGTTTTATCAAGTTCAAATATGAGAATATTGGCCTTGATAGTAGTAGTACATATATTGCAGCTGAAGCTGAAACTGGTAGCTTCAAATCAAACATTGAGAGCGATCCAACACAAGGCCTAAATGGTATTCCGTTTGTCCCTCAAACTGAAAATAACAACATAGCAGACAAAAATAAAAAACCAGCAGCCAGTCAAGCGTCCGTAACCACTGATGGGGCCAGTATTGCAGCACAGGAGATGTGTGAGAAGTGGCGATTAAGGTGCTTATTTTATCTTTTTGTTTTGCTTCTAACCTATAGTTTTTACGGTCTGAGCCAATTTCGTCATATTGATCTTTCTTGTTTATATTTTCTTTGTAAGAGAGATTCCTTTTTGAATGGCCTTAGCTATAAATCAAAACTTCCAAGCCTCCTGTATGCTTTGCTCAATGTGTTGTGCTAATTATTTGATCTTTAACACTAAGCATGTGGAATTGGTTTACTTGCTGTGCATTAGGGGAAACAAAGCTTATGCAAATGGACATCTATCTAAAGCAGAGGATTATTATACTAGTGGTGTGAATTCTATCTCCCTGAATGAAACTTCGAGAAGTTGCCTTCGGTCACTGATGCTGTGCTATAGCAACCGTGCAGCTACAAGGATGTCTCTTGGACGAATGCAAGAAGCAGTTAGTGATTGTAAGATGGCTATAGCAATTGATCCGGACTTTCTTAGGGCTCAAGTTAGGGCTGCAAAGTAAGTACTTTTGGTTCTCTTCTCTCATTTAGCATAAATTCTAATGCCTTTTTTAATTCTTATTAATTAATGCTGGGGATTGTTTTTGATAGAAGCTGAGTTTCCATCTTTATAAAATCCTGAACAAAAAAATTGTCTGAATTGTGTTAAGTGAAATTCATTCTACATTAGGTAGATAGTTAAAATAAAGGGAAGCATTAAATCTTTCAGATGAAAAGGTGATGCTAGACAAACAAAATGCTCGAAGTGATGAACACGCACAAACACCAAAAAAGAAAACTTGGATTCTATTTAGAGTTATCTTATGTGGCATGGACAGATCATGATGCATATGCATTTGTCGCACATGCGCCAAGGAAAATGTGTGGTTGAATGGTGAGTTGTGCAGTTGTATTCCACAAAACACACCGTGCGTCTACACAATCCCCAACGATAATATTTTTGACCCTTGGTGAATATTTTATTATCATCTCTTTTTTTTCCATCTCCCCTCCTACCCCATTTTATACTATAAATACCCCCTACCCTCCCCCTCCTTTCATCCCAAAACTCATATCTAACTCTCCCAAATCTCTTCCCAGTGTTTCTCCAAGATCTCCCCAAGCTTTCCCTAAGTTCTCCCCAACCTGGTGCATATTGGTTGGCCCATTTTGCGATTTTTCCCATTAGGCAAAATTATTAGTTGATTGTTGATCCTTCCATATTTTATGTTTTTTGCCCAAGGTTATACTTTATTTTTTAACAACAGATCTCTATTTGAATTATAGCCCATGTGTGAGTTGTCCTATGGACTATGCAGTCAAAGTCTGTAGTCGGCCCCTAGTCAGCCAAGGGCCGACTAGGATTAGTCGAGACTAATTCAGGATTAGTCGGCCAAAACTTATTCTAACCCCTCACCCCCTCCCTAAACATATATGACTTATGAACTAGTTTAAATGTCAAGAAGTATATGATATTAGTCGGTTAATAACAATGCATGGCTTCATACTTCACAGCATGGGTATAAATACATAAGTAACAGAACACTGTTGTATTGGCTTCATGCCCATGTCAGAAGACTCAGAACTAAGAATTCATCACAATATTTGTTTGCTGATGTTTAATCTGTGAACAACACCAATTTTGATTATAGGGTTATATGATATCAACAAATAAACAATAATTATTTGTCTATGTTTTTATCTTAGATTCTCAGATACTCAACAAATGATTATAGGGAAGAGTCATAGTTGCGACTCAAGACTTTGAGGCAATGCAAAAAAAATCCAATCAAAATTGCTTGCATAGACTCCTTCCAAAAAAAAATGCTTGCAGAATGTCGCCTGGAAACTAGTCTCAGTCGCTAGCCGGGGACTAGTTAGGATTCCGCCAAGTTATGAAAGAATCAGAATTAGTCGGTCGGCAAAATGCCGCTTGGGGACTAGTCCCGATTTTGATAGCATAGCTAATGGAGCTTGACTATATAGTGCGTATGTGTGTGAACCCACTAAGTTAGGCTTGGTCGCTCTTGACTCGACCCTAGTTGGGTCACTTTGGGACAAACCTGAATATGAGAAGAAAAACACCCCTAAAGTGTTAGATCTTGCAGGTGTTATCCCATATATCCTTTTGATTTCTCATCTATCTTCTTTCCTTTATCTTCTTTTTCATCCCCTAGCTCCCCATCCAATCAAGCTCCTTGTTGATTTGTAAATTCTGCACATCTTTTTGCAGATTTGCAAATGTTATCCCATCTTCTTTCCTAGAAACATTTTGTCCAACTTCTAACCTTATTTTCTTTTTCATCTTCTACCCCTCCGTCTTTTCATCTTTCTTTGGGATTGCTTGAGGGCCGAGGCTTTAGCAACGAAACTCGAGAAGCGGTCGAGAGTTGTTATTTGCTTCAACTTTATCATCTTCATAAGATATACCACATCGTAAACTTGCTCGTTCTTGATCTTGTTTGCTGCACTTAATTTTGTCAAGTATGATGTGTGACCTCACAACTCAGGATGAGCTGATCACATTTGTGTTTTTTGCATATCCTTGTTGTGCCATTTTTTTGCTGAATTTTGAATAAAAAATCTAAAACACAACTAGTTAAATACTGCCATACTGCATTCGTCCAAGTTAAAAAAAGATAAATTAAACGAAATAAGCATTTATTCTTTCCAACAAGTAGGGGCCCGAGCTGTGGCCTTCCCATTCCTCCTCGCCTTCAGGGCTTAGAGGGCATCACTTTCTCCTCCTTTTCGACACTATCCCCAGCTCGTCCGACCACACACACTCCTCCTCCTCGACTTGTACTTTGTGTACCTGCGATGCAGGCATATTGGGCCCATAGCGCTCGTCTCTATGTATGCCAGTATCTCCTTGCGAATGTTGGTTGTGGACCCGGGACACTTTTTGGCATCAGACTCTAACGGATATACCAAGTGCTTCTTGAGCCTTGCAATGTCACCCTTGATTTCGTGGTTGCAAAGTCCACATACCTCCATATTTTCTGTGTTGGACTTTTGTAGTGTTTGTGATGGGGACCAGGCTTGACGACTGCACCATCCGCACCTGCGATTGACCCAAGACGTCCACTTATCTTTTTATTATTATTTATTTCCTATCTAAGTTGTCTTTTTTATCACAATTAAATGCGTAAATTGTAGACTTGGATAACAAGTCATTTTTAGTGTTTTTTTAGTCCCCAATTATTCGTGGATAATTATGGATGTAATCTGATATGTTATATAAGGACTTGTCATTTTTCTTTTCGAGATATGATTGGATGATTGAGATGACGAATAAAAAGATTTGCTTGTAGCGGAGGTGGATTCCTCGAATCTGGTGGACGCTGGGTCTTCTCCTTCGTTTTATTTCTCAAACCCAAAATACTTGTGTTAGCATTGAAGAAGACGGGCGAGAAAAAATAAAGACGACGGAGAGTGAAAAGGAAATCAAGAGGAAGAAGAGAAGTGATGCAAACCGGAAAGCTCTGATACCAATTGATGCAAACTCAGTTGCGATACATGGAAGCTAGCTAATTTTAGAGCAAGTTATGACTTAAATTAGATAACTCAGTTATGACTTAAATTAAATAAAATTCAGCAAGCACTAAATTAGCCATGATCATATTTTCATTAAGAGATAACCTCCCTAATCATACTAGCATGCATAAACGAAGGCAAATAAAGAAAACAAGCAATATGATTAAGTTAGATCTCAATTAGGGTTTGCAAATAACAATTTCAGTAACTAAG